>CAJNDT010000329.1:42590-241092 GCA_905221615.1 Symbiodinium sp. CCMP2592
TAGCACTGAAGGGATTCCACATAGCCCTCCTTCTTGGGATTCGACATGATCGTCAATCAAAATTTCAACCCAAATTGATCTTGGGGGACAATGGCTGCAGCTGAAGCAAGACAATTCTAACAGCAGGCAAACCATTCCAAGACTGGATGTAAGAGGCTTTCACTGAAGACTGAGGCGGCTGCATGGTGATGGTTCTCTTTGTCGCAAACAACCTTACAGAATTGAAGAATTGTTCATTTCTTGGCTTGGCTTTCAACCGCAACATGTGCCATGCCAGTTGCCCACTCATGCACTGACACAGATTTGTCAGGCAACGTTTCACTGGATGACTTTGCTGTGCCCATGACACTGTTTCCTTTTGCACTCTGATGGTTCATAGAGTTGTACAGCACCATCAGGTTTTTATAAGGAATCTGCAAGTCAAGCAAACTCTCAATTAATTGTGTACAACACTGTCACTTCATTGTGCACGAAACTGTCATCACAATAAATCAATTGTTTGTTTTGAGTCACAGAGGCAGAGGTAGGCGCATTGTCAGTGTCAGTGACCTAATTGGCAAAAGGACTCGACACCGATTCGAGGAGTCAGAGTTTCAGGCCGGATCGTGCTCGTCCTCGGATTCAGAGGACTGTTCCAACAGCATGTGTAAGTATTCGTTCTCTGAGTCTGATGTTTCGTCACACAATTCATGTCTGTACATTGGCTCATCATCACTCATTGCATGGGCTTCGTCTTCGTCCTCATCCTCTATATCCTCATTTTCGGGAACTTTGTCTTCCTCTGGGTCTTCATCCTCTAGATCCTCATCTGCTTTACAATGATAAGGGGCCAGTGACTCCTCAGACTCTGACGACAGCATCAGAACCTCGTCCAACTTCAGAGCCATTGCTTCCAATTCTGCCCGCATTTTTTTGTTTGGGCAAGAGTTCTCAGGGGTCCAATCTCGAAAAGTAAGGAGCTCCTCCACGTTTGAGAACGGTTGTGTGTAGCCAGTGGCTCTCGAAAGCATGAAAACAGAGAAAAACCACCCATGCAAGAATCCGATCATCGTCAAATCTTGTGAAACTGGTGGCTCGGCACATTGTAGAAGCCACTGGATCTTCCTGTAATGCTTCCTGCAGATCTGATCCGCCTCCTTCTGCAACTTCTTCGAGGCTATAAATTCCGGAGCCCATACCCAAAGAAGCCCCTCAACCAGGTCTCCAAGTTTCTCTTCGCCCCAAGGATAGGCTCTGCGAAATCCAGGCAGAAGCAACTCCAACGCCATTGTGTATAACGCATTCCCAGGATCATGCGGTTGCCCATTGTAGTACAGGCAGCCTCCGTGAGATATGTGTTTTCGAAATTGTGGTGGGTAGTCAGCCAAGCCCTGGAACACACTCCGAAACCTGCGCTGAAGTTGGCCTGAATCTGCTCTCAAAAGATCAATCATCTGGGCCACAAATATTGTTGCCGACCGCACTTCCCGTGGATCCACATACAGGTTCTCCAGGACATTGCTACAGTCACGGCAACAATTGAAGTAGTGCCGAATTGGCGTTTCAGCTGATTTCTGGTACCACTGGGATTTCCTCCAGTATGAATGAGGCAGGCAACGCTTGCAAAAAGGACACTCCATCGCCACCAGGACAAGTCACATGCGAAAAAATGCTATTTGCGTTTGGCCTCAGCAGCCACCTCTCAATTCTAAAATGCTGCAATTGTGACATTGAGACTCAATTGTGAAAGTGTTCATCCAGTAGCATGGGAATCCAAAGTGTAACTACTGTTCGGAGCAGTTCTGAACTTTGACACCAACAGCTGCAAAAACATGAATCTATGACCAGACGACTGACTAACACAACATTTTCATCGACCACTCACCAGTGAGATCGATGTCACTGCCTCCTGCAACTCGAGGAACTCCAGCACCTGAGCACATTGGAAGCTGTATGATATGATATTATATTATGTGTTTCTGTGTGTGTGTGTGCTTGGGTGATAGCATGAATTAACTTCAAACAGACTGACACGGAATTGTCAGAGTCTGTGTGAGTCGAGGAGAATGAACCAATCAGAAGAGCTGGAATCAGCTGAGTAGATTCACTCAACCAAATCACCAGCTGAGTATGGTACTTAGTGTAAGAGCACCAGAAAGTGCCATGGATGAAAGCTCAACATCTCATTGGAGCTTTCAGCTCAGTCAGCCGGGCAGTCAGCTCACTTCAAGTCGGGTCGAACAGTTCCAGTGGCGGCCGCTCTGTCGAATCGGATGGCGGGTGTGGCTGGGACATTTCGTTTCCTGTAGCCAGCACAAGCTCACTACTTCACCACATTTGAGTTTAAGGACTTGCACTGTCCCCGAACAAGCACAAGTTGCCCACACATTGTCTCAGCCAGCTCGTACTCTGTTGTCTCTCACCATGGCGCATCAGCATGTTCATCCTTGGCACTACAGATATTGATTGATTCATGTGAGTCTGAGTCTTAAAGGGATGTAATGGTGCACAATGAACCAATGAACAGTTCAAGCGGCATGAGCTTGACCTGGCGCTGCAATGGGAAGTCGGAGCCCTACAAGGCTGAGCAGGAGCAAATCGACCAGGAGTCGGAAGATGAGGAAGAAGAGGAGCCCGATGAAGAAGTAGCCCCTACCATCGACAGAGACCCTGTGATGCAGCCTGGCAGGGATTTGCATGCAGTTTACAGTGTTGTATTGTTTATATGAAACAGTTGAGGCTGGAGATCTTGGAGGACTACTATATCCCTGAGGATCTCAAGGACAAGTTCTTCCACATGGCCACCCATCACGATTTCTCAGGAAGACTCGGATTCCACGCTGTGAGGTCCGCCAGCGCACCGGCAGGTGCCAGTGGAACACTGTGCTCAAGTGTTGACATGAATTGAAGTTCCACAAGTTTTGGCTGCAGCCTCTCCCACACAGCATTCGCCAAACTCGACACCATGTTCTCAATTGAAGATCGCGCTGAACTGTTGCTCGGCAGTGCAGCACCACCACCTAGGAATGTCTGAAAGCATTCCCCAACAGCCATCTCACATGCCGTCATCATCGGAAGTGTTGGGTTTGCTGGCGCCGGCGGACGAAAGGCAGGTTGAACTGGATGTGTTGCTGCCAGACGTGCATCCCTTGGATGTAACGGACGAGACTTGGGCGGATCTTTCGGTTCCGGCACACCCTCTGGAGAATCAACCTCAACCACTAGCGGCTTTGGCGGCTTTGCAGCCGGCTTTTTCTGCTTTGCAGGCATGGTTTTCGTAAGAGGTGCTGGCTTTGTTTTTGCCGTTGCCCCTACTTCTGCTGATGCCAATTTTTTTGCTGGCGGTCTTGCTTTTGGTGGTGCTCCTGCTTTTGGTCTTGCCCCTGGCTCGTCTGTTGATGCTGTTGCGCTGGCTTTTGTTTTTTTTGCTGGTGATGCTTTTGGATCATTGGTCCACTCTGATGCAGGATCACCACCCCCTCTTGTGGCGTCATCTACATCTGTCTCCGGGATCTCAAGCGGAGCAGTTCGTGCTCTTTTGGCATCTGGCAGCACCTCAAATGCTTTGCATTGAAGACGACACACACACACACGCAATTGAGGATGTCAATTGTGACTGAAATGTTATTATTTATTCTTGAAGCTGAAGCGAAAATGTAGTGTTGCTCCCAGCTGCTGCTGCTGCAGCAGTTCCTCTTGACTTCGTCTTCTGATTTCGCTTCTGAAGCTTCTGAAATGTCCTGGAAGGTAGGTCCACGGGATGTTCCTGCTTGTCCTTGACCCTTCTTGTTTTCAAGTTCCTGAGTCAAAGTGGTACGTGTTGGCACTACAGGGCAGACTGCAAATCAAATCAATGCGGAATTCGAGTCCAGGCACATCTGAATGGAAGCCCAATCATTCTGATTTGCAAATTGGTCGGTCCATGTGGTCCAAGCATTTTGCAATGCTGCCCCCCATTCATGCGACGACCAACCAATGGACGGCAGGAGATGCTTCTGCTTCCTGATGCACACTTTGGCAGAACCATGGATTGCATTTAAATATTTACATATTACAACCTCAAAACAACATTCGAAAATCTGAAGCTGCTCAGCGACACGTCATGGCCATTGGCGAAGTCGATAATGTGCTGTTGATCGGCAGCGATGGCTCTGTAATCTTCCTTTCTGTGCTTCTGGACTAAAGTGTCCAACCATGCGACGCATTCGATGCCACAGACCTGCACTGACAGCTGATATACTTACAAAAACTAGACAATTGAGTGTCACCTGGACCAATGAGTCAGTTCAGCACAGCGACTTGGAAGAGAGCCATGACCAACGCAATCATGGCACACGTCCTGTGCCATCCCGCCGAACAGCAGATCCTGACAATTGAAGGACCACATAGGAGGGTTATAATTATCCTAGTCCCTGAACCTAAAAAAAACCTCCAAGACCTTCAGCATTCAAAGACTCGAGAAGCCTGAGCAACTTGTCGGGAAAATTGAGGATGAAGTGGAGCGTCTTGAGCGCTGCGGGATGACTATACACCTCGGTCATTAGGGTGAATTCTTGTTAAAATTAAAATTAATTATTATACAACTCGATTCATGAAGCAACACCTGTTCGACCAGGCACCTGTTCCATGATATGCTGGTATAGGCCACATTCTCTGCCAAACCTTCCTCCTTGGGCCTCCCTTGGCTTCCATCCATGACTGTCACTGTCACTGCCCTCAATTGTCAATTGAGTGAAACTGAAATGAATGAAAAATGTACAAATGTCATGAAGCTTCGACACGTGCATTTGCACCTGCAAGCGAACCTCCCATTTGTTAGAAAAGTTACTTTCCCTGTCCAACCCTCCAACAAGTCTGCCATCTGAGGTGATGGACGATTTCCATGGGCGGCAACCCCATAACCAACGATCACCACTCTCTTCGGCCAAACGTAGGTTTTGCCGCCCACCAAAACTGACCTCACATCGTCATCAGTAGCATCAATAGCCGGTTCGTGGTCTCCACCGTCCCCAATCGTCCGAGTCGTCTTCTTCTTTTCCTTTGCCCCGCCCCAAGTCACCGGAACTTTTCGTTGAGGCGTCTGCGGCTTTCTTGCTGCCGTAGTTCCCGACATCGAATTGGCTGTATGCTATCCCCAAGCTTTGATTGTGCCTCGAATGAACACGGAATTGTAATGATGAAAGTTTAAGCGCCAAAAAAAAGGGCTGCATCAATCTTTGCCAAAGTGCTCTCTAACGTTCTTGTTACAGGCTGACAGAATCCAGGCTTCTGGTTTCTGGATGCCGTCTCTTCCCCGTTTGAAAGCTCTCCTCAAATGTTGTTGCATTGAAACAATGACATGTCAGGTAGCAAATTATTCTCAATTGGAAATTGTCTGAAATGTACTGCAGGTGTCACAAGATCAACAGCCTTTCTCGGGCAGAGCAAATAGAGCAAGTAGATTGCTTGCTGTGCTTTCCGGAGATCCTGGCCCTGCTCCTCGAGACACAATTCCTCAGGGAGATGCTGGAGGGCCACACTCGACATAGCACAACTTGAGCCAGAACTGCAGCATTAGGTTACAAGGGGCTCACAATCAATCACCAAGCAAGCTGACACACACACACACACACACACACTCACTGAGCCTTCCGCGCAAATATCACTCACATGCCTTCTGAAACGACTTCACCTGGCAAAATGCAAATTTCATGCCAGCCCTGCCCCCCCCCCGGCTCTGTCAAAACATGCCAGGCAGACCACTTGAGCCAGAACTGCAGCATTAGGTTACAAGGGGCTCACAATCAATCACCAAGCAAGCTGACACACACACACACACACACACTCACTCACTGAGCCTTCCGCGCAAATATCACTCACATGCCTTCTGAAACGACTTCACCTGGCAAAATGCAAATTTCATGCCAGCCCTGCCCCCCCCCCGGCTCTGTCAAAACATGCCAGGCAGACCTTGCCATTGATGCTACCACAATAGTTATACTACCGCAAATCATGCTACCACAATTAGCGCTACCACAATTGTTGCTACCACAATTGACAAATTGATGCTACCAGAACTGATGCTACCAGAATTGATGCCACTGCAAAATCGAATCAACCAAGCCAAGCAATGCCATGCTGACTACCACAGTTGCTGCTACCAGAACTGATGGTATCAGAATTGATGCCACCGCAAAATCGAATCAGATGCCACCGCAACAATCGAAGCAATCAAGCCATGCAATGCCATGCTGACTACCACCATTGACATTGATTGATGCTACCAGAATTGATGCCACTGCAGCATCGAATCAACCAAGCCAAGCAATGCCATGCTGACTACCACAATTGATTGATGCTACCAGAATTGATGCCACTGCAGAATCGAATCAACCAAGCCAAGCAATGCCATGCCGACACAGTAACGGCCTCCCCAGCGTCTTTGCAAACACGAGTGTGCTCTGACAGTCATGCGGACTGGAGACTTCTTTAAATGCCACCCCCATTCGGCCAAGATGGGGTCACCCTGCTGAGTATGCGCCGTCTTTGCCCTATGCGGAGCGCTGAAATCCGATTGCCTTGCATACCGGCCCGCAAGAGGACAGGTCATGCTCGTCATCGAGTGCACCGGAATCGCTGCGCAACGCGCCGGTTACTGAAGACCTGTCAATGAGGCACAGCATAAGATGCCATGCGGGGCCATGCCGGCAAGCAGCAGTGATCGAAGTTAATACTTCGACCGTGGTGTGGGTACGTGGCATAGTATTTATTAATAGTAGCGAGGCCTTCCCTGCAATCTGTGTGCATTTCACCCCGCGGCGGACACACCACCTGGCTGGACAGGCGAGCAGCACACAGAGTAAATCCCCAGCGCCCGGCCAGCGACGCTGTCCCACACGGATCAAGGACCCATTGCTCACGTGGTCCGAGCCCGACTGGAGCGGTCTCTAAGACCACTCTGAGCTTGGGCGTGCAGGATGGGTAGGGCGAGTCGAACCAAGCCAAGCAAGCCAAGCAAGCCAAGCAAGCCAAGCAAGCCAACCAAGCAACCAAGCCAACCAAGCAACCAAGCCAACCAAGCAGTGGCACGTGACAAAGGACCACGTTTCAGCTTCCAACACATCCGGCTTGGACAGAAGCGAACACCATCGCTCAATACATCCGGCTTGGACAAATGCAAAAATGTTTGGCAAAAAAGGGTTTCCTCACGCTGGCTTCCCAGTGTGCTTTAAAATGTTTTGGTCAACGGCCGTGCCCCCGGCACTGAAATTCCTAATAAAATACATAAATAAGCTAATACTACAACAGCTTGAAACCTTAAATCGGTATATTGAACTGCACTATTGAGGAAATTGGTTTTGGCCTTCAAACCCCCCTGATCCAGCCCCCAAGGATCCAACCCTCAAAACGAGTGTGTGGATTTTTGCAGATGGATGCCAGGCTTCATCAGGCAGTTCAACCCAACATGGAGTGCCCGATAGTCTCGCCTGAATGTATGCTTGGATAGCATCCGCCATCTGGACATCGTTGCCAGGAAGGCATCCGTAATAATCTGCCCACCGTGAGGCGTCAAACGTAGCCGGGGAATTTCCCAAATCCTGAAACAATGCGGCTTCCATGTTCTGATCTTTGACCTGATCACCGAGTAGTACACCTCGCCCTTTGAACTTCCTGGCAGGATCGTCCTCTTTGAGCTGATAGTTCTTCTCGTATATCAGTCCATGTACTCGCGCCATATGTACTTTCTCACCTTTCTTCTTTGCCTCAGCGACGACGTCGTCATATTCACGCGTAGTTGAGAAATCAAACACCTCTTGGTCCCACAATCCCTTCCATTCTTTCATGAAAGCTTCCATGGCCTTGGGGTTGTTGACCATCTCCTTGCGTGTGACGGGTCGAGTGACCATGGCATTGAAGCATGATCCTCCTGCCTGATTCTTTTCCCGATGTACGTTTCTGTGAGAAGTCGTACACGGCATAGACGGAATCCAGTTATCATCCATGACCATATGCGCCGGAACGGCCGGCACGACGTCTGCCAAGAATTGTTCTTGTGTGTATTGATCCACATAGGACTGTGCCCAGGACCATCCATCGTCGTCGTCAATGGACACGTTGAGTTGCAGATCAATTTCTTCACATGGAACAATCTTGGGAAAGATCATGTTGTCCAAAATCTTGGTGACTATCTTCTTTCCTATCACAGCCTTCTTCCGGTCCTTCTTGGCAACTCGAGCTTTGTCTCGCTTTTCTTTCTTGTACGCTGCCTTCTTCTCCGCTTCGCTCATTTTCTTCCATGCTTCCGGAGAATAGGAATGGATAGGTCGCCGTGTAGGAAGGGTTCGTCGACCGTCGCTTCGGATCTTGTACGGGACTCCCCTTTTATCGATCTTGCAGGCTTCACCATCATCAGTGAGATATACAATGCCGTCCCCTTTCTTCCCCGTACTCCAATGTTCGATCTCCTCAGGAGCCAACTTCTTTTCTTTCAAGATCTTGATGATCTCTCCAGGTTCTTCTATGTCTCCTTCGGGGATGAGTCTACCGGTTGGACCGACTTCGCGGGGCGATCGTCGATCTTTCCCAGTGACCTTTGGTTCAGAAAGAGGCGGTGCTGCACGTAGACCTAGCTCTTCGTCTAGTTCTTCGAGTCTTTTGTCTCCTATAGCATCAATAGCTTCATGTTCTACTGACTTGAAGACTTCGCCAGATGGCTCCGTCTCTGTGTCAGATGGATCTATGTCCTGTAAGTCGGGATCTTCTCCGGGATCCGGTGGAGGAAGAAGACCATCTTGATCATCATCATCCCCGTTGCCACCATTTCCTCCAGGCGGACCGTCATCCCCGTCATCGACGTCTTTTATCTCCTTGCCAGCGAGGTCAACGTTGTCCCTGAGTCCCTCAATGGTTGAGTTCATCCTCTCGTACTCGGCTTTCAGGGGAAACGTTATCTCCTCTGGGAAGTAGATAACTTCTGTCTCGTACGGTCTCATCAACTTCCTGGGAACAGATGCGTCCATCGACAAGTTCGCATTGGCAAATTCTTTCATGTCCCAAACGCGATACTTCTTGGACCACCCTTGACCAGCAGTGATGATGTATCCGGCGAAAATGCCTGGGATCCCCTTTGGATCGAACTTGTTGCCATATGTCTTCGGCCTTGTATCCGTCGGCTTGAAGAAGACTTTGGCCCCAAACGGTATGGCTTTTCCCTCGAAGTCCTTTCCAGTCATTCGTTTCCATGCTGAATCACCATCGCCCCCCACGTCTTCAATGTTGAGGTTCTGCATCACGCAATTCAGCGCAAAGGACCAGTATTGAGCGGGTAACCCGGCGTGTAGCATGGATGCTGCGACTGTGTTGATCACTTCTTGATTTGATCGTTCAGCGAGTGAATTGTTACTGGGTTTCCCAGGAAGGGAATGATCTATCACGATCTTCAACTGCGCCATAGCTGAATCGAACTCTGGTGCTTCATCACTATACGCCATATGATTGGGGAGCAACTTAAGCGGGGATACCCTACCAGCGGGGATACGCGTACCTAGGGGCTCGGGCCGGGTCTGATTTTGGCAGAGGTCATGTGTGAAGATTGCGGAGCCGTCTCTTTTTCAACATCCGTCGCGAAATTAACATCGAAATTAGGATCCACGGATCAAACGTTTCTGTTTCACAACCCCTCAAATCCAAGTCATGTGTCATGTTTTGGAGGCCCAGCTTTTCCAAGCTGTTCCATGCGAACTTGGATTGTGTTGCAGTGCTGGCCAATGCAAGATCTTTGCTTCCATGGTGCACAAAGGGCTTGAAGTTGAGGGCTTGGCTTGTGACTTCTTGGGTTAAACTGACCTATGTCCGTAGATTTGGCGCGGTTAAACCGAACCAGACGTCTCTCATGTGCACATATGTGCACGATGTCTGTGCTTCTCTAAGAAGGGGTCTGCTCAAAAGAGGGGTTGTGGGGAGACCACAGACCGAAGCGCGTTTCAGGGGCGGTTCAAGCGCATTACAATGGTAATGATGATTACAAGAGCTTCCAAAAACACCAAAGAGCAATCACAGATCAAGCGAGTTTCCAGCGTTTTTCAAGCACAGTTCAATGGTAAGGAGGATTCCAAATAGGTTAAAACGAAGCCAAAACCAAATACAGATCAAGCACGTTGCAAGCACGTTTCAAGCATATTTCAATGATAATGAGGATTGCAGGGGCTTCGAACGAAACCAAATAGCAATCACAGATCAAGCGCGTTTCAAGCGCATTTCAATGGTAAGGAGGGTTCCCATCGTTTAAACCGGAGCCAAAAGCAAATACAGATCAAGCGCGTTTCAAGCGCATTTCAAGCGCAATTCAATGATAATGAGGGTTGCAGGGGCTTCAACGAAACCAAAGAGCAATCACAGATCAAGCGCGTTTCAAGCGCATTTCAAGCGCATTTCAATGGTAAGGAGGGTTCCCATCGTTTAAAACGGAGCCAAAAGCAAACATAGATCAAGCGCGTTTCAAGCGCATTTCAAGCGCATTTCAATGATAATGAGGATTGAAGGGGCTTCAACCAAACCAAAGAGCAATCACAGATCAAGCTCGTCTCGAGCACATTGCCATGGTAACCAGGATTCCATAGTCTACAACGAACGAAGCCAAAGCCAAACACAGATCAAGCGCGTTTCAAGCGCATTTCAATGATAATGAAGATTACAGGGGCTTCGAACGAAACCAAAGAGCAATCACAGATCAAGCGCGTTTGAAGCGCATTTCAATGGTAAGGAGGGTTCCCATCGTTTAAACCGGAGCCAAAAGCAAATACAGATCAAGCGCGTTTCAAGCGCATTTCAAGCGCATTTCAATGATAATGAGGATTGCAGGGGCTTCAACGAAACCAAAGAGCAATCACAGATCAAGCGCGTTTCAAGCGCATTTCAAGCGCATTTCAATGGTAAGGAGGGTTCCCATCGTTTAAAACGGAGCCAAAAGCAAATACAGATCAAGCGCGTTTCAAGCGCATTTCAAGCGCATTTCAAGCGCATTTCAATGATAATGAGGATTGGAGGGGCTTCAACCAAACCAAAGAGCAATCACAGATCAAGCGGGTTTCAAGCGCGTCTCAAGTGCACCTCAGCTGTCTTTGAGGTGCATTTCATGCGCGCTGCACTTGCTCACAAGTGCCTTTGAAAGCAATTGATGCACATTTCAATGTTCAGGCAGATTGTGCGGTAAGGATGATTGCATGCATGAGTTAAGAGAAACCACAGACCGAACGCGGATCAAGTGCGTTTCTAGCGCAATTGAAGCCCATTACAAGAAACAAGCCACACAAGCGAAGGGCGAATTGCAGATGCAGTGCAATGAACCGCCCAACTCATGAATATCAGGAGGATCTGCACCAGTTTTGCAGAGACGCAGAGCAAGCGCACAGCAAGTGCAGCGTAAGCACAGAGCGAGCGCATTTCAAGGGTATTTCAGGCAGGGCCACACAGCCATGTCACACCTGTGTAACCAAAAAAACAACCTGCAGACCACAGGGCCTGGCAAGGCCCTAAAACATCAGAACAATAGAAGCAACACATATACATCCTTTGATTTCACTCGCCAATAAAATCATGTTCAGAAGGTAGCCACTGCAGCAACCGCAGAGCAATCCGAAACCACTCGCAAGATAATTGAGCCAACCAACGCAGAACTGTGAGAATGCGGCGACTAGAACTAAAGCAAGAAGACCGGCTGTGGGACTAGCTTCTATACTGACCCACAAAAATTGACGGCACATACTTATCCCAGCTCGCAACCACTAAAAGCGACTACAGAGGGACACCACTAATATCTTCGAGAACTTATTGTTGTAAGCTCACTGCCAGGAAATCAAGCAGTGACTAGCACAAATGGGCCGTGAGCCTGGACGATACATAGCTCAGACAGCACAAAGTAGCACGACAAACCTTTCAAGGAAAATGCAAGTATCAAAGCCTCGTCAAAATTTACTTGCTTATGTGCACGAACTATCGTCGATGCATGCAACTATTTTCTGAATATCTTAACTATTTTAATAAATCAGACCAGGGTCAATACAGGTATACGTATTACAATACCCAGACCTGCGACGTCCATCGAATTTCAATATTCATTCCAAACACGAGAACGGATCACAGAACCAAAAACCTTGGCAACAAAGCCCTGCCGACCGATCCGAGTGGAGTCAGTGGGGGTCTCCTCCAAGATTTGTAGCTTCTGCAATGACAGTCGCTGTCTCATTCGTTAGACCATCAGAAGGTTGAGGTTTTAAAAAGCTACTGCTTGCGGCTTAGGGGTTTAGGGTTTAGGAACAGCGTGCCAAACGAATGATGCTTGCATATAACGACCCAGGGACCCATTTTGAGGGGACCGCCCGGCCAACTTAAGCGGGGATCTGGCGTACCTTTTTGGGGGCCCAAATGCGCCCAAAATGCGCTCTTCGCTACGGGCCCCGGCGCCGGTCAACTTAAGCAAGGCTGTGCGTACCTACTCAACAGTAGAAGGGCGCCTGGGAGCCTTTATCAGGCCAATCCCGAAACCCAGGGGTGAGCGGGGATACGCGTACCTATCTTTATATAAAATACAATACAAAGACTCCGCCCCAAACCGAGCCTGAGCGGGGATACGCGTACCTCGCGTCGGAAAAACGATTTTGGTCGGACCCAAAAGCTACGAAAATGGCAGCCAAAACGGTCAACTTAAGCAAGGCTCTGACGTACCTCGCCTCTTGCCTAAAACGCCTCAGAAATATGCTGTTGCTTGCCAAAAAAAAGCCCGCCTGCGGCGGGCACACCCAAACTTTGTCCGTCGTGTGGTTGTACACCATGATGTTCAGCCAATCGTCACTGCCCACGTGCACTGCATCTGCCACCACGCACAAAAAATGTCCGTCGACTGGAAATCTGACTTGCCCTGCGTGACATAGGCGTGTCGCTCCATGCGTGCTAGCCTGTGTGCGTCCATGGAAGCGTGCTTCTTGATCTTTTGCTCGTCCTCCGTGGGGGTCTCCTCCAGGATGCATACGTGTCCATGCATCGCCCTGCGTGTAGAATGACATGAACTCGCCATTTCCTCTCGGAAGCCCATGGACGATCGACGACACCCGGCGGCACCCCTTCAACAGCACGGGAACGTTGATTAGTTACTAAACTCGAACCTTAAACCCCTAAAGCCCAAACCTCAAAGCTAAACCTTAAGCCCGAATGCCTCCTCAGCTTCATAGTGTGCTTGACATTAAGCGTGTCCAGTGGGAATGGGTGTTGTCCGGCGAGTCTTCGCACCTGACACAGCCTCCATCAGGCAGCGCTGCATCTTGGGGCTGGATTCTTTGCGATTCTCGCTCAGTGTCCGGCTTGTGCAATTTTAAGAATCATCCTGTGGGTCCATCGCTGTGTCACCTCCTTCACGTCCAGGGAACCTGCTTGGAATGGAAGCACTATGTCCACGGCCGTGTAGTCCTCCTCCGCAATGACGACGAAACCATCGTCGACGATCCCAGGCAGTTCTAGCGAATCAACCGGTCGCGCAGTGTCCGGCGTGTCTTCCTGCTCGAAGTGCTCCGGGAATGCTGCATCGACCGGCGCAAGGTGATCCTCGTCTCCGCATCTTCAAACTCCTCGTCGTCCTGCATTTGGTCCTGCTGCTGTCCTTCGTCCGACTCAACCTCGGCCCAAAGTCCAACGTTCGCCATCTCCTCCCTCACCGTCTCCGAGTCGGTGTCGGCCTGGTTGTCATCTGGGTCCGGCGCCTTCATGTCCGCCTCATGCGCCCTGTCGCACTCCTGCTTGTCCGCCTCCAGCAAACCGGACTGGACGGTCACCACATGCCACGGGAGTTCCCTGCTACACCAGCCCTTGAAGGCGTACTTCGCCATCTCGATGTACTCCGGCAGTTTATCCGACGGGCCGAGGTCCGGCGGCGACAAAACAATGGTACCACTTCATGTCCCACATATTGGGGCGGTTGAATGTCGGGAGAAAGATGGCGCTCCCCGTCGCGAGGGCGGACAGTCCGGCGGCGCTGCGTTTGCCCCGCTTGGCTCAGCAGATTTTTAAAGATGAACCACCAGTCAGTCAGGGCGAATGGAGCATATGCAACACAGCTGCAGTACGTAGAGGTTAATGACCAGCCGCACGTTGTCGGAATTGAACTCCAATACAAACGACAGAACGGCGAGGACAAGGAGCAGCGTGTTCCGCATTGGATAATGATTTTGATTGACAAGGGCTGGAGAACCTTGTAGCTGACCGTCCGGGAACCTTTAGCAACAATCAATAACATGAGTTACGTCACAGGCCACTTATCTACTCCGCGCTGCATCGGTGCAACGACACTGGATTGCAATTGCGGTACCTCGTGGGCAAGTGGTGTTTTTCTCCATGTCCGTCAGGCCCAGCCCTCGAAAGTCGATGTCCCAACACATGTATGTCTTCTCGTCGATATTTTTGTGAGGTGCCTGGCCGACGACGCCATTGCTGCCCAACGTGTGAGAATTCGTGCTGGCCGGGCCTGCGTAGAAACACACATCGTGCAGTCAGAAGTGCACACATCGTGTCACTGTACTATCTGATATATCAGACAAGAAACAGGAGTACGGCTTCGGGCACTGCTTGTCGGAGCCGACAGGCAAAACCGCGCGTCCGTCGAGACGCGAACGTCCCCCGAGTCCCGCGAATAGCTTCCCATGTTGCCCGTCGGGCAAGGCTGCAAAGTCGAATTGGGAGCGAAGGGAGTTGGCCTCGCATCGGAAAAAGCCATGGCTGCGAAAAATGTACCAAGGAACGGCGAGGATAACGTGTAAGAGACCTGTGGGGAACTAAGTAGTGTATACACTTCCCTAGGACCTCGACAGGGACGCTACATGTTCTGAATGACATCTTGATGCGCATGCTATACGTGTTAAGGTCCAGTATATATGCTGTGTGAATGAAAGACGTCTGTCCGAGTGCCCCTGCAAGTCGTCTGCAGTGTTGCTGTGACTGAGGGTAATAGAAGCTGTGCTCATGCTCTAGAACTAGGTTCTGAGTCTGGTCCAACATGTGGCAATCGAAGAACCGATGCTCCTCAAACAGCTTCAACCATGCTCGCATGCACACACGTCACATCAGCAACAATCATGTCATGAGCAGAGCAAGTTGGAGGGCGGAAGGCACCTAGTCCAGCGAAGAGCGTGGCATCGGCGATGCAGATAATGTCCACCGTTGCAGAACGACGGGGGATGCACAACGGGCAAATCTCATCGGGTTGAACTACGGGTGGCCTCTCAAAACAGCTGAAGAAATACACCCCAGGCAACATCTGGTAGTCAAATTCTGTGCTTATTTTCGGCCTGTTATCCAATCCACAAATTCATACTACTATTTTCCACACAGATCCATTAACATCAAACCGCTGTCCAAGCGGGTGTTTGCTTAATGTGCTTGCTTTTTAGTGTAGCTTAGAAGCTTCAGACTTGAATACGCACAAACACCACCGACAAGTGAACCACACTCAACTGTCATCATCTCAAAGGTGGGGGTTTAAACTCACGAATGTGCAATTTTTGATGATCATGTAAAACGGCCCAAAACATACGCCCTATCCCGGCCATACGCGTATCCCTGCTTAAGTTGCTCTCTGATATGAATCTTGCGTCTCCCCATTAGGCGTCTGATGGCCATGACGACCTCGTCAGTATTCCTTGAAGCCGTGGGAATCGCTGCGATCATTTTGGTGGCGATGTCTCTGACGACTAGAACTTCACGTGCTCCATCATCGAGTCCGATACCTGCTTCGGCGGCCTTGCGCATATCGAGGAAGTCGAACGTCACAAGATCCCCCCAGTGTTTGATCACACGTTGAAACGCACCTCGTTGTGTCCGCAAGTGCTTCATCTTCGCGCGTATGCACGATTCGCAATATGGATTGCGGTAGCGATGAGTACACAGATGTGCCAACGTCTTGGCTTCGGCTTTCAGTGTTCCGACTCTGGCCTTGCGGCTCGGCGCACCGTCGCCTTCCACATCAATGATCACCTCATCGTCACCGTCCAATGGAATTTCACCCACTCCTTTTCCTTCGTCGTCGTCCGGAGGTCGTCCGGCCTCGGACTCTGGTACTTCTTCTATAGGAGGTTCTTGGGGTTCAGGATCAGGAGGTCGTTCATGATCGTCACCTTCTTCTTCTGCTTCAATTTCGCTCGGTGCAGCTTCAGCGGCAGCTGCGACACTGACGTCAACATCACCCGCGGTTAGCACACCCTTGAAGATTTCGGTGATCGCTTTGGCCTCCGGATCATCATGCACCAGTGACTTGGAACTCCCGGCACGAATGTACGGAATGTCACCGTTCACGAACAGAGATATTCTCTTGCCCTGCGGGTTGATCATGAATGGTTCCCTTCCGGGTGGCCATACAAACCCGTAGTTGAAGTTCATGCATCTTTTACCTATGGAAAGCACCGACGGTGTGTCGTCCAACACATAAGCGTTGATCGGTTCCTCGAACGACTCAGCCTGGAAGTTCGACACAAGATCGGTATCGGTGATTCCATTTGCTGTCTGAAATGATATGGGCTCTGGAGTCACGAGTGTCTCGAGACTGTGCTTCTCGATCTTCTTCTGAGATATGAGGTCGTGGCCACACCCAGTGTCCATGAGAAATTTGATCTTCTTCTTGAGAATGACTGGTTGAACCATGCATTTGAATACACCTTGATTGATGATCCGTTTGCTGTGCGCAGCATCGAGTTCACGCTCAACGATGGAATCCTCACCGTCATAGAAGGAAACTTCTTCCACCCGAGACGTTCCTGGGATTCGTACGAATGAAACTCGATCTCCGCATTGATCATCATCGTCGTCAACCATGTCTCTCATGATCTGTGCCCTCAATCTCGCTTTGTGCTTGGCGAATTCCAAATTCACGGCGCGATCCTCATTGTTGACAAGCGCTTCCATGTCGACGTACTTCACCTTCCGATCCTTGTCCTTCTTCGATCTTCTAGGACACGAAGAAATGAACTTCACGTCGTCGGCGAATGTCACATTACGCTTAATCTCTTTTCGGGTCGACGTAGTCGGTCCCGAGGATTCGTCGTCTGTTGAACAATCCGAATCAGCGTCGCTGTCAACGGATGGACAATCTGACTCCTCCTCATCTTGTCTTGAAGATCGCTTCCATATCGCCGGGGCTGATGGATTCCACCTTCGGCACAATCTGATGGCGGGTGCCGCAGGGAGCGCCTTGGCCTTGGCATTCGGCTTCGCTGGAGCTGCCTTTGCTTCGGATTTGGCTTTAGCTTTTGCCTTTGGTTCCGGAGCTGGGGTAGCTGCTGCCTCATGCTTGAAAGGACAATTCTCTCTTGAGCACGAGCCTGTGTTCTTGAACGAGTAGCATATCCTATTTCCTCCTCCTCCAGACGGACTTGGAGTTCTCGTCCTCGGCGTAAAGGGTCGCTCTGGAGTCTTCTTCGAGTGACTGAATGGGCACTTGTCACCATTTCGACACCCTGCATCTGTGAAATGGAACTTGCAGCGGATTTGCTTCTTGCTCTTGTCGCCTCTGTTGTCCGCTGACTCACTCCTCGTCTTCTTCTTGGGCTTTGGCTTGGTCTTCGCATGACTCTTCGCTTTGCTTTGAGGTAGTACAGGTGTTGCTTTATCCGGCTTGGTCGGCGAAGCCTTGACCTTTGCGGATGGAGCTGCGTTAGGCGTTGGTTTCTCAGGTACCTTGGCCGGTGCAGCAAGCAAATCCTTGCCCTCAAGCATCTGGCGCAAGCCAATTTGGGTCTGAGTGAGATTTGATTGTTCTCGTCTCCGCATGATGGTACGGTCGATGATCTTCATCAGATTGTCGTACGATCGGTCTTCATGATTGTAGGGCAAGTGTTCGTAGTGCATGCCCAACTCCATCTTCATTGCGGGCGAGTCCTTGATCTTGCTGTACAAGCAATCACGGAGAGCTGTTTTGGATGGTATGTCTTCTGGCCTCATCCGTCCCAGAACTTCCAACCACGTCTGCTTGAACGTATGAAGTTTGTTGTCGCCTTGGTACTGGAGCTTCACCAGATACTCGAGAGTGATGATCATGTCGAGACGATCGTGCGTTCGAAAACTTTCATACATCATCGCAATGATTTGTCGTCCTTTGATGATCTTCCCTTCGGGCCTGCTGATGTAATCGTTGGCCTTCCGGTTCACCTCCAGGTACAGATCAGCAGATTTGTCACCACCAGCGCGTAGCATTGCGACCATGGCGATCCCCAATTTGACGTCTACGCTCTTGAACTTCTTGTGTCCTGAATCGTTCAGTGCTTCGACATCAGGGAATGGATTGAACGCTGGTGCCAGCCATAACATCCAGTCCTCATGATTTGGGTCGGCTGATGCTCCTAAGACGTTTGCCGTGCATACTGATCGCCAGTTGTTGAGGTGAGTGAGAGTAGGCCATGGGGGAACGGTCACTTTGTCGGCCTCCCTCCTGGAAATTCTCACCTCTGTGACTTCAGGATCTGCGTCTCCATCAGGATCACGCGCATGAGAACCAGGATCCGATTCAGGTTTGCCTCCACCGCTTCTCTTCTTATCATCATCGTCATCATCAGGCGGATCTGGAGGGTCATACCCCGTGCCGGTTCCTTCATCATGTTCTCCCTCTTCGTTCTCGTCGCCAGCTTCATCACCGTCATCGTCTCCATTGTCTTCCTGAATCGTTTCAGCGAATAATCTCCACTCATCACGATCAGCTCTGAGACGTTGTTCGGCTTTCTGGGCCTTGAGTACTTCGCTTCGCAGATCGGCAATCTTCTCTTCGTACCGTTCCGCGACCTCTTTCTCGATCTGACGCCTCCTTGCCTCATGGATAGAATCGTCATAGGCGACAAGGGGACCAAAGAGGTCGTTGCCCTTCGTAGATGCGGTAATGCCGTCGATACCAACAGGTCTTGAGGAGCTGGCAGATGCTGTGGACTTCGATCCCAACATCCCGCGATCCTCCAAGAGTTCGCGTAGCTGTCGATCACGCACGGCTGCCGCATCACTTTTCCCATGAAATCCGCTTGGTATGCCAAACAGAGTGGCTGCACTAGGCGTGGAACGCGCAAGTGCTGGGCTGCTAATACCTGGCACGTAGTGCTCGGGCATTGCATCCGCCACGATTGGCGTTGAATTGCGGCCAGTGAAGAAGTTTCCACCGGTAAATGGAATTCCATCCATCGCAAGGTTCTTGTCCTTGTCCGATTCCGAGAATGCGAACTTCTCTTTGGCGACTGGACTAACTTGACTTGGGGACCGTATTTCAGGGGATCGTACCTCACCTCCTACGGAAAATGCAGGCACTACTTCCTTTCCTACGTGCTCCCAGCCAGACTCAGTAGTCCTCGAAGACATGGGCATGCTCGAAGGCCGTGTCACTCCGCCATGGTAGTTGGAGTTCCGTGCTGCCTCCAATTCGCTGCGTGTCCTCGCTTGAAGATCTTCTTGTGCTTTGAGCGTTTTCCTGAGTTCACTCAGCTCGTCGTGCAAGGTGGGCAATGCGCGCCTTGCATGATCCTCATTCTGATGAAGTCGGTCCTCTGCATCTTGCATCCTCCTCACAGCCATTTTGCGGTACTCTTCCTCCTCACCAAGACGTTCGCGAAGCCGAAGTCGTTCTTGATCAATGGCTGCGCTGTTTCCAGCTAGCCCTTGGATCTCGTTCACGGCCCGCAACTCCTGATTCCTTGACCAGGTGGAATCGTTCCTGCATTGCTTGTAAGGCTTGTTCCGAACTTGCTGTGTTCGACCGGAGGAACAAGTTCTCTCTGGCTTGTTCATGAAGTTCATGAGTCAGATGCTCATACTCACGTGCCATAAGCTCACCATCGCCTTGCGCTCTTGCCTCCAACTGCACAAAGTTAGTGGCTGCTTCCGTGCGAAACACATGTAGCTGCTGAGCCAACTCCTCGGCAACGGCGTGTGCTTGACGTTGTTGAGCAGAGTTCTGTTCATCCATGCGAAACAAAGCTGCTTCATAGTCTCGCTTCATCTCCTGATTGACATTGTTGATGTGCCTCATGGCTAAGCATGCATGGTCACGTTGTCGTTCCAATTCTTCGATGCGAATCCCAGATCCTTCATCTTCTTGTTGCATCTCCTTGATCTTATCCATCAGGGTCTGAACAACTCCTTCGTACTCTTGCATCTGACTGCGATAGTACATCTGCTGCGCAAGATTCGATGCTTCGAGCTGTTGCGAAATCGTCAGTTCCTGATAGGCATTCGGACCATCGGCTATGGCTGGCGTGGTCACCGATGACGCATCACCACGTGCAGGAATAGTGTCCAGAGTCATATCCAGATCGTCAGCATCGCGTGGTTGATTGGTAACCATCCGATTCCAAGTCATGGACTTGTCACGCCCACGAGTAGCCGAAGTCCTTGATCGTGCTGAAGAGCTTCTCGAAGATGATGGTCTCGACTTCTTTTCCAAGGTCTTCACTCCTTTGTCCTTGGCCCTGGACGTAGTCCGAGGTGCCTGAAAACCAGACGCTTCGGCTCGTCGTTCGGGAGCCTTGCCCGTCCTCGAACCTGTGGATGTCGGACGCGAAGGCGTAGATGCTCTTGGTAGACTCTTTGCTTTCACCTTGGGAACTGCCTTTGCAATGGCAAGCGCAGAAGATTGACCTTTGTCATCTTCCGTGGAGCTATCAACGGATTGCACCACTGTGTCATCAGCTGTTGACTCACCAACGGCTGGCGCTGCCACATCGGCACCGAAAGTCATTGTCGTATCTTGGCTTGATCCCGAGTTCATTGTGGTCGTAGTAGATCAAGTAGTCGTTGCTGTAGAAAGGCAGAGCCGCGTACGGCTGATAACCTGCGTGGGGATTTGATCTCGATTGTGTTGCTGCTCTCCCCACCAGAGCTGTAATGAATGTAGGTGTGGCTGGCTTGCACTCTCCACAGACTGGGACCCTGTCTCTCTCACACTTCCACACGTGCAATCCTATGCAGGCAGAACCGGCGGCCGTTCCTTTTGCACTCGCTGCCGGCGGCGGTTCGTCTGTGCAACGGGATAGCTCTGATTGCTCAGGATAGAAGACACATATAGCACTTAGCTATGGGCATTGACTTGAGCCAAACGTTGCGTGGGCGGTCACATAGAAAGGTAAGGAGAAGCGATGCGGTGTGCGCAGCACGTCCACAAGCTTCCTCCTAGATTCGAGGGACGCGTAGCGTGCCCCCTTAGAGTCGAGGGACGCGTAGCGTGCCCCCTTCTCTTGCACTTTACACGGTCTTGCTCACAGCTCTTATAGTGACACCTTAGAACTTGACAAGGCATCGCAGTCCGTTCGCAAAAAAACAGTCAGCGCAAAGCCTTCGTGCTGTCAGCAACTCAGTACGACCAGTTCGGAAATTATGCAGCTTCGAAGCCAACTCAACGGGTGCAAATGAGACACTCCTCGACAAAGAGAAATGTCGTCTAGGAGTCACAACAACACTTGGCACTGGCAGTGGTTGCAAATCTCAAAACAGCAATCTTGTACCTGGATGCCGTTCCGTCAGAGCTCGGCTAACACGGCCTCGGCAGGGCATACCAGGAGCAGATTTCCGGAGTATGGAGGGCGGGGGTTTTGGGGGGGCTTAGTAGAGGTCCACTGCCTCGTGGCGCAATTGTGTTGTAGAAAATTGGGTCCGTATAAGCAATGGATTCAAACCCTCGCACAGCCACGCCATGTCACCGGATTCTGCGTGGCCTGCTTGGACGGGCAGGGGGCTCTGGACGGGTTCTTCTAGCGCTATTGAGAGTAATGTAACTGCTATTGCCATACTAGGTCGTACTATGACTTGTACTCCTGTTAGTACCAGTGTTAGTGACTAGTGCTGGTGCTCGTGTTGGCATCAGTATTGCAGTATTCGTACTAGTACCAGCATTAGTATTCGTATTAGTATTCGTCTTAATAATATTCGTATTAAAGCCCCGAAGTGAAGTTCCAAGCTTGATCAACTACGGCAGCATGGGCCGTGACGCCCTAGAGGTGGCACTTTTGAACATTTAGTTATGCTATCCCCTGAAAGGTACAGATATGAACATACTATAACGTCCCCGGGATGCGCCAGGAATCCTACAGGCAGACAGCAACTCCTTGTGCCTTCATTTGTTTGTGGTCGTATTTGGCAGGTGTTAATCAGATGGGCGGTGCTTGGGCTTGGCCTGGGTCAGCAACCTAAGGAAACTCTCGGACCCAAGCACCCGGACACTCTCACAAGCCTGAACAACCTGGCCTGCACTGTTGATGAGCTGGGGAACGCCAAGGAGGCTGGCAAACTGTATCAGTTAGTAAGGGATCAGGTATACGCGGATCATTTAGGGATTATATTCCCTTATTCCTACGAACCATCAGCAAATGTGGTAAGCTTTTGGGTTCTTAGGCTGCGTGCGGTGGTCTTGCTAACCTGTTAGACCAAACAGCACGGATTATCGTCAGGCAAAAGCTAGGGCTTTGCAGTGCTTATGCTGGTTTTTAGCCTTTGATGCCTTCATGCAAACCTACAGCCTGTCTTAAACGCTCATTTTTGGCGCGCCGCACATCAGCGCCAGGCTTCCGCCAAATATTCAGCGAAGGACAGCAACATCGCTCTTCGATGGTGTAGATCGAGACATATAGAGTCTGGGGTGCCGGGGTCAGGTCCTAAACTTTGAGGGTTTCAAGAAGAGCTGTTGCAGCTGCCCGCAGTGACACGGTTCCTGCAGTTCTGCATCTTTAGGAGAGTGTGCGACAGCCTTGGGGTGTCGCCAAATATTCAGCAAAGGACAGCAACATCGCTCTTCGATGGTGTAGATCGAGACATATAGAGTCTGGGGTGCCGGGGTCAGGTCCTAAACTTTGAGGGTTTCAAGAAGAGCTGTTGCAGCTGCCCGCAGTGACACGGTTCCTGCAGTTCTGCATCTTTAGGAGAGTGTGCGACAGCCTTGGGGTGTTGGCGTGTGTTATACTTTACCTGTAATAATGATACAGGTGCTGTATACTTTAAGAAGCTCTACTGCTGGGCCACTTTGTATCCCTCAGCCGATTATAAGCCTTAAGCAGCTAGGTTCAAGAGCCCTAAACCCTTGGAGGGATGATAAAAACCCCCGCCCTGCGCCCGCCGTCCTTCGGCGGTTACGGCCAGCCATAAAGCCTCAGGCGAAGGAGTTTGGGGCTGGATGGTTAAAGCCTTCGTTCGGGGCCGCGATTTTGGAAGAATCCCCACCCTAAAGCCCTAAACCTTGAGCCGCACCCCTGAAGCCCTCACCTCCAAGCCCTAAACTATGAGCCGAATCCCCAAAAACGGCCCCATGTTGGACTTTTATGTCGCGGATGGAGGAAACGAGGCGCAGGGTTGTTTGCCAGGCTTCTTGTATGTTGTTGACATCGAGAGTGCGGCTCTTCGAAGCGAAGGCCAGTGGTCAGCTGCGGAGTTGCGGTGCAGATTTCGCGTTGAGTGTTCGGGGTAGCGATAAGCCTCGAGCCAAGCCTGCTAATCCGCGACAATCAACCCAAGACTCCCACACACAACGCACACACACACACACACAGTCACAGTTGCCATGCAGGATCCTATGGCTATTCACTATTGCTGCACTCTTCCGATAACTGCTTCTCTCAGCTGGCAACCGCGGTGCGCTCTGAGCCCCCGGCTGGTCGAAGAGCTCGGTGCGGTTCAAATGCACCTGGGAGCCCATGGGATGTGTAGGGCTCAAGGGATAGAGCGTTTTTCGAGAGACTTCAGAGTGCAGACGAGCACAGCTGTATATGTGTTGCTGTTTGGAGTCTTAGTGGCTTTTGGGTTCCTTTGGCCCACAAGTAAGTCGACCCCAAACGCGAAACTCCGACGCTGCCGCCGGACAATCCCCTGAACCTCAACATCCTCATGACTCGCACCCTGCATCTGGACCCATGGACCTCAAGCAGCCCAGTCTTGAACAGGATCCTTGCAGCCTTATCCTTGAAGTGAGTTGCAACGCATGGCAAACGGGCCTTTCTAATTAGAATAAGATTTCGAAAAATTATGAAGCACAAATATAGTAGGAATTCTAATGAACAGTGAGTAGTGTCGGAAGCTAAATATCCATGATTCGATATGGCACTTGGGCCGCTTGGCCGGACGAAGAAATCGACGAACGAAACCGTTTTTGCACATGCCAGAAGTGCCCCGTTTTTGCACATGCCAGAAGCGCGCACTCACGAGATTGACCAGAACCCCAAACCCTATAAACCTGATCTCCTCTAAACCCTAAGCCCCACATGCGCGAAATAAATCCTTTCTGCTTCTGCCGGGGAACCGCCGGGTGGATGCGGGGCACCGAAGCGTTGTAACTACAACTCTCCCGGTCCTTGTCCTCAGGAGTCCACTTGCTTAACAGGGTTTCTGAAAGGCTTCTGTTCAAAGGATTTCTACAAGGGTTCTCTGCAAGGGTAAATTACCAAACTTACGGGTTTGCAGTTTACGGCCTTGATACTAAGAATACGGTTGGGGTATACTACAACTCATAATTAAGCATAAGCAATAGTATCTGTGTTGGGGTGTATGCTTTCGCCTTGGGCTGCTGGGCGCTAGCGGCGACCATTCCAACTCAACCACCCTGCTAGTCCTGAAGGCATTAACCGTCAACCCAGAATGATGGAAACACGTTCCCAGCATTCTTGGATCCTTCCAGAAATAGTCCTAGGTCCCAAGACCTTGTTGATGATTTGCGCTCTGAGCTTTACAAAAACGAAGCTTCCATGGTTCAACATAGCCTATAGCGTCTTGTTTATGCGCAGTCGACCTGAATCGGGGTGAAGTCACTAGACTCCTGGCCTGGCACCCTTGGCATCCCTTGGCCACGGTTCAACAGATTGAAAGACTTGGGGCCCAAACAAAAAAAGCTCCCCTTTTCTGGATCCGACTGCATGGCAGTCATAAATAGACTCCCCCCTAAATCAGACAAACCTGCAGCTAGTTCCTTGCATCCACAACAGGTGAGTACCTGAACATTGGGTGCATCGACCCTCTGGGTTCTACGTCTGCCTCAACCACCAACCTGCTCCAAAACCCCGTCTTTTGAACCACAATTCGGGATCCTGCTACCCATGTGGCACTAAACTCCTCGCACTACAGATTCCCAGAGTTCGACAGGGCGTAGAATCCTTACACGGTGCACAGGAGGACTCCAAAACCCCCATAGCAAGGAGCTTCCACGTCGACATGGCCCCTGTCGCCTCACGAAAGCGGGGGCGAGACTTGATCTTGAGACTTTACGGTTCTGCGTTGAAGGCTTTAGGGCAGTATTTCGGACCGTGAGGTTGTAGTGTCCAGAGCTTTGCGGTTCAGACGTTTATCTTAACAAGTAAGGGTGGTGCACACAAGGGTTTGTGTACGGGTCGTCGTGTGGACCAAACCACACCTTTTTGAACG
Source organism: Symbiodinium sp. CCMP2592 (assembly GCA_905221615.1). Classification (NCBI taxonomy): domain Eukaryota; class Dinophyceae; order Suessiales; family Symbiodiniaceae; genus Symbiodinium; species Symbiodinium sp. CCMP2592. The sequence continues at coordinate 67,953 of CAJNDT010000329.1, forward strand.
AGGTCTCCTTGAAGACCAAAGCACCCCTAAACCGTTTTTGCTCCTAGACTCAAGTCTAGCAAGGCTCAACCCCACACATGATCCTTCCAAGTCTATCTGCAGCCCCATTAAGCCCCATTACTTAGAGGAGTGACGAAGCCCTGAATTAGACCCAAGCAAAGCTTGTAACCTCTAGAAAGTCCCGAGCACTCTGCATTCCTAAGTCCGACCCTTCACCTAGCTTCACCTGCTGCCGGGCTTGTTCTGATCCTGCGCCCTGTAGTACTATAGCGGCCTAAATAAGTAGAATAGGGTTTTGGGGCCCACTATACTATAATTATAATGAAGGACCCCCCCACACACAAAAAAAAAAAAAAAAAACACAATGGTATCGGTAGTTATTTCGGCCCCTATATCAAATCCTAAACCCTTGAAAGCCCTGAACTCTTCACGGCTAAACCCTACAGCCGCAACAAGTTGCCTGGCTTGTCCAGTGCCCTCCACTGCTGCTCCTCGTCTTCGTAAAGGCGTAGATTGCTGTAACCTCGGTTCCAGTGGGTTGCGGAGTCTGAAGCAGTTTAGGTTTAGAGTTTGCGAGTGTAGAACTAAGTGGTTAGGTTTCAAAAGAGTCGAGAGCGTTAAAATGGTCTAAGGCTCTGGAAATCCCGAGCTAGTTGGCTCCTCCTCGGGCGTGTTATCCTGCGCCAAGGCTTGCGCCAAGGGGGTCCGGATTCCGGATTTGCGGTTTCAAAGTGTAAAGGTCGAGGTTAGGGTGCAGGGCAAACCCTAAACTCCATAAACCTGCAATACCCCTGAAATTTACACTCTCGGCCCTATATGTCCTGAAGCCTCGGGCTTCTTGCGACCGAAAGGGGCGATGGGCAAAGAGCCGCTCTGTACCGCTGATCTCTAGCACCAGAGCCTCCGTAGAGATCTGCAAAAGGCTGGGAAGGCCGGGCCGTAGGGCTTCAAGGGCTGAGGGTTTAGGGTTTAGGGCTTCAAGGGTTTGTGGGTTGGGGGGTCTGGGAATCGTACGGCTTTGGGTTCTTATTCTACGGTTTAGTGGTGTTGGGACTCCAAGGTGCGGGTTGTTTAGGGCTTCCGGACGTTGAGGGCTGTGGCGAATTAAGAGCCTGGGAGCTGTAGGATGCTTCCGGTTAAGAGGACTGCGAGGTTCTTCAAGCGTTTTCACCAACCCCTCAAACCCTAAACCCTCAACCCTAGACTCGGGTTGCTTGCTCGGGAGACTGAGGTTGCTTGTCTCTCCACCCGCTCAGCTGACTCAACCTTGAGAGTGTTTGGGGGCGGGGGTCAGAAAAGGCATTGGGCTTTGGGGGGGCGCCAGACCCTGGAGCTCACCGGGAGTTTTCGGATTGTTGGGTCTTGGGCTTGGAGTTTTGGGTTTAGGAGTTTAGTGGGTTTAGATTAAGTGCGAGCAGGTATCCCCTTCAGGCAGCTTGATTTTTTGGGGTTTGGGCTGAGGTGTAGAAGAATCTCCCTTCAAGTCAAGCTTTCCTTCAAAAGCCAGGCAGAAACAATCGCGCCTTGCCGCTCCCACATTTTCCAAACGCAGAATCGGCCTTCTTGTGCCCTTCCTCAGGGTTACCTAAAGTCTCCATTGTAATTCCTTCTTGGGCCTTATCATAGCTTCCAGAATATAACGAATAAAATTATAAAACCAAACAAGGAATTACAATGGAGACTGTAGGTACGAGTTCAGGTTTCACAGGGTTTAGGATTCAGCCTAGGGTGCTTGCTCTTTGACATTGCGGGGTAAGAGCTTGGGTAAACTGTAGGTATGACTACTTGTAACATCTTCTAACTGCCATGAACCTTCAGATCAAGCAAGACCATAATTGAGAGGCAGTTTTCGTCACAAGGGACCCGGCTACTGCCAATCGAGAGACGCTAGACTCGACTACTCCTCGAGCGCGAGAGCGCCAAAACGTCCACCAACACATACTTGCAGATTTTGCAGAATCCCCTCAAATGCCGATGAGCGCTAAGAATCAAAGTCTAGAGTCTAGAAACCCCAAATGCATAAACCCGTAAAGGCACTGAATACCCCAAAGCCTGAATCCTGTGATTTACGGGCCACAGCGTCGGCATCCAGCTGGAACATCCCACGCCTCGGCAGAAAACAGATCAATCGGATCATCGTTGCATCCGCCATAATTACTGGCGTCATATTCAGGACCCTGCAACGGCCCTTTAATAGAGCCCTTATGGCCCTTTGTAGTGGGTATTTGGGGGATAATAGAAGTAGTTGGGGGGTCTAGGAATCCACTATTGCTGTAGAGTTTGGTGATACAGGTGTTCTTGAGACCGCATAGTTCCTGTCAGCGGAGGTTCCTCGAATCGCCCCTCGAAGGCATCGAGGATCAGGAGTTTCGGCGCTCACACTCGGATAAGAGTTTAGGGTTTGGGGCTTCAGGAGTTTTGGGTTTAGGGGTTTAAGGTGCATGCGCATTTTTTTCAGGTGTATGCGTTTAGGGTATTGGGGTTTGGGGTCTAGTCGGTTTAACTGTTACTGCTTCAGGGCTTAGGGATGGCAAGCTTTGGCGCGTTTAGCCTTCATTCAGGGGTCTAGGAGCCTAGTGGTCTGTAGGTTCGGCATGTCGAAATTTCTGACCTTTCGGGTTGGGGTGTAGCTCTAGACTCTAGGTTTTTGCTTAGCAGCTTTACGTGTCTTCTTTTGGTGTTATTCGGTGTACGCCTTCCGCAGAAGACCCGGCCTTTCAGAAACTCGCTGCAGGGCCCGGGCTGCTCAGGGTTGAGGGTTCAGGGTTTAGGGTTTGGGGTTCAGGGTGTAGGGTTTAAGGTGTAGAGTTTAGGGTTTAGGGAATGTCAAACTGTTGCTTTGGTCCTTAAGGGTGTATCGGAGGTTTGGGCACGGCGAAAGGCAGCGTTTGAGGTTCTAGGGCTTACGCTTGATGCTAGGGGCTCTGCGGCATGTTTCAGGATATCGGTCTAGGGATGCCAGAAACCGGATTCTTGTGTGCAGCTGGGAGGCATAACATCTCGACAAAGGCGATACATGCCCGGTGCATGATAGCTGGGGTTGTGCCCTGCAACGGCATCACGCAGAACTGCCCCGGGAAATGCAGCTTCAAAACTTACTGGGACAATTGCCCAAAGACTCGAAGGGCTGTAGCCCCTACCCCAAGGGCCGGAGCGGTAAACCCTACAAACTCCCAGCAGCCGTGTTATCATTTATCAAGGCTCAAGGTTCTTAATGAGTTCTTCTTCACCCGGTCAGGAACATCGGACAAGACCATGAAACCCGAAGGAACTAGGTCAAGTCCTCCATCCCCAAAATAACCAAGGTCTGTAGGAAGACGGCGAGTAGGAAAGAAGTGGTGGTTTTCCATAGGGTTCCCACAAGGGACACCACCCCTGAGAAAAGGGGACTCCCCATGAGCTGTCTTGCGAATCGGCCGTGTTGATGCAGTCATCTCTGAAAAGCGCGGCTTTGCCCCCAGCTCCTACTAGTAGCCTCACGGATCAAGCCACCACCCCCGAACCCGAAAAGCCAACCAAATCCCTCCAGCCGAGAAGCATTCAAGGCGCAAACCCGTTGAAGCCCCTACATACATCTTCAAGTTTGGGCCTTGGCTGCCCCAGCCACCCCAGCAGAAGCCCAATTTGACGATTTGGTGGCGGCCGCTTGGGGAGGCCACGGTGGCGCTGAGGTAGAACTGCCTCGCACGGTGGAACTGCTTATCCCGGTCTGATGAGGGTAACTATCCGCCTATCGATCTATCTGTCTTGTACGGAGAAACACATAAATGAACATGCATACATTTGTATGCATGTGTATACATATATCTATATCTATATCATATATCATATATCATATATCATATATCATATATCATATATCATATATCATATATCATATATCATATATCATATATCTATACCTATACCTGTACCTCTACCTCTACCTCTACCTCTACCTCTACCTCTACCTCTACCTATACCTATACCTATATCTATACCTATATCTATACCTATATCTACATCTACATCTACATCTACAACTACATCTATATCTATATCTATATCTATCTCTATATCTATCTCTATATCTATCTCTATCTCTATATCTATATCTATATCTATATCTATATCTATATGTATATCTATATCTATATCTATATCTATATCTATATCTATATCTATGAATCTATATCTATATCTATGAATCTATATCTATATCTATGAATCTATATCTATATCTATGAATCTATATCTATATCTATGAATCTATATCTATATCTATATCTATATCTATATCTATATCTATATCTATATCTATATCTATATCTATATCTATATCTATATCTATATCTATATCTATATCTATATCTATATCTATATCTATATATATATATATATCGCAAGCTTAAAAACCGTAGACGCGCCCATTGCACAGATGAATTCGTGAAACTACTCATCGGGGCTGGTGAAGCCTTCCGATGTAAGGGAGAAAGACGTCTACTGACTCAAGCCATCTCGGCACTGGCTCCAGAGTTGCAAAGGGTCACGGCTGCAGGCAAGCCTCACTCTGCACACCGACGCGTGCTGTACAAAAGTGCCGATTACTTCACATGCTGCTTCTATAAAGGCTGTCTCTGGCCTGTAGCAGCGGCCAGAGTAGCTCCTCCAATGAAAGGGGTGGAGCTTCGAGACTGAAGCAAGAGCATGAGCCTGAAAACACACAGGGAATGGCCAAATCCAGAGGGCCTGCGGCAACCCTAGCGGAGTGCTTTGTGGAACAATACGTGTCACAGAAAAACGCAGGGTCAAACATGAGCAGAACATCTTCTGCGACGCACTCGATCTGATCCCGCTGACCGCACTGGCACGCCCACATACGCACCGTCTCACGCAGAACCTCAAGCGGCTCCACGAAATCCACAACCACCTCCCAAACCGTCTCAGCGGTAGGCTGCGCCAGGCCTGAAAGCTGCTCCAACCAGCCTCGGCTGCCTCGGGTGTAAGAAGCCGGGTCCAAGCTGACATCCACCAAACCCGAAGACCCTTCCAACGAAAGGGGGGCTTCCGTCGGGTTAGGCCGTCGAAGCCCTGCAGAGGTATCTGGCTGAAAGGCGCCCCAAGCAATCCGACAGTCCACAGCATGAAGCACATGCCTCCGGAGCCTAGCCGAGGAAACGAAAACCTGCCCACAGCCCAACAAGCACGGTGGCAGCCATGCAGGGGACGCATGGGCAGCCCATGCTGTTCTGCACTCAAACCCCTTGTTACAGATTAGGCAAGCTTCTGTGAAGGATGCGCGCATGGTAACGTCGGTGATGTCCCGCCCACTACTCAAGGACTCGAGCACGCCGGGGAGCGACTGCATCGCCGCAAAGCACGCAATCCGGCAGAGCTCGAGCCCCTTTGCTCGCTTGACAAAACCTTGGAGCAGGCCAGCCTGTTGGAAATCAGGGTCGTCCAAACTTGCCACTCCGTGCACGGGTGCCCGAGCTGGCACGTGGCCCGAATCTATCATACAACCAAGCCAAAGCATCTCGGAGCAAAACCAGATATGGCTGATCTTGTCTGAGCAAAGCCCACAAAGCATCAGCGGCATGAGCGCACAGCTGCTTTATTAAATACCTCAACTGCTCGATTGAGCAACGAGCAGGGGTCCAACATGCCAAGCAGGGAACTGGCAGTGGCAAGCGAGACGTGTTGGTTCTCGTTGGTTCGCACACCGAGGGTAGCACGGTCTATCCCAAAGAACGCACCTGCAAAGATCTTGTTGTCGCCCGCTCTTCACGAAAGGCGGTCCAAGCACAAGAGCACCGCTGCCTGAGCTCGGCCTGAATGGCACCACCGCGTGACTGAAAGACACCCAAATGCTTTTAAGCGTAAAACAAGGGTAGGACTGAGCTCCCGTTCTCACGAAGAACCCGAACCGAAAAGGACCCCGGAACTCGTGAGCGAGACGACCGCAGCGGTCTTCCGGGGTCCGAAAGACAACTTCAACCCATGCCCTTCAAAGGAGTCCGCCAAAAACCCGGCCTCAAGGCCAAGCGCTAGGGCCGCTTGACTCGCCTCGTCTACTGCAAGGCATGTAGACAGATCGTCCGCCAATATCACATCGTCAAGCTTCAGCTCGGATTTCTCCGATGCTATGGGGCTCTAGTCTCGACAACCGTCCCACGGGACGGACGGACAGCCACCCGCACCAGGCGTGGAATGCCTGCACGAGTGTCTCGCACAGAGGATGCGCCCGGTTAGCACAGCGAAAGTCATATCTGCCCACACTGAACCAGGGTGCCCCTGCGCGTCACCACCGGCTGTGCGTCTCCTTGGACGCAGAACCATGTCCCCTAACTCAGCACGGCTCCGTGCCTGCCTGCTCCAGAGCGCTGGGTTGTCGTAGCTGGTCCGCGAGACACAGGACATCAGTATAGAGGCACCGGGCGCGGGCAAAGCTACGGACTTGTACCCCGGCATCAAGGGCTCCTTGTCCTTGCCAGCCCGCCCAGGAGCACGCGCCGCTGCCCGGAGGGTGATATTTCGCACCAGGCCATGACTTGTAACCATAGGATGAATCTCCGATCCATGGCTGCTGAGGTTGCTGTGGCTTATGGCCCCGGCCCATGTACAAAAGTTCGCAACCGAAGACGGCGGCACTGGTCGGCCCAGCACCGTAGTGCTCGCACAGCACCTCAACTTCTCTCCAGGACACGAAGGATTCAGACCGAATCTTGGTTCGGATGGTCGACCGCTCCGCGGTGCCAGGCAGGTGACCCAATCCGCGGGGCAATGGCTGCGGAGGAACAATGCGGAACCTTGCGCACGGTCTTGGTGCTGGGGCTCTAGGTGTTCCGCTGTGGGCGATCCTGAGCCCTATGTAAGTATAAATATAAATATAAATATAAATATAAATATATATATATATATATACATAGACATATATGTGTGGTTGTCAAAATTTCGAAAATCAAACTATCAATACGCAGATGCAGATATCAGGACACCTTTGTAGCCATGTGTGCTACATCCCAGATCTTGCAAGCAAGCAATAGCCCTGAAGTACGAAAAAAATGAACCCACGATCCCCAACCCAATCATCATCTTCTGCATTGGCAAGCTGCTTGCGCGTGTCATAGGCCCTCTGGGCAACCTCATCCAGCCAGTCCTCTACATTCGCGTGGGTGTGGACATGAGTTGGGGACTTATCTTCAACTTCGACGTCTCGGAACTGGAATCGCACAAGCAAATCGGACCTTGAAACTAAATGCCCAAAAAAGGACGTACCTCCGAGGCATTATAAAACCACTCGAAGTCCAAAAAAGAAGCAATAATAGCAAGACCTTTTAGAGGCCCACAACATGCCCTAGACCCCTGACTCCGAACCCTCAGATGCAACATGAAGCTGGGGTTTACTTCTAGTATCCGGAAAGGGGAGCCCAAATACACGCGGAGCAAGCCCTCGCAATGCCAAAACCTTAACCCAACTCGTAGCGGAACACTCTGAAAGCCCTACAAGCACTCCAAACTCTCTGTCCCAAGCCCTCTAGCTACTTCCGGTAGACCGGCTAAGATCTCTAAAGCCGGAACTTGATCTCTCCCGACAGTCCGGCTCGCGGCTGGTGCCCTCCAAAGCCGAGACAGCCATCAACCTCTGCGGATAGCTCTTCCCAATGGACTGTTTAGGATGCAGACTTAGAGTTGGGGCGGTTCCGGGATGTCTGGACACACGAACTAGCTCTTGTCTTGAACTATCTACAAGGGAACCTTGTGGATAATCGGACTTAGCTGCTGCAACTTCGAACCTAACGGTTCATGCGTTGGAGCCTCAAGGCTTTGAGAGTCTAGAGTCTTAAGTCTTAAGATATGATGTGTTATGTGACCGCTGAACATTTGACGAGGTTCAGTCTTTGGGCTTTCTGGTGGGACTTTGCAGCTATGCGCTGTAGTTTGAGGTTTTGTGGCTTTGGACTTTAACACATCACCATGCTGCAAACTAGGTTTCAGCAGGAGCAGGAGCATTTCCGACACAGCTCCAACCCCTCTCATTGGTCGGAACGCGCCGTGAGAAGCTTGGACGTGGTGCACGTCCTTCAGCAGCTCCGGTGCGGCACTGCTGTCTCCACCTTCTTCCAGCTTGCCCCAGATAACTACAGATCCATCAGCACGGATTGCGGCAAAGGCACCGCTAGAAGCTTGAATCTGCTGTACATTCTTCAGCTGGTCCTGTACCGCACTGCTGTCGCCACCAAATTCGCGCTCCCCACAGGTTGCCACCGAATGCATGATGAAGGATTGCAGCAAACGGGCGGCAAGAGCCTGAATCTTTTGTACATGACTCAGCCGCTGCTGTACGCAACTGCTGTCGCCACCATCGTCGCCGGAACCCCAGGTGACCGTAGATCCATCGCCAAGGATAGCAGCAAATGCGCATTCAGTAGCTTGGACTTGTTTCACGTCCTTTAACTGTTCATGGACGCTGCAGTGTCCACCATATGCGGCAATACCCCAGGTGACCACGGATCCGTCACCGAGGACTGCAGCAAATGCACCAAGAGAGGCTTGGATCAAGTGGACATCCTTTAGCTGCTCCTGTACTTCACTGCTGTCGCCACCGTATATAAGCGCTTCAGGTGACCACAGAACCATCAGTGCGGATTGCCGCTGAGGCTGCGAGATTCGCTTGGATCTTCTGCCTTATTTTAGCTGGTCCTGTATGGTACAGTTGTCGCCACCAGCTTCGGGATAACCCCAGGTGACCACTGATCCATCACCCTTGATGGCCGCAAAGGCACGACGGCCTTCTTGAATCTGTCGTACATCCTTGCTCAGCTCTTTGTAGACAGCACCGGTCTAGCCACCAAATTTGGGATGACTCCAGGTGACCACAGAATGTCACCAAGGATTGCAGCGCATGCCTTCTCCTAGGCTTGGATCTGCTCCACGTTCTTCAGCTTCTCGAAAGCCTTGCGGTCACGTTTGGAGGATGCCCGTTCGCCCCAGGTGACAACAGAGCCATCACTCAGAATTGCAGCGAAAGCAGGGGCTTCAGAATCACCCTTTCTTGTGGCGACAACTTGAGTTTGCTTAACATGCAGGGTTAGTAGATCGCCGCCCTGGATGCTCGCTTCTTGGACAGTTGTCGCACCTCTCCGGAAGAGTTTAGCAGCCTGCCTTTGCTTCGATGACTCAAGAGACGCATCCGACTCCACTTCCAGAGATACCCTCTTGCCGCTTGCCACTCATCAAGCACACATCCACCGAAACGGCCATGATGCTTCTGGGGTGCGGTTATCAGAGAAATAAAACTCAATCCCAGACCCCTCGACCCTGAACCTATAATCCTAACCCCGAGTGGCCGATAAAGTGCCCTCGGAGCATAGATATTCGGGTTGAGATCGGATTTGCGCTGTTCATTGATTGTGCAAAGGCCTCGTCAAAGTTGCTGAGCCGCGCCCGGTCAACATCGCGCAAAGCCGAAGATGGCTCAAGCACTGTGTATTGTGTACTTGGGGATCGACGATAAACCATCGAACGCTACGGGATCAACATCGACAACACCAAAACTCTAGAATTCTACAGCCCCGCATTTCTAAACCAACACTTGGGTACAAAACTACAGGGGGGCGACTTGAATAGTTCAAGCTCGGTCTTCATGGTTTCGGGACTCTGTAGCCTCGAGAGCAGGATAAACTCAGCAGCTTAAGGCTTAGGATCGATCCCAAATCCCGAATCCTCATGCTGGCCCCTCAACACTGAACCCGAAAAGCCCGGAGCTCCATTGCAGCCTGGAGGCATACCCGGCAGTGCATCAACATCCCCATCCAGTGGCGCGCCACGGCCGTCGAAACGGGTCAGGTCCTAGTTCAACAGTTTTACGTGAAATTCCCAGCTCGGAGCCTGGAAAATAGCAACTCCCGTCCTTTTGAGTATACGCTTATTTCCCCAGAGGTTTGGGCATGATTTCCACCGTTGTTCGAAGTTCGGGTCTGTAACGATGCCTCCGAAAGGAAAAACTCAAATATGCAGATGGCACGGCTTATCTTAAACCCCAGAAACACCACCAATTCCTGACATGCACCCTGCTCACACAACCAACTTGTCATCTGAAGAAACTCTTTGTTGGCTGGTTGAGGGTTTCGGTCACTAAGCTTGGCCTAGAGGCCCTGTTGCGGCTGGTTGTTTGCTGACGAAAGACTTTGTTTTTGTCGTGAGGGTTCAGGGTTTCGGTCACAAAGCTAGAGAAACCAGTACATCTCAAGGCGATGTTTCAACAAGATCTCCCCAAGTCCTGCAAAATCCTGAACGTCAAAGCCCGATAAATCCGATAGCAGAAATCCAAAACTAGAATCTGAAAAACTCAAGTTTGAATCTCATGACCAGCTTAGACATGTTGCCTCGCGGCCCAGCAGGACGGGAAGTTGCCTTAGACAGAGGCTCGCGAAGCCGCGAAGCGTGGGTTAAAAGCACAAGCTACCGCGCACTACCGCCTCTTGCAAAGCTCCGAGTCTTCGGCTTGGCAGCGAACGCTTGAAGTGCTTCCTGAATAGCATGTCCACATGCAAGAAACGATGAATGGCATAGCGGCGGACACCGCTCATCACTGCTTCATGCTAGGCACCTGTAGCTTGACGGTCTTGGCTTTCTCCGCGCGGAGCTCCTTCCCAGACAGACCCTTCGAGCGAGACAACTTGGGGGGGGACTCCCGCCCACGTCCTCTTCGAAAGCCGGTTGGAGCCTCTCCAGGTCGCCTCAGAGGCCGTGGCCAAGGGGCAGAGGCAGGGGCTGATAAGGGGAGAAGTGTGCTCCTTGGGTCGGGTGACTTCTGGCGGCCGCCAAAGCCGTCGAGAGCTCCGCCGTCTCGGTGGACTTGGCGTGCAGCTGTGCTGCCAGCCGTGCCATCTGCTCAGCAGCAGCGCCTCAGAAGGAGATCCGGTCACGTGCTTTTTTTCGGCATCTTGTCGGTTTTTTGTATTTTTGTTTTATAGACGCTTGAGCCTAGGCTCAATGGGTCTTCTTTTGTGGAGCTCTTTTTTGATGGCTTGGGATTCATATAAGCGGCATGGGAGGATCTCAGGGACTCAGACTCCTTTAAGGGTTCGACCTAGATGTAGTAGGATCCTTGTGAAAAGGACCCCAAAATAAAGTGCCCTGGTTTTCGGAAACTCCCCGTCCCAGGACCCGTGCATCAGCTGAGCAGAAGGCAGCAGCATCTGTTCTATGAGTGTGCGTTATCTGAGCTGGAACTTCCGCGGCCGCTGGCACACGACTTGCCTGCCCTTAACGGTGAACGCTGACTCCCCAAGACCATAGACCCTGGACTCTAATCATAAACCCCGAATCCTCAAACCTGCATGTCAAACTTCCATAATGGCTTCCTGCTGGGCCCCTGCTTGCTTACTTGCTTGCTTGCCTGCCTGCTTGCCTGCCCGCTTGCGTGCGTGCGTGCGTGCGTGCTTGCTTGCTTGCTTCCTTGCTGGCTTGCGGCTTGCTGGCTTGCTTGCTTGCTTGCGTGCATATGTGCTTGCTTGCTTGTTTGCTTGCCTGCCTGGGCCTTGCTTGCTTGCTTGCCTTCCTGCCTGGGTGCTTGCTTACTTGCTTGCATGAGCACGAGAATCGGAAACATATATTAAAAACAACTGGAAAATGCTGAACAAATAGCGCCACCAAGGAGATGCGTTTTGTCCCAGAGCTACTAGACGTGCATCCGTGCATCTCACCCTCACTATAAGAAAACTCGGATGACGTCCGGCTCTTCGGCCCAAAAGCTTCTCAAGCCCAGGGCACTCTTCTCCTCGCTCAGGCGTTGCTCGAAGTTGGCCTGGCAGGGCGAAGAAATGACATATATGTGCCCGATACCTTTAGGGTCTAGTTAACTAGATTCTTGTATTTACAATACTATTATGCTTGTCACATTTATTATCTTAGTCGTCGTTAATATCTCCATCATCTGTATCATCTTCGTCATACGTGTCATCTCTAACATCTTCATGATCTTTGTTATTTTCATCATATTGACTATCTGTATCATCTTTATTGTCTCTATCATCTTGTCATAGCAATCATCCTTGATGATTTTCATCATTTTTGTATCAATTTCATTATCTGTATCATTTTTGTCAGCAGACCTGTATCATCTTTATTGTCTTTATCATCTTGTCATATCAATCATCCTTTATGTTTTTCATCATGTTGTATCATTTTCATTATCTGTATCATTTTTTGTCAGCAGGGTCATCTTTAAAATCCATAACCGTGATTATCATCTTCTCATGTCTATCATCCTCAAAAGAAGACAAGTGTAGTCTTATAATAATTGTTCCTGGTGTTGTTCAGTATTTATGAATATCTGTATATTTATCGACCTAGCTACATATTATTGTTTTCATCGCCACTGAACCACAATAATAATGCTGTGATGCTGATTTGTGTGATTGGGGAGAGGGAGTGAGAGTGAGATGGCAATGGGGAGGGGTTACGGGTTAATGAAGAAGCACGGATGAGGGGAGGGTGGGTGGAGAAAGGGAGGGGAAGAGGAGTGAGTGAGGAGATGGGTGGAGAGGTAGTGGGAGTAGAGGGTGGGTGCCTTCTTTGGGTTCGATAGAAACCTATAAGGGTTTTCTATAAGGGCTCCATATGAGGGATCTATAGAGGGCTTCTATCTGGTTTCTATACAGAGGATCTATAGATGTTTATGAGCAGTATATAAAGACTGTTTATGAGGGCTCCGTATAATGGATCTCTCAAACTTTTCTATAAAGGGCTCCATTTGTGGGATATATAAAGGGTTCCTACAAGTTCACTATTTTGAGGATCTGTAAGCTTTATGTATCTATAAGGCTTTTCTATATGGGCTCTATAGACCCCATGACACGATCATAAAGAATGTGATGAAGCTGATAAAAAGATGAGTGGATGGGGGGAAGTGATGGGAGGTGAGGAGATATGAGATGGGATGCGAAGGAAGGAAATAGCAGTGGGGGGGTGGGAGGCAACTGAGAGGGAGGGGGTGGATTTTTTAGAAACACCTTTAGGGAGACGCTCCTTGCGATTTGTGATTTTGGGATCTGGGTTCTTGCAAAACCTTAGGGGGACACCCCTTGCCTTTTTGTGACTTTGGAAACTATTCGTTATAAAAACCTTTAGGGGGACACCCCTTGCGATCTGTGGTTTTGGGATCTGAGTTTTCACAAAACCTTAGGGGGGACACCCCTTGCGATCTGTGGTTTTGGGATCTGAGTTCTTACAAAACCTTAGGAGGACACCCCTAGCGATTTGTGATTTTGGAACTTACTTGTCATGAAAACCTTTAGGGGGACACCCCTTGCGATCTGTGGTTTTGGGATCTGAGTTTTTACAAAACCTTAGGGGGACACCCCTTGCGATCTTGAGTTCTTACAAAACATTAGGGGGACATTTCTTGCGATACAAGAACTTCAGCGCTTAAGGGACATTGCTGAAACGCTTTCGTAGGCATCCTACTGTCCCGTGTAGATACTGTCAGCTTTCAAACACCAACAAGAACCGACATTGGTTTTAAGGTCACGTCCTTAGCTTCTGCGCTCTGCGCCTTCATAGCGGTGGAAGCTCTCGGCGGGGAGATGGCCCTGGATGCCACAGAGAGCCTCTTCTTCAACCAGAAGTGGCCGGTGAAGCGAGAGACGGGACTCAGAGGCCCAAGAGATGGCGGATGGACAAGGCAAGGGCAAGGGCAACAACAAAGGCAAGGACGAGCATCGCAGGCTCCCGAAAACGGCGTGTACGAGTCAGCGGCAATGTGGGCCTACAGCCCTGGTTCAGCAGCTGGGAGAGAGCGGAGACCAGGTATCACGATCTCACGAAGAACGAGGAGCCACCGCACTGGCTCTGGCTCGAGGGCAAGGCAGGCCCGAATACCACAACCTCGTCGGGGATCTCGGCAACCACGACTAGGTGTCATGTCTCACCTTGAAGCCACATTGAGGTCCAATACAACCAATCTGTGCTATCTCAACTCCACTGCCCTGGCCGTCCTATGGGCGGTCCTTCAGGTGCAGCTTCATGGCCCTTCGAAACCACCGCTGTGCCGGCACTCAGACAGATTGCCAGCATGCCAATGCCAGCACTTCGAGTGCTAAGGTTCTCTCGCTACTACCAGTCACTACCATGGTCACTAATGCGTCGAGCTTGGTCTGAACCCCACGAGTGATGTGGCTGGGCAAGCTTGTAGCAATCAGAAGTCTAGACGAGCAGCGAGGAAGAGCTGGACTTCTCGCGCTCCGCCATGAGCTGGAGCTCTCTGTTTTCTTTCCTGCAGATGCAACAAGAGAGCATGCAAAAACCCATGAAATTGCAAAATACCAGTACCAGCAGCTGCCAGCTGCCAACACAAGTCGACCGCCAAGGCACCAGAGCTCCGAGCAGCGGTTCTCGCTGGCCTCCAAGACAGGACGCTCGTCCACGACGCGTTCGCCACGCGCAGGCGAGCTGATGCATGCGGTTTCATGCAACACTGGGACAAGGACCGTTTGCTGATGCTCTGTAAGCAGCCTGCCCAGCCGGACGCAATTCGCATTCAAGAATCTGTGACCCAAACCATTGCTCGATGTAACACGGTCCAGGACCTCAACCAGTGTCTCCTCGACGCTGTAAAGGCTTCAGTGCCCCCTCAGGCTGCTTCGTCCAGGCTTGCTCCCTGGCAAACGCCGGCCATGCGAGTTGGCATTCGCAGTATGTGGACACATTATCGCAGGTGGCGGCAAGCTGCCAGCTGTAGCGCAGGCTCCATCTGGAGAGCCTGGTTCCACTTCGTTCGGTTCCGCAAGGCGCATCGGGACTTTCGCAGAGCGGGTATGCTTGCCAAGAGAGAATGGTACCAAGGAAAACTTGATGCTATCGGACGCCATGGTCAAAGACGGGATGCCAGGGCCCTGTTTCAAGGCGTTGCCATGTTAGTTCCGAAGAAACCAAAAGCCCGAGTCCAGCTCCGTGGGCCCCAAGGCGAGCTTCTCTCTCCAGGTCGGCAGCTTGAGATCCTCGTAGGTCATTACTGGCCCCTTTATCAAGGGAATTTTGCCCAACCGGAGCGCAAACCGATCATGCCACCGTTGAGACTGACCCTTGATGAACTTGAGGCCTCCCTGGCCACTATGCCTGCGCATAAGGCGGTACCGCCACATTTGGCGCCGATTGCAGTGTGGAAGATCTGTCGAGCGCAGGTTCTGCCAAGACTTCAGCAGATCACTCAGGAGCTGCTGCAACCAGACGAGCTCTGGAGGCGTGCGTGGATGGTGTTAGTGCCCAAACTTAAGACCCCGACACTCCCTAAACACTTAAGGCCAATAGGATTGAGCGAGGTATCTGGGCGAATGATCGCCAAGAGGTTGCAACAGAGGCTTCGCCCCTCACGTTGAGCGGTATCTTCGTGACATCCCTCAATTCGCTTATATCCCGGGGAGGGGGACCCTGGACGCCGTGCTGAGGGTCCAAGCCCACTGTCAGCACATCCTCTCCCAATGTCAACCAGCTGCATGGACAGTGCGTGAAGCCAGAGCTGGACTTCCGAGGCCAGCCCAGCAAACGGGGGGCCTGCAACTCTCACTTGACCTGTCCTCAGCTTTTGACCTCCTCGAGTGGCAGCACATTGCCACTGCCATGGATGATGCTGATATCCCTGATGATCTTCGGGAGCATATCCTGGCCTGGTATCATCAGGTCCGATATTCCATCGAGATCCAGAACCACCAGGAGGACATTGCTGTCTCCAGAGGCCTAAAACAAGGATGTATGATCGCCCCGCTTATATGGGCACTGGTGACAGGACACTTCCTGTACGACCTAGCCCTCCAGGCTGATCCCCTATGGCTTTCGCAAGAGGTTACGGCATATGCAGATGACTTTCATACCGGGAGTCAGGTGAACAATGCCAGTGACCTTCGCAAGCTGGAAGAGCGAATAGGCCAATTCTTGGATGTTCTAGCTGCCTCGGGTCTTAAGATCAATGCCCAGAAATCCGCCATCCTTTACCGATTCAGGGGTAGATTCGCAGGAATGTGGCTTAAACGGGGTGAGGGATCAAAAAAAAATCAAAATAAGGATCAAAAAAAATTAAATGGAAAGATCAAAAAAAAATAAAATAAGGATCAAAAAAAATTAAATCACTCAAAATACAGCAATTCCTGGGGCACAGGCGTCAAAAAGAAATAAAAAGAAGGATCAAAAAAAATAAATCACATAAAATACAGCAATTCATGAATTTTTCCAAGGGAAAACACTGTTTTCCTAGGGATTTTCTTTTGTTTCCTTAGGATCTGTTTGGTTTTTCCTCTGGAAAACACGATATTCCTGCGGATTCCGTGGTATTTCCCTAAGTTTTCCTTGATTTTTCGTAGGAAAAGCCTATTTTCCTATTACCTATGGCGTTCGTGACATTTCTTCAGGTTTTCAGAAGGACAACATATGGTTGTTCCTCGGGAAAATCAAATTTTCCTTACAATTTCACATTTAGGACGGATTTCCTGTTGTAGCTGTTGCTGGTATTCCGCTTCATCATCTATCTTAAACACGCCCCTCATTAGGCGATTCTGGTTCAGCATGTATCTACAAGGGCGAAGACGCCCTCATTTGCTGGGTTTCAAAAAAGGCATATGCTTCAAAGCAACCCTGCACGGCTTAAAACAGCGGGGGGGTTGGGGGGGGCGCAGCCCCCCCCATTTGCAGAGACAACGTTCACATGATGGGCTTCGAAAACACTCTTTGAATCAAGCTTGCACGTCTCGAAAAGCGCGGCGGCGGGTGTTTTGTTCTTCCGTGCCTGCTCGTGTCGCTTCTTCCGTTAGCATTCTAACCTAATATATATAACATAGTAAACCAGAAGAACGACATAAGATGGTTCGACAACACAAAAATGGTGTGACATTTTCTGGCATAACAGAACCTTGCTTCTTATAGCATATAATGGCATACTAAAAATACAACAATACAATACAACAGAAGATGACATAGAACAAAACAACATCTTAGTTTATAGTGTAGTACATTGTAACATAGTACAATACAGCGTGTATATTTACAACATAATATGTAGTATATTTTATAACATTAGGTTACATTATGACATATTATGTTACGGTACATTACGATATTATGGTAAATTCGATTGGACTATGTAGTATCCTGTTGCTTGTATCTTTGTTTCTGTGATTATTTCACATTATTTCTCTTTCGTCTTTTCCAACTTTGCTTTTTTATTCTGGGCTTTCTTTCTTTCGCTCGTTCATTTCTTTTCTTTCTTTCTGTTGTTCTTTCTTTGTTCATCTCATACTCCCTTCCTTTCTTTCTTGCTTTCTTTCTGGTTTGATTTATTTCGTTCTTTCTTTGGTTCGTTCTTTCTTTAGTTCTTTCTTTCGTTTTTGCTTTCGTTCTTTCGTTCTCTCTCTCGTTCTATCTTTCTTTCTTTCTGTTTTCCTTTCTTTCGTCCTCTTTAGATTCAGATACAGAAATTTTTGAATTTTTCCCAGGGGAAACACTGTCTTCATACGGATTCGTTTTCATTTCCTGAGGTTCCGCTTCATCATCTATCTTAAACACGCCCCTCATTTGGCGATTCTGGTTCAGCATGTATCTACAAGGGCGGAGACGCCCTCATTTGCTGGGTTTCAAAAAAAGGCATATGCTTCAAAGCAACCCTGCACGGCTGAAAACGGCGGGGGCGTTGGGGGGGGGCGCAGCCCCCCCCATTTGCAGAGACAACGTTCACATGACGGGCTTCGAAAACACTCTTTGAATCAAGCTTGCACGTCTCGAAAAGCGCGGCGGCGGGTGTTGTGTTCTTCCGTGCCTGTTCGTGTCTCTTCTTCCGTTAGCATTCTAACCTAATATATATATATAACATAGTAAACCAGAAGAACGACATAAGATGGTTCGACAACACAAAAATGGTGTGACATTTTCTGACATAACAGAACCTTGCTTCTTATAGCATATAACAGCATACTAAAAATACTACAATACAATATAACAGAAGATGACATAGAACAAAACAACATCTTAGTTTATAGTGTAGTACAGTGTAACATAGTACAATACAGTGTGTATATTTACAACATAATATGTAGTATATTCTATAACATTAGGTTACATTATGTTATATTATGTTACGGTACATTACGATATTATGGTAAATTCGATTGGACTGTGTCGTATCCTGTTGCTCGTATCTTTGCTTCTGTGACTCTTTCATATTCTTTCTCTTTCGTCTTTTCCAACTTTGCTTTTTTATTCTGGACTTCTTTCTTTCTTTCGCTCGCTCATTTATTTTCTTTCTTTCTGTTGTTCTTTCTTTGTTCATCTCATACTCCCTTCCTTTCTTTCTTGCTTTCTTTCTGGTTTGACTTATTTCGTTCTTTCTTTGGTTCGTTCTTTCTTTAGTTCTTGCTTTCGTTCTTTCTTTCGTTTTTGCTTTCGTTCTTTCGTTCTCTCTCTCTCTCTCTCGTTCTATCTTTCGTTCTTTCTGTTTTCCTTTCTTTCGTCCTCTTTAGATACTGCAATTTTTGAATTTTTCCCAGGGGAAACATTGTTTTCATACGGATTCGTTTTCATTTCCTAGGATTTGCTTGGTTTTTGCTCGGGAAAACACGGTTTTCCTACGGATCTTAAACACGCCCCTCGTTTGGCGATTCTGGTTCAGCATGTATCTACAAGGGCGGAGACACCCTCATTTGCTGGGTTTCAAAAAAAGGCATATGCTTCAAAGCAACCCTGCACGGCTTAAAACAGCGGGGGGGTTGGGGGGTGGCGCAGCCCCCCCCATTTGCAGAGACAACGTTCACATGATGGGCTTCGAAAACACTCTTTGAATCAAGCTTGCACGTCTCGAAAAGCGCGGCGGCGGGTGTTTTGTTCTTCCGTGCCTGTTCGTGTCCCTTCTTCCGTTAGCATTCTAACCTAATATATATATATATATATAACATAGTAAACCACAAGAACGACATAAGATGGTTCGACAACACAAAAATGGTGTGACATTTTCTGACATAACAGAACCTTGCTTCTTATAGCATATAATAGCATACTAAAAATACTACAATACAATATAACAGAAGATGACATAGAACAAAACAACATCTTAGTTTATAGTGTAGAACATTGTAACATAGTACAATACAGTGTGTATATTTACAACATAATATGTAGTATATTCTATAACATTAGGTTACATTATGTTATATTATGTTACGGTACATTACGATATTATGGTAAATTCGATTGGACTATGTCGTATCCTGTTGCTTGTATCTTTGTTTCTGTGAGTCTTTCATATTCTTTCTCTTTCGTCTTTTCCAACTTTGCTTTCTATTCTGGACTTCTTTCTTTCCTTCGCTCGTTCATTTCTTTTCTTTCTTTCTGTTGTTCTTTCTTTGTTCATCTCAGACTCCCTTCCTTTCTTTCTTGCTTTCTTTCTGGTTTGACTTATTTCGTTCTTTCTTTGGTTCGTTCGTTCTTTCGTTCTTGCTTTCGTTCTTTCTTTCGTTTTTGCGATCGTTCTTTCGTTCTCTCTCTCTCTCTCTCTCTCGTTCTATCTTTCTTTATTTCTGTTTTCCTTTCTTTCGTCTTTCTTTCTTTCTTGCATTCTTTCTTTCTTTCTTTCTTTCGTTGTTTCTTTATTTCTTTATTTCGTTCTTTCTTTCGTTCTTTCTTTCTTTCTTCCTTGCTTTCTTTCTTCCTTCCTTTCTTTCTTTCGTTATTTCTTTCTTTCTTTATTTATTTCTTTCTTTCCTTCTCTCTCTCTCTCTCTGTCTTTCTTTCCTTCCTTTTTCACCTTCCTTTCGCGGATACCTGTTTAATTTTTTTTGATCATTATTTAATTTTCTTTTGATCCTTATTTAAATTTTTTTTTGATCCTTATTTAATTTTTTTAACCCCTATCCCGGCTTAAACGGCATGTTGTCCAGACCAAGGAAGGCCCTCATCTCAGGCTACGCACCCCCCAAGGTAGAGTGTACCTCTTCCCCATTGTGCAGTCGCACACGTACCTAGGGGTTAAGATCAGCTACCACGATCCCCGCACTCAAACTCTGGTATATCGCATGCAGCTTGCTCAGGCTGAATGGACCCGTATTCGCAAACTTGTGTGCTCTAAGCGAGGCATATCACTCCGTGACAGGCTTCACATTTGGAAGTCTAGCATACCGCCAATGCTTGCATATGGGATTGCGGCAACAGGCCTGCCAAAGGAAGGGATATCCAAACTGCGAGGATGCGGCATCTCCGGGCTATCCTGCGTAGTCCCGCTCACTTAAGCCACATTAGTAATGATGAAATCCTTCAGAGGGCTCGGGTGCTGGACATTAGTGTCTTGCTAAAGAATGAAATTACCTGCCTCTGGCAGAATCTTCAACACTTTAATGAATCAGGATCCTCGCTGGTGTCAACCCAAATGCAGATGTTTGCTACAGCCCTCTACCGTGCTATCGACCCTGGCCTCACTGACCGTGCCAATGCACAAGCTGAGCAGAGCAATGCTGATGAAGAGCTACACCCCTGCCGCTTTTGTGGTAAACTCTTTTCCTCACACTGCCTCCGGCGATCGCACGAGCCCCGCGTGCACAGCACTCAGATCGTCCGACCCCCCACTGTGGTCTTTGATAGATACAAACACAGCGTTGATGGCATGCCTACCTGTAGTCTCTGTGGACACCCCTTCCGTAAATGGTGTAACCTTCGCAAACACATAACCCGTGGACAATGTGCCAGGCTTCTCCCCAACACTGCCCCGCCGCAGGAAGCATCGAAGCAGGCTGGTCTTGTCGATGCTGAGATGAGGGGGGGAACATGTGATCAGCACTCGCTGGCGAGGCAAGCAAATGGGCCAGGCTCTCTGGCTTACCCTCCTGCCGAGTCAAGCCCTCCGGAGCCAGCTCTAGCCACACCCTCAGTGCAGCCGGAGACTCCTTCACCCCCCTTACCGCTTGCCAGAAGAGAGCATCTCCGCGACCTGGTGTGGCGGTCCCACTGGCAAGAACTGCTTCAAAATGAAGAGGTCCGTCTTGAGCTGCAGCATCACTGTCCCCTGTGCCGACAATGGTGTATGGATACTGCTGCCATCAAGCGACATCTTACCCAGCAGCATGCGGACTGGGTTAGACTCTTTCCTACCATTGTCACACACCTCACTGCATTCCGAAGAACAATGGTGTTTCCCTGTAGGTCTTGCTCACAGGGCCAGGTCAATAAATTCACACACTGGAGAACGTGCATCATACTCCAGGTTAGCTGCTTCCTACATCTTTTGTGGAAGCCTGTGTGCGATGGCCGGCGAACTGATGGAGCTTTCAGCCCAAGAGCGTCTGTTCTTCAATGGAGTGTGCCCGTCCCTGGGCACAGGCTTCAAGAGGGATCGGGAAGAGGAGAAGCCGGAGCACAAGAAGGCCAGATTGGATGCGCAGTGGGCCCAGGGTCAGCTGGATGGCGAGCCCCAGATGGCGACTGCACTGCCCAAGGGCAAGGGCCGAGGCAAGGGAAAGGGCAAATCCAAAGGCAAACCCTGGGGAAAGGGGTGGAATGGACAAGCTCAGATGGCACAGAACTGGGGATCGGAAACGTGGACGCAAAACTGGTTGCCGGCCTCGGAGATGAATGTACCGGACCTGGTATACAAGATGTCGCGACTCATGATCCAACACGAATATGCCATCAACAGCCTGAAGCAAGATCACACTCTCTACCTGTTTGTTCGTCCGGGGGAGCAGGGTCTACTGCCCATCATCTTCGCGGCCTCGGAGAAGTGGCACAAGTGCCAGAAGGAGACACCAGAATCCACCGAGGAGTCCCTTCGCATTGTCCTTCTGAAGGCGTTCTTGATAGAGATGTGCCAAAGGCTGCAAGCTACACAGGCCAACGCGGAGGCGCTACAGACTGCGAAGGACCTCGGTTGGATGACACCGACTGGGGAGTGGAAGCGACTACAGTGGTGCCCGACAGCAGAGAAGCTCATCGAGGCCCCACAGGGTGGCACCATTCGCACGGAGACGATCCTGGCGGATGCTCAAGAACTTCGGAAGCTGGTGACACCCGAGAGCCTCTTTCGGTTTCAATCGCTGCGAGCACTCACCAAGGAACCTCAAGCCACGTGGGTGCAACTGGTGCTCGAAGTAAGTGTGCGGAACGAAGGTACCAGAATCTGGGAGATTCTAACCTCGTGGATAGGATGTTCTGCCCTGCATACGATGAGCTGCCGACTGCGTCGAGAAAGGGGTGGACTATCCCACCAAGCACAGGCCCTTTGTGCCTGGTGACCGCTACTCCTCCTGACAGGTCGTCCACAAAGTGTGACCCTATTCACGCCCCACTGCTTACCTCCCTCATTGTCAGAGAACAGCATCTAGGTCTGTCAGCCATCTTGCAATGCTTCTTGTGGCCAATGTTGGTGACACGCGGAGGCCTCAACTGTCGGGTTTGCTTAAACACATCTGGCACCGATTCTTGTGTGCACCTGAGCAGTCACTGAGTCTTCGCGGTGACCTCCTCTGGTCA
This sequence comes from Symbiodinium sp. CCMP2592, assembly GCA_905221615.1. Lineage (NCBI taxonomy): Eukaryota > Dinophyceae > Suessiales > Symbiodiniaceae > Symbiodinium > Symbiodinium sp. CCMP2592. The sequence continues at coordinate 90,435 of CAJNDT010000329.1, forward strand.
CTTAGAGCCAATGGTCTTCCGACCAGCACGCAGGCTGGACACGTTCTGCCGCTTCTTACACATATCCTCAGTGTCGCTCCGTCAGGCTCCTATGTAGGAAGCTGGGTTCTGCAGCCCACAACCACAGAGGCGGATCACCCGCCACTGGAACATCACCTGCCTGAATACATGCTCCCACCCATTCGAGCCACTGCTGCCCAAACGCTGCAAGGTTGTGTGGATGCCTGGGCAAAGGCTTCAGGCAGGCCGATGCTTGCTCAGTTGCCAGAAACCCTCGTTCTTGCTGTTCATCATGAACACCCTCACCGGAAGGAAGCCACTGCGTTTTCACGGGGGTGGTTGCACTCTCTCGAGGCCAATGTGCACCTGCCTGTAGCTGCCGTGCCTCCGCTGACACAGATTTCAGCTGCTTTTGAGGTGCGATCTGCTACTGTCTGCTTTCACACAGCTGAGAGACCAGACCAGTGCGCAGCTGTGCACCGAAAACTAAAGGATCATGCCCTTGAGCCGTTTGAGTGGCCTGTGCAATCTGGCATCACTCCACATATCCTGATCCTCAGATCGGTCTCGGCTCTACAGCCAGGTTCTGCTGGCGGGGCAAGATGAACTCAGGAGCTCACAATCATTCTTCACTAATCATCATACTCATCTTAGCATCTTGCCAGGTGTCAACTGTACCCTGGTGTTTCGCAGTCATTGCCTGCCTTAGGGCGCAATGATGGACTCCTTGAGAGTCCCGGCAGAAGTCCGTGCATCTCGCTAGGTGGACTCGCTCCGCTGCGTGCTGAATGAAAATGACTACCACTACTACGACGACTACCACTACCACTACCACTACCACTACCACTACTACTACTACTACTACTACTACTACTACTACTACTACTACTACTACGACTACAACTACAACTACAACTACAACTACAACTACTACAACTACTACTACTACTACTACTACTACTACTACTACTACTACTACTACTACTACTACTACTACTACTACGACGACTTCCACTACTACTACTACTACTACTACTACTACTACTACTACTACTACTACTACTACTACTACTACTACTATTACTACTACTACTACTACTACTACTACTACTACTACTACTACTACTACTACTACTACTGCCACTACCCATGCCTGCCCTGACAAGCCTACTCAGGTTCCGAGTTGCCCAGAGCCCAAAAATCCAAACCCTAAATGCCCCAAACACGAAACCACCTAAACCCCACTTAAGTCCTGAGGCAGCTTGTCTAGCCCATCGCTGCAGAAACATCACCAGAACATCACAAGAAACACAGAAAACCCCAGGGACATGCTTCTCCGCCTTCTCCATTTTCTGCACGGCAGACCTGAGCCCGGTTGTCGTTCCTCTCTTCTCTGCCACTGTTTCATGAAACCTTGGCTTAGGTTGTAGGGCTTACAGTAGGGGGTGCAGGGTTCTTATATGTTGGACGTCTAGAATTTAGAGCCTGGGGCTAGCGAGACTGTTCCGGTGGTTCAGAATCTTCATGCAAGGGTCCAGCAGCCCACAGTAGGATGTTGGGGAGTTCCAGGTGCAGGGTTTAGGCTCGAGGGTCGTCGGCTTCAGGATCCCGATGTTTAGATGTCTGGGAGTTGGGGCTTAGGGTCTTAGGGTTGATTCCGGCTTCGGGAAAACTTTAGGGTTCAGAAGACAAGTTCTCCGGTTGGAAGTCTTGGTGCCTGGCGCTTCATGCTGTACTATCCTCAGCATCGTCCATCCGCCATGCTATTGAATCAATGGTTCGAAGCGGTGGCCTTCTTGCAAGCCTGGGGTTTGAGGCACCGGGACCGGGAAGAGTTCGCCGGAACAGACAGTGCCCTGATATATTTCACATATTTGGAAAGGGACCAAAGCCAGCCATGAGCTTCGAAGCTTCAGTCCGTTTGTAGAGTTATCCACAGACCAGATTGGCAAGTTCCCCTAACCCTGTCAGAAAACCCAGACAGCCAAGAGACTGTGTGTCACGGAGGATGCTCTCCAGCCCCACCTCCCAGACATTTAAAAGGCCAAGGTTAAACAGGATGGGAGGCACTTCCGCTGCTGCTCTTGCTGCTACTGCTAGGCTGCTAGTGCCACTGCTGCTATAGTACCACCACTGCCACTCCTACGGTTGCTACCCAGCGATGACCATCGTTGTGAGTCCACGGCGACCACTTCGATGATGACGACTTGAATGGAGACAACCAACACCAGCACCGCCACGAACATGTTTGCAGATGTGCTGCGCATACTGATACTGATGATACGGCAAAACAGTGGTAGCAACGATGCCCTAAAACAACAGACATGGCAAGAACATAATTACATAATTCTATGACATGAAAGCTCATCATGCTGCTGCTGCTGCTGCTAGTGCTGCCGGGAGCAGCATAGGTCTGTCTTGAAAGGCATGATTTATTCATAATCCATGGTCATCGTGGTCGTCATCGTGCACCTCGAACCTGAATTGGCCTCCTGACAGTCTGAAGGAACTGAGCAAAGGGGGCCTTGTTGTTGGTGACGTGTGTGAGCTCCCACTGTGTGGAGACAACCTCGTCAACGTGACGGCGCGTCTGGAAACGGCCCGAAGGCGTAAACCGTAGACCCACAAACCAGAAACATGTGCCGTCGGGGCCTCACTAAGGCTCAAAAACATGGGAGTGTTGTTAGCTCCTGGCACGCAAGCTCGAACGCTCCGGGTATAATTTTCATGACTAAAGGATTCAACAGCCAAAAACTTTTACCGAAACTAAAACCCAGTAATTGGCAGAAGGCGGGGGGTTCTTGCAATATTTGAGTGAAGAGACTGAACCAATTAACCGTAACCGTAAGTTCGAGACTGCCGAGCGGGCGGTGTCCAGCTGCACCACCAAATTTTGCACCTTGCGGGTATAGGCAAACGGCTTAAAGGTCCCGACTTGGAGTCAAGCAGAGGATGCTTGTTGGGCGAGGCGAGTAGAGGTTTGAAGCTTTCGGAAGTTTAAGTCTACGGAAGTTGAAGCGTACGGCTTTTCCCGTTGACAATAAACCCAAAACCACTTTGGGGCTTTTGGCTCAGGGAAGTCGGGGTTTGGGGCTCAACAAACTCTCGTCCAGGATTGACTAATGGGTTCAGCATTGTAGGTTTGCTGCTGACGACTACGAGGAAGGGTCAACGTTCAGGCAGGTAAAGTTGAGGGCCGTACAATCCCGACAAATTAAACCGCAGAGCTTAAACCCTAAACCCAAAGCAGAACCCCAAACCTTGCCCTAAAGCCAAACCTGGCTGGGAAGGTCGAGGGCTTGTGAGAATTACTGGAACAACTCGCCAAGAGCATGAAGTCCTGAGCAGAGTTATCCCCTTCTAGACTAAGAGTCTATAGAACAGGGAATACACCTGTGCTCACGCACTGATGTGATGTATCCGCTAAGTGTTAACAGTGAGTTATACCATGGCACAGCTACACGCTACTACACGCTCTTTCCGTGCCCAATGCACAAAGAGAATCAATTATACTTGCATGAATTTCAAAGTACAAGAACTACAGAATTGGAGACAGAATGCATCAAAGACCGAAGGGCACCCTCGAATCTAAACCCCCCCCTACCTAAAACCCTAAACCCGAAGCCACTCAAGCATTCAACCCTAAACCCTCACAACGTACACCTGCGCCATTAGTTTCTCGTTCTCCTGCTGCAAGCTCTTCCGGAGTCCCGTCTGCGCAGGCGAGATAGCTTCAGGTCTTCTCGGGTTAAAGGTTCATTTACAGTTTATTCATCATATTCTGTTTAAAACTTGTAACTTGTAATAAGTATATTGTATATATATATATATATATATATAGACAAGATACGGCCAGATATTACATACTAAGTACTTGTTCTGACCTTGAGAACTCGTTGGTGCGAGCGTTGGACAAAAACTGCTGGCTGTCGAGTTTAAGACCGATGCTTAAGGTTCAGCTTCTGGAGCTCTAGTCGACAACGAATCCCTAAGAAGAGCAGCAACGAATACCCGAAATGACCATCAGAATCGAAGCAGAAGTGCTACGCGCAAGATACTAGTACAGTAGCTGGTAAAAGTGAGGCTTGCAAGCACAAGCTTGCTAAGCCCCTAAACCCTAAACCCGAAGATACCTTACGCCTAAACCCAACACCACGCCCTGGAGCGAAGAAATTCTCACTAGCCAGAAGTCCAAACTACCTCAACTACCCACCTGTCCCTGCGCTGCCCCTTAACTCGAAACCCCGAAACCCAAACCCTGCGCCGGACCCGAAACTATGAACAGCTGCACTCAAGCGCGTGAGGGTACATCGTCCCCGCACCTCCATCGCCAGTTCGTCGTCTAGGCGAGGCACATCCTGTCTCAGGGCACTCTTATCGCAGCAAGTGTTCCTTCCTTGATAGCCCGTTCAGAGACGACAAGTGCTGCAGTGGAGCCCCAATGAATTCGCGAGACTTCCTTCGAACCCCAAAAGCCCTAAGCCTGAAGCCCCTAGCTGCAAATCTGCCTCACGGAGCTTGTCCAGCTCGATGCCCCTGGTGCAATGGATATCTTGCAGCTCCTGGTGTGAGACCTGCAAAGTTCCGGGCGTAGGGCAGCCGAAGTTTCTGAAAAAAATGAGGGCTGTAACGGTTTCGAAGTACAAGGCTTGGGTGCTGGCTAAGTTAAAGTCGATGATAAGGGGCCTGCAGGAACTTATAACATCATACAACTTCAGGGGCTTCCAGCAGCGAGAGCAGCGAAACCTCCAGTCCGAAAAATGATGACAACAACAGATACCAAGCAAAATCAAGGCCTCTGACAAGTCGGGCCACCCTCCTCCTTAAACCTAACAAACCGCAGTCTGACATCCAAGATCGTTGGCGTAAAATGGCGACGATGATGAGGAGGATGAGGTAAGAATGGCCATGACAATGATGAGGGTGATGATGAGGACGAAGATGATGGTGATGATGAAGATGATGGGATGAGGATGAGTGATTAGGGTGAGGCAGACGAAAGATGTGATGACGACGACGATGAAGATGTTGGCGATGCTGAAAGTGATGATGGCCATGACGATGACGATGGTGATGGTGATCATGATGATCATGACGGTGCTGAAAGATGATGAGGATGAGGATGAGGATGAGGAAGAGGAAGAAAAACACTAGCGAAGATAATTGTGGTGATGACGGTGATGATGACGCGAGGAGGCCGAGGACGAGGAGGAGGAGGAGGAGGAGGAGGAGGGGGCTGTCGGCCATGGTGGTGGTTGGTGGTGATGATGATGATGGTGATGCTGACGATGATGACGAAAAGGAGGCAGAAGAGTAAGATGGTGATGGTGAGTTCGTTCGCGGCGACAACAAGGGCGATGATGACAGGGATGGTGGGAATAACCGCGGCGAGCAGGATGGAAGGCAATGGCATTCGGCACCGAAGCTGAGGATGTGCTTTATGCCACTTTATCCGTTAGCTCGCATAAAACCGAAATCAAGGCATCACCTACCACACGCGGGTGCGCCTCAAACTAGCCACATCTGAACCGCAGCTTTTCCTACATCACACTACAAGTGTCCCCAAACCCAGACCGGTCCAAATCTTGGATCAGACTTCCCAGCACAAGCTCTCGTGTGCCTGGATCTGCCTCATCTCAGATTCATGGGAGGCGACCATGGCGTGGTATTTGTCCACCTCACTTGGCTTCCAAGCTCCAAGACATTGATGATAGAATACATAGCATACTCCAATGCACAAACAGAACCAATTGTACATGCATACATTACAAAAATTGCAGGAATTGGAGACAAAATGATCAGAGGTTGAAGGGCACCCTAACCGGAAACCCTCAAATCTAAACCCCCTTAACCCAAAACCCTAAACCCCTCAAGCATTAAACCCTAAATCCTCACAACGCACACCTGCGCCATTAGAGTCTTGTTCTCCTCCTGCAAGCTCTTCCGGAGTCCCGCCTGCGCAGGTGAGATAGCTTCAGTTGTTATCGGGTTGAAAGTTCATTCAAGCACCAGCACCACCGTCATGATCAGGGTTTTCATCTTCTTCGCTCCGGTCACGGTTTAGAGGTTAGGGTACAATAGGAAACCAAGAATGCTCTCTACACAACTGGCCGCTGCCTCGTGGCTGAGCTCGATCTGCACAGCACGGTGCGCGAGATTCAAGTCGTTCAACTGCTTTTGCAGGTTGCGCCTTTCCTGCAGCAGCACAAGGCCAGGATACAGTTGTATTCTAGGGTTCCGCTGGCCCTAAACACTTCCTGATGAGTGCCCCAATGTCCGAAAAGAGCGAACCCCTAAGCCACCGACAAAAGTCGCAAGCTGTCACTGGTAGACTTTTTTGAAACCCGACTAGACCTGAACCCTAAAGCCGAAGAAATCCGACATCCCACGCCCCGACCCGGATGTGGGATTAGGCTTAGGAAGCCCGAACGCGCTTTGGTGATGCATTCTGCCCTCTTGCACAGGGGTGGAGTTGGGCATCATGATGGGTCGTACTTCGTACATTGTACAGTATGGACTGATCGGTCTTTGGATGTAGGCTTTCTTCAAGGCTGGCTCCAACTTCGTCAGTGTCGCCGTTTGCTGTCATGCTCGAGATGTTGAGTCTGGGAGCTGGCATTGCGGGGATGTGCCTTTAGCAATCATTCCACGGGCTTCGAGCTGCTGCATCGGGACCGCGAGATCTTTGATGCCATTCAAACCAGAAATTTAACCCCTGAAATCCCGTGACAAAACATGGAGGCGAAGCAGAAGCAACAGCAGCAACCTCAAAGTGCGGCTTGAACCTCTTGCTAGTGTGCTAGTCAACCTAAGCCCTCAACCTTGTAGCTAGTCCTATCATCCTGAACGACATGGTTCCTGTGGTTCTGACTACCAACCACGAACCCTAAACCTTAAACCCTACCGAGTTTCTAACAACTCTGTGGCCACGCATTGCCAGACATTGAGCTCGCTCTCGAATGCGCGAAGCAGGAAAGCGGTGTAGTTGGCGCAGTCACCCCCGGCGCTTCCGGTCAGGCCATCCTCTTATGTTGTCTACATCGTGAAACACAATCAGGTGGGTACACGACAAATACATGTCTATACATCTGGCATAGCACATACTGCTAACACCCCACCTGAAAGAACATGCCGATGATGGCCAGCCCGTGCTTCAGCTCCATCTGACGTCGGCGGGCGTCGTCATCCTTTGTGAATCCAGCAGGATCCCAGGAAGCCTGCATGCCAAGTCCAATTTCAAGCATGTACAGCAGTAACACTATCACACAACCAACTTCGAGTTGTTGTTGCACAACAATTGCCACATGACCTGTATCCCATGAACCAACGGCGACGAAATCACGGTGCGGCAGGCCGCGGAGGAAAACAAAAACACGGGGGGCACATCAGAGGGCGTGGCTGCTCCATTTCTTTATTGGGGGCGTGGAGGCACATGTCTATCCTCGTTCAATAATAGGAATTATATCTCTTAATATGTTAGTATTTATGTTGGTAAAAATAATACTAGACAATAATGACTGTACTACAAATACTACTAATAATAAGAATAATAACACCTGATCAATCATGCATGAAAGGCCCGCCTTCGGCCGCTTCAACCACGGCCGGGGTCCCGCCGCTTTAGACTCCCCCGGCTGCCCCTCGGATTCGGCTTGACAGAGATTTTGGGGGGATTATCCCTTTTATAAGGCCTAATATGATTGATCATGTGTCATTATCTTTTAGTAGCAGTGCTATTATTCCTGTTAGTTTCATAGTGTTCTAGCCTTTCAGGTGCCTTTCCGGGAAACATGTGAAATCCTCAAATCTTCAAGGTCGAGAGTTTTAATGTACATCCTTGGCTTTTTAACCCCACCCGCCCTAGTTACTTTAGTTTGAAAATTACGGTTCTGGAAGATTGACACTTGTCTGGGACTCTTTCCAGTGAATCCTCAATCTCCAACCTTCGGAGGCGGAAACTTGTCATACTCACCTCTTTACGAAGCCCATAATAACTTCGAGGGGGCCTTCAATCCTGAGGAACGGGAGATTTACAACTCAGCCCAGGTTCAAAACTACAATTTTCGTGAAGATTGGAGATTCCCTGTGCCAATATCTTCAGTCTTCGGTGAGGCGAGTTTTCAAACTCACCTGTGGAGTTTTAGAACCATGCCCGATTGAAGACCTCCCGAAAAGTCTCTGGCGGAATCGTCAATCTTAAGAAACGGCTGTTGTGCAACGCACATCTTCAGTCTTCAAGCCATCCCTCGAGGATGGAAAGTCGAGAAACAAAAAAGTGTAATGCATCTGTGTGTATATATATACATATATATATATATATACAAATCATGTGTCTGAATGTATCTGTGAATCCCAACGTGCCGCTAAAACTTCTCCCACAAAACCTGCACCCTAACCCCAAAACCATCCGTAATCCCGCTCTTATTATCACCCTTGCAGACATGGAGCAGGGGCGCAATAACAGCGGCTGCACACCCCTATGCGGCAGTCGCAGCCGCCCCAAATGGCCTCAGGCAGTCTAAATTAAAGGGCTTCAGGCGGCTTAATGATGCCCTCGTCGGGCTTTGTTGCGAAAGCACTGTTTCGGGAGCGCGGTGACTACACCGGGCAGCCTACTCAGGTGCTGGACAAAGCCCGCTGCCTGCCTGTGTCGTGCCACCGCTACGGGAAATTACCTTCCGCTTCCAAAATGGCTATAGCATGTACGATCTAAAAATTCGGTGGGACCTGTGCTGTGACTATACTTACCACATTTAGCCAACTTCAACTTCGTGATGTCGTGACAAGCATTGCAGCCCAAGTCGCGGCTGGGGTGCGTGGCAATGCGCGACTTGGCGCAGCCTAGGCTGCACATGCACAAATAAAGTTAAGGACAGCTACTGTTTTTGCTTGCTTATCAGTGTCTTTGTGCTTGGGGTTTACATAAGGCTAAGCCGACAGGCGGTGGGGGGAGGATTGGGGGGAGATGTTATCAAGTCTCCACAAAAACAACATTCCGGCACTGAACGATTTAGATGTTGAGTTTCTGTGAGCTGGACTTGAGCAACGCCGAGACCTTATGCCTTCAGGTCAAAGCTGGGAGCCATGATAGCCAGTTTGAACAATCACACCTTAAGAATGTCCATGCACCGGGTCTCCTGGTTTTCAGGCTGAGTCATATAGCTACCAAAGAACACACCAATTCACAACCACTGATTGTATATCCGTTAAGTGGTGCACGAGGTTAGGCCATGGCATTCATGTTTTCCCTATGCAGAGCACTTGTGCCAATATCCACGGTATGTACAGCAGAACATGACGTTTCATGCGTGAGGTTCTGGTATCGATGATACTGTATAAATGCTCGCCTCACCGAGCGTTATGTTGTAGTTGTAGTGGTCGCTCGTTACGTTGCACAACCAGACGTACGATAAAAGTATATATGTATAGATATAGATATAGATGTAGACATATTATTATTATATATAATATATTTATAATATAATATATATTATATTATATATTATATATTATATGTTATATGTTATATATTATATATTATATATTATATATTATATATTATATATTATATATTATATATTATATATTATATATTATATATTATATATTATATATTATATATTATATATTATATATTATATATTATATATTATATATTATACGTATAGTAACACTGCATTGATACAACTTGCTTATGCACAGTCTGCTTGGAAGGCAATCAATATGCACGAACGCTTGCCTGCCGTTTTCCTGTTGATTACTTTCCTTCTTCAGTTTGTTTGTTCTTTTATTATTCATGCATATGTTTGTTCTTGAGTATTTGTTTGTTTCTGTGCTTCGTCTTTCCTTTCTTCCTGTCCATCTTTCTTCCTCTGTTTGGTCCTTCTATCACCCGTTTCTGGCTTTCTTCCTGCGTTGCTTCCCTTCTGTCTGTCTTGCTTCTTTCTTTTCTTTCTTTCTGCCTTTCTTCCTTGCTTTGGTCCTTGTTCTGCCGTGTTTCTTTCCTTCTTCCTGGGTTCTTGTCGTTGCCGGTGGAAGAAAAACAACAAAAGCACGCCAAATCCGTCCAGAACGCGAGGGTAATAGTGTTTTCTCTAGGAAAACCAAGGAAAAGCACCAAAAAAAAACAAAGACCCAAAACAAAAAAAAACGAAAAAATAGGCCCTCCGATTAGTCTACTGCCCGGAAAAGCCTTCGTAGGAAGCCCTTGGGTCCCAAGCTTGTGCGACTTACATGTTCTCTGCTGCTCACAATTAGGAGTGGCATGGATCTATACAGGGTCCAGAGGAAATACCTCAATACAAGGGAGAATCCTAACTCCTCAAAACCCTGAAGCGTTAACCCTCAAACCCCAGACCCAATATCTAGCCTCCAGAAAGGCATCACCAAAACCTGACGAATTCGAGAGCGAAGGCAGCCAAGGAGCGACGCTCAAGCTTGCCGGATCTTGGCGGTCAGGGTTTTAAGTACCAGGCATTAAGATTCTACCGGTTGGGTTGGAGATGAAAAGCTTGGGTGGTTGGGCGCTTTTGCCAACCGACTGGGAATCAGACTGGTAGGCAAAACGAAACCCTAAAGCGTGAAAACCCCCTTCGGTTCTGCAAGTTTAGGTGTGGAGCTTATGATCTAAAAGTGTGCCTTAGCGACTAAGGGACCTTGTTGTAGGTCATGTTACAGGATTTCGGCATGGAAAAATGCAACTATGTTAAAGGCTATACTAACTATAAGTTATGAAAGAACTTTATCCACCCGTCGAACCGTGTGTTCACGGGCCATGCGTTTCATCTTTCTCGTCCTGATCAAACCCAACGAGGCTTGTGTACTGAGAAGCTACAAGTACCTGTTCTGCAGAACCCTTCGGATGGTGTCAGGGTCCAAAACCCGCTTGCAGAACCTACTCGACCTTGCGATTCAACTCCCAGGCGTGGGCGCACTTGGCTTGGAGCATGGAACACTCACTGGTTTCAGCTACACAAACCGGGTTTCTGCAGGGTTGAAGCCTGGTGGCTTCAGGCGTGCATTTACGATCTGCTGACAACTCGAAGTTGGCAGAAGCAGGGCAGCCCTTTCCTCGTGATGTGGAGCATCAACCCCAAACGGACCCCAAAATCCTGGTTGTTCCTGGCTCAGTCACATGAACTCGACCACCAATCCTCAAGTTTAAACCCGAATTCCTGAACTCCACACTCGAAGCCCTTTGGCCGGGCCGGGGACAGTCTTGGCTGGAGGAGGGAGCCTCATTGCGGCCTTTGGCCTCAAGAAGATGGGGGGTTTTGGCTTCGGAATTAAGGCTTTACTGCAGTGATTCGGGATTTCATCGATTTAAGGTAGCTTCGCACAGGATTTCATGGATGCCTGTGCTCTTCAGCTTGGAGCACTACTTCTACCTGCACTCCAGGCCCGCCGAACGTGATACTACAGGGGCCTGAATAATTAGAATAGGGTTTGGGAGACGATTACACTATAATAAGGAGCCCCCCCAAAACGGCTATACTGAAGCCTTTTCGTAGCCCTTGCAGAAGGCCTTATAGACCGCTGATTGTTGCTTGTCGGGAAACTGAGGATGTCATGGCAAGTTTCCATTTACATCACATCGATCCGTCCTATATCCTGTGTCAAGCAGGGGGCCCTAAACCCGAAACTTGATGCCCTGCAGCCAAGGTAAAATCGGGTGTCATCAAGGGGAAGCCTCAAATGAGATGACAACTCGCATGGGAGTTTCAGAAAACTGGAGTCCCTTGTTTGGAGGTCACTATTGTAAAGATCCTGATGTTTCGGGTCCGATGTTAGGGTCGCACGTTTGGCAGTCTAGCGATGAACCACCCTTTCCCGAGCAAGACCTTCAGGGTTTAGTTTAGGGTTCAGAATTTAGGACATATAAGTCCCTAAACCCTAAACAAAAACTTAACCGTCATATAAGCCCTCAAACGGAGAAAGTGCAAACGAATCCGAGAACCTCGATTTTTTGAAAGGGGCCTGAAGAAGTAGTAGACTCGGGTTTAGGATTTCTGCCTGCCTTTTTAAGGAACTATATATAGGAACCTGGTGATAGCATATCTACCCAAGGCGAATTCTACGCTTGTTCTGGAGCCCTGGCGGCCCTAATCCCTCCACCCGAAAGCCGTACGAAAACTGCAAGCCCTGAAACCCAAAAGCCCAAAACCCTAAACGCAATCGCCGCATGAAACACGACCCTGACGACAAGGGACCTCTACAACCCTAGGACTTCCAGAATCCAAAACGTCAACTGTTGAGGATTCTCATCTAGTATGTGTTCTCGCCTCACACAAATCCCTAGTTCGGTGCATTGGGGCTAAAGTAGAAGCGATTTTACATGGGACAGCAACAAACGACCGATATCCGAAGCCCTATACTTTTATATCAATCCTCGGACCCAAAAGCACCAAGAGCCAAAACCCTCGAACCCAAACCCAGAATCCAACAAATGCAACGCCCAAAGGGTCCAAAGTACCTGTATTGTAGACTGTAGGGTTTGTAGATAAGGAACTATTATTATGATTTGGGGAAGTATCCCCCATAACAGTATCTAGGACCTTAACCCAAAAAGGATACCCATACCGCCGCCTTGATCGGTCGTGGCTTCGGCTTCGCCACCTCCAGCGACTGGGGCAGATGCTGTTTCGGGTGTAGGTTCACGAGGGTCTGGGCTCGGGTTAATCTGGAGGTTCACGGACAGAGGCTGTCGTTTCGGCCCTAGGGCTTGGAGCTTGGGGCTTAGAGCCTACTTGTCCAGTATGATGAGGCACTAAAGGTTGACCTCTGCAGGTGCATCTGGATTATAGGGTTTATGGTATCCCAGAGAGGTTAAAGGTTACATATCATCTACTACTACTACTACTACAACTACTACTACTACTACTACTGCTACTACTACTACTATATACTACTACTACTACTACTACTACTACTACTACTACTACTACTACTACTACTACTACTACTACTACTACTACTACTACTACTACTACTACTACTCGCAACTGAAAAAGTTGGTCGCGGTGTGCAACTACAGTAGTTCAGATGGGGCTTCGACACTCGGGAAGGCCGAAGGTGCAGGCGCGATTGGGGTACAAGTTGAGGGTTTAGGAACTATAGGGTGCAGAGATTAAAGTTTCGCGTTGAGGAAACCAAAGCCAAAGCATTCGGACTTAGGACCTTGAAGTCGCTTGGTGGGTCAGAACATGACTTACACAGGCAATAACCCTACTTAGCCAAGTTCTAAATCCATCTCCAACAACCCTATAACAACTCTGAAATCTTACGCCCTAAAGCCTAAACTCTGGGGGTTGAGGAACTGAAATAATGGAGCTTTAAGCCCGAACACCAGAGCCTGCATGGTATTCTACCCACCAACCCTGAAGTATGGCCCGAATCCTTGCCATGAGACTGGAAGAGCCGGGTATTCTTCGAAAAAAGACGGCATCTTTCCTGGGCTGTGTGAAACATGCTGCTGACATGCATGAAATATAGGTTTGGGAAGGAAGCCGCACGTGTATAAAATCACCTAAAGCTTCCCTCTACAGGATGCTACGCCCCCAGAGTGAATACACTCATTATGAGGGCACCGGGGGAAGGGAACATTGATGACTGATGACCGTGCGTGTGGTACCACGGTCATGCCTGTTTGAGCGCCTCCGATTACCAGAGCATCCATGACCAAACTACAGTATCATTCATGCTCGAGCGCATGCGACGACTCGAGCATCCATGACAAAATCATATTAGAGCTCATGTTCGACTACTGGTACCATAGCATCCAGGACCAAAACATAACATCACTCGTTTTCGAGGACATCCGACAAGCAAACCAACCATGACTAAACCATGGAATGCTCAAGGGTATCAGAGCATCCAAACCGTTCATGTTCGCATGCTCGAGCGCATGGCATTACCAGAGGGCGAGATGTAGTGCACCTCTGAAACAAATGCGCCTGCAGAATGACGAGAATCGGGTTCAAGAACGGCATGAAAAACGAAATCAGGTCGAAGCGAAGCGCTCGTTCAGAGTCATTTCTTTTCACAGTTTCGCAGGCATCGGTTATTTCAGGGGTTATAGGTGCAAGTAAAATCCCGCTATTACAGCTACGCACACAAATCCCAAAACCCCACAGGCAACCGTTTGGGAGCATGTTGGAGAGTGGTCATGCTTGGATGGTTTGCAAGCCACTGCTATTCGATTTCGATGTGAATGACACTGTAATGAGCGGCACCCTTGTTTTGAGGAATGTCCATGGTGTCAGGGTTTTATGATGTTTTATGTGAGGACCAAAGGTTAGATAGGCCCCTAGTGTGGGGTGGTGTGCAAGCCGGGCTGTTGCTTGCGGGTTCAAGGACTCAGTCAGCTTGACAATGGACATATTCGGGGTATAATGAGTTATACGTATATCGCTAAGGCCCCCTGACCCTAGAGCCTAAATCCATAAACCATCAAATCATATGCCGGGGACCTAAATCTTTGTTTAGGATTTTAGAGTTTTAGGAAATAGGATTTGCGCAGGACCTCGACAGAGGCTTGAGGCGTTCCCGCTTGAATGGGGGTTTCCACAAATCTAGAGCAGCAGCTTTCGGGTATTGGTCGAGTTTGTCGCCCCAGGTTCCCCCGTTCCCAGACCCTGGACCCCGAAGCCTTCATCCTAAAGCATAAATCCTGAATCCGAAGCCCTAAATCCTAAACCTGCAGCCCTAAACATCCCCAGATGCCGGTACACAGCTGAACCCGGAACCCCAAACCCATCATCACAGTCCTCCGGCAGTCTTGGCTCACCCGGAAGGGCTTCGATGCTGGTTGGGGGTTTTATCCATTTCTCCCATCGAGGGCTTCAGTTTGGATGCGTCAGAGATTCCGGCAGAAGGGCTTCCCGGGTCTGTCAAGTTCGGATCTACTTACTGTAACAAACTTGCGTGGCGGCCCCCTAAACCCTAAACCCTGATGGGCTGAGAAGACCCCAACCCCCTGACCCACCCAAAATCCTAAACCCTACCCTAAACTCTCATCCTTTACTCCAAACCTTAACCTTTCACCCTGCCGCATGCGATGAGTCTGGGTAAAACTAAAAACGTGAACGTGGGGGTTCTCAGGTTTGTGGGTCCCTTGAAACAAGGATCTTGTATTCTGGTGTATGCAAGGAAGCAACTTCCAATTTTTTAAACTCTCACCCAAAAACACTTAGAACCCTAAACCCTAAGGCCCTAAGACTACATCCGAAGTCCTAGACACAATCTTGTTTGACGCATCTCATCTCACCCCATCATCTCAGGAGTCCTATATTTGTGTCGGACATATACGCACCCTGAACCCGAAACCCTAAGTCCAAGCGGCGCGAGGAAGAAATCCTAAACGCTCAACTCCTGGGGACTTGAGGGACATGGAGCGGTGCAGGGTTTAGAAGATCCAGGTTTCGGTGCTCCATGATGCAGAGGCCGACATGAACACCAATGTTGCTATGGCCCCACATTCCTCGTATAATTACAGCATAGAGTCCTGCAAATAACCCTCAAATAACATAGGCAATTGCCTAGACCTCATAGGGTCTCACAAATGAGTGGCGCTCAAACCCTAAACAAAACACCCAAAGCCCCTCAATAAAGAGCCAATGCATCCTCCGGACACTTCGGTAAGGCAGTCCATGCCTATAGACCAATCCAAGACCCTCCCAAGCTCCCCAGCAGGATTGTATAGTATAGGGGGCTGTAGGATGGGGTCCGATACTGATCGAAGGTTGCTCCTAAGCCTTGAACCCCAAGTGAACCCCACAACTCACATTCAAAGCCCAGGCACTGTGCGCAAATGAGGTCCTTCAGGGTTTAGGGTTTAAGGTGGTTTCAAGTTTTGGGTTGCAGGTCGCGTTGACGAGTTGCGGCTTCGGGTCTGGGGTGAATTGGGCTTCGAATTATCACGGGTTCAGTGTTAGCGACCTAGAGCGCAGGGTTTAGGGTCGGGAGCTCGGCATTCTTCGAATCTTCGAAGTTTCAACTATTGATGCGATCCGTAAGTGCTGGACTATTAAGCGCTGACAAGTGCAGATTTAAAGAGCTCAGCGCTGTGCCGGCCCCGAGTCCATTCTGGATCCGATTGGCCCGCACAAGCCCGCCCAAGCCCGTTCATGGGACTGAAAAAATGGCTGGGACCCTGGACATCAGCAGGCTTTAACATCCAAGGCTTGCCAGGGGATGAGGGTTTCAGGGGGTAGCAATTGATTTGTGCCGGATTTGGGCGCAGAGCATGGGGTTTTGGGATTGAAGTGTGTTATCTAGGGCTGATCGGTCAGAGCTATGTTATCCCTCGCACTTACGCCTTCCGCTGGCAGAGCCATCAAGCGATATTCCCTTGCAACTTGAAACCTAAAACTTAAACCGTGAACCTGTAAACCCTAAACTCTGAACCCGACACCGTGTCTTGACTTCCAGGGAAGCTTTTCAAGGATTGTCTCCCACAGCCTATTGCACTGCTGGCGGTTATAGAAATGTGGGACGTGGCTGTGTACAAACAGCCCTTGAATCTCTTTGCAAGGAATCATACACACTATGCGAGGATACATAGGAGTATATAGAGGTATATACGGATATTTGGGATCTGTAAGCTGTTAAGGTTGTACAACTTCGGGGTTTCCCGTGAGGACTCTCATCTACCAAATAACAATATCATGGAGTCGCTGTTAAAGCCGCCTCTGATGGAAAATACCAGAGAAGATCTCGTGGCAAAGGCAGAGGGTTGAAAGGACGACTGCAAGAGCGAAGAATCCGCAATGCAATGGACGGCTGGTGCGTCCCTTATTGCGGTACAAGGCAACTTGCCCCCTGAACACCCGCGCCCTGACGACAACAAAGCCCTTGGCTCTCATCGTTGCGGTCAATTGGCTCTTTGCTTGCTTAATCAAACTTTCACTAACCAGTTTTTGAGTCGCTCATGTTCACATTGATCGGTCTTCCACACAACTCTGCATATCATTCTAGGTGCCATGCTTCCTCAATGCTATTTTTGTTTTGTGAGGGGTGGGTGCAAAGAAGTTAGCTCAACTTGGACCCAAGGAAGAGACCGTCACCCCCATTCTACTCAAAAGAACTCTTCAGATCAAAAGTAAAAAGTAAGAACACATCGTACGGCTCCGGTGTATTGCACTGCCAGGACGGAATTGAAACGGTCATTAGAGACTTAGTTGCTGGAAACAAAACGCAATACCAAGCCTTCAGACCATAAACTTCACATAGATGACCGGTCCCTAAAACCCCAACCCACGCCCACCCACCCCCCCCTTAATATGGGATGACGCAGCAGCAGCCCGGCCGGCGCAAAGCGCACGAGCCAAGGCGCGCGCGACTTTTCTCCTGAAGACGCGGCTCGTGGCAGCCAGCGCGATGCACATGGCGTTAATGCCGGTTTTGAGCCGGCGCGGCACGTGGGCGTCTCGTCAGAAAGGTGGCAGTCTAGTCGTCGGGATCCTAGTGGGCCTTCTGGTGGTCCTCGTCTTGTCATCGTCGTCGCGGTGCTCTTTCAATTTTCAGAATTCTATGCAGACTGGAAGTGCCCTTTCTGTGGCATTCTAGGCTAGCTAATACTAAGTCTGGTGGCGTGCGACAGGGCTACCACTGACGGTGTAGCGAACAACCCTTTGAACCCTGATGACAACGCAGGTGCTTCTGCTACTGCTCAGCACTCAGCATCCCACTCGATGAAGAAGGCGTTGGCCGACATGACGCGGTTGAAGTTCGGCCTGCAGCTTCAAGCTGCAAACCCACCCTCTGCCAAGTATAGTCTGCACACTCTACAGAGCACATCATCGTACTGAGTCGAAGGCACTTCCACAGTTGCTTGGAAGCCATAGGCAGTGTTGCCCGTCAGACTGATTGATTGCCCCACCTGAGGAGCCAAAGAGGAAGTGGAGCCAGTGTCTACGTGGAGATGACTTAGGTGCGCCCTCGACCCTAAACCCATCATTTGGCATGTCCGAGTGCCTGGCCAACTGGTTGTTGTTCTGCGCTGCCGGAAGGGCGGGCCAGTCCTGTCCATGCATGTCGTAAATGCACCTCCTTATGCCTGTGGGGTCTGTTGGTCCCAGCCCCTGAGATAATGACGTTGGTTCAACCGCCCTTCGAGACCTACGAGCACAGTCTGCGCGGTCAACCAGGGGAATCTACATCTGGCGGCATATGGAGCCCGCATCCGGCAAAAGGCCCGCGAGCAACCTCTGACGTTGCATGACGAAAAGGGAGAGTCATGCCTGACAAGCAACTTGAACCTGGTTCCTTCAGACGGAGGAGTCCCTTAAACTCTTGCCCAGGAACTGCAGTGCTGCCGTTGGATCCTCTGAAGAAACTGTTCGGCACTTGAACCCTCAGCTGCTCAGCTGGGATCGTCTGAGCATCGATTCTCCGACACAGTTACACTCACTGGCTTGGGGAGCTCCCTGGTACTGGCAAGGGGGCATTCTCGGCCAGAAGTTGGGGACCAGCCCACTTTGAAGACAGATCAATGCATGACGGCCGCATTGGCCTGCTTCAAGTGAGGTTCGGCCAAAGCGGCCAACATGCTTCACTACACGCAAGGCTGTTTCAACTCTGCGGCACCAGGGAAAGCCTCTCCAAACAGCACACCACTAAACCCTAAACCCCCAGTTAAACCCAAACCCCTACACCCTAAACCCCTGAAAGAACCCAACCTGCTGGTATTGAATACATCAGGGTGCGTGCCAGACAGGTCTTTTCGCGGCATGCCCCCGATTACAAGTTTCCTGCGTCAGTACCGAACTCAAACATCCTGCCGGAGTAGTGCGAATCACGGCAGCTACCCCAACTTCGTCCCGCCTCCGCTCGCGAGATGAAGGCAATGTCCGGCATGTCTTTCGGAGCTGGATCGCTGATGCCTGGTGTACGTCGGAATGATCGAACCCAGCTTACACCATTCCAAGCAGCAAAAGCTGTCAAAGCAGGGCTGCCCAAGCCACTCTAGTACTAGTAGTACTGCGACATGGTCAGAACCAAGACGCTATGACGTGATGATGCTGACGAAGATGACGATGATGACGGCGGTGATGGTGATGATGGTGATGATGATGATAATGATGATGATTGTGATGATGAGACTGGTGATGGTGATGATAGTGGTGGCGATGATAGTGATCATGATGGCGGTGGTGATGATGATTAATGATGGTGATAGTGTTATGAGGCTGCTGGAAGATGGTAATAAGCAATAGGTACCAAGAAAATAGAACTCAAAATAGAATGCAGAATAGACAAAAAATGGAAGGATAATGGCACAAGAACGGAACCTGTGCTCAAACACCACTTTCTATTTTCCTATGTTATTTCTTGTTTTGTCCTATGGTGTTTCTATGTTTTCCCTTATTTTGCTTCTATTTTTCTCTATCTTATTTTTATTTTCGGCAGGGCCCAGTCTACCTTATACAGATTTCCAAAACAAGGCAAATTCTGTCTCGGCAGAGGAGTTCAAAAATAGAATCAAAACAGGATTACAATAGGAGAAATAAAATGTGAAAAATAGAAATAAAGTTGGAAAAACTAGAAACCAAAATAGAATTAATATAGAACAGAAATAGAAATTCCCACCAATGCGACGCCCAAGTTTGTTTCTGTGTTCCTTCCTATTTTTCTCCTATGTTTCTCCTACTTTTTGCTGCTTCAACACAATCCAGGCTTATATATAGGGTTCAGCTTCATAATGACAGTGATAGCAAAACCGGTGGTGATAATGATGACGCTGCTGACGAGGACATCGGGGACAACGACGGTGATGGAGAGTATGAGGTTGAGCGTGAGGGTGAGCGTCCGGGCAAGTGCGAGTCTGAGAGAACGACGGCGATGATTAAAAACTGCGGATCCGGATGCCTTGTGGTCATGATGGGAAACGAAAACGAACATGAGAGGACAGCGGTCGTGGCGATATCATACCTGATGGCGGCACTCTTTGATTTTCCTTAATCTGGCCTTGATATTTCCATGATGGATATCGAGGGGTGATCGCAAGCGATGAGCGTTTCAGCCTTGGATGCGGGCCTGCGTAGGATCGTAGGATCACGCTCTGCGGGTGGCTTTTCCAAATATCTTGGGGCCACGTGAGAGGTTCTGAAATTAAGCCAGACGAACTCAGGGTTGAAGCCAAAAACACGAAACAGCCCTGGCTCTGTGAACACGTTCCTTGAAACAGGAATATATGCATCTTGAGAATTCGTTGACGACAGGCCACAAACCTGCCGACCCCTGGAGTAGGCAAACCACACTCAACACAGCCGCGCAACTGGATACCGTCAATACATGGCGGTACAGATTGAGACTGGAATCCCCCCGACCGGAACAAAAATCGCACGATGCTGTGGCCTGCGCCTATGCCTGCTGAATGCTACTTCAAAATTACGGCCACGAAGTCAAGGAGACCAAAGACATTGCCAGGCCAATTAAACTTGAGAGCCACGGGCTGGGACGAAAGCTCTAACATGAGCAGGGCTGGTGACACGGAAGCAACATGACCAGATAGACAAGCAGGCGAGGCAAAGAGGGTTTGTACTATCCCCACCGCCTTGTTGTTCGATCCATAAACGCTCGATCTTACTCATTTCCGCGATTCAAACACCAAATTGTCCCTGCTAGCCGCGCCACACTCGCTCAAACGCCCCCTCACAAGGAATCTGCAGCAGCAAGTAGCAGCTGAGACGACAGCTATCTATTGCAGTGACATGTGCTTGCAGTCGTCGTTTGGTGAAGCCAATGTCAGACAACAAGATGCAAAGAGCAACACTTGCGGGAGCAGTTTTGATCCAACATAGAAACTTTTTGCTCAACAGAAACGGACAGAGGACCAACTTGTCCCTGACAGCCACGCCCACACTCGCCCACACACCCACAAAACTGCAGCAGCAAGTAGCAGCCGAGACGGCAGCTATGTATTGCAGTGGCGGGTACTTGCAGTCATCGTTTCGTGAAGCCAAAGTGAGACCGAAACCGGAAGATGCAGAGAGCAACATTTGCGAGAGCAGTTTACAGTTCTGAACCAACATCGCAACTCTTTGCTAAACAGAGACAGACAGACACCTCTGCCAAACCTAGACGAACAGACATGTTGCAGCATGCCTAGCACAATACGTCAAGTGCACATAACGGCACTCACAAATGTCAAGACTCAGCTTTCCGATCACTGATGCTGCCAGTACTACTGAGGGCTTGTACTCTCATCATCACATTGTTGTTCAATCCATAAACGCTCGTTCGCAATTTAAAATACCCAACTTGTCCCTGATAGCCATGCCCACACTCGCCCACACACCCACCAAACTGCAGCAGCAAGTAGCAGCCGAGACGGCAGCTATGTATTGCAGTGGCGGGTGCTAGCAGTCATCGTTTCGTGAAGCCAAAGTGAGACCGAGACCGGAAGATGCAGAGAGCAACATTTGCGAGAGCAGTTTACAGTTCTGATCCAACATCGCAACTCTTTGCTAAACAGACACAGACGGACAAACATGTTGCAGCATGCCCAGCGCAGTAATTCCAGACACTCACTGTCTTCTCGCACAACATGACACGATACAGCCAGCATCAGCAGCATCAGGCAGCACACCCAGGCCAGCATCAGCAGCATCAGAGGAGCCCCACTTCTCCTGCGAACATCTCCAAAATGCACTTACCAAAGAAACCCAAATCTGGCCCAAAACAAGCCCCCTTGGCAACGACGGTTTTCCCAGCTCCAGACGGGGGATAGCCGAAAAAACCCACGAAAAAGGCCCCCCCCCCCCCCCCCCCCCCCCCCCCCGCACCCCCCCCCCGATAACCCCAAGCTCACTTCGTGAGGTATTGAACGAAGCTCCCACACGGGGAGCTTTTCGTGAATACTGGATTCTGCAGCTGGCGGACCTCTGTGTCGTAGTGGCCAAGGCTGCTCAGCTTGATGATCAGGACCTCAGGTTATGCACTTCGAAGAGTTGAGGGGCTCCTTAAGAGTGTACTACAGGCGTTTTCCTCCCAGTGGTGCGGAGCTGGGATTCACTGATTTCATTTGATTTCACTGTGAGCGATGCTGGACACATGTCTACCGCGATAGTGTGCAAAACGGACACCGCAAGTGGCTGGGCTGCAAGTGTTGTCGGGATCAGTCTTGGGAAGGGCATTTGTGGGGTTGATCACCTCAGTCGGGCATGATGAATTGGACAGTGGGATGCTCGAAAACGAAAGGTGCCTCGCTTGCCCTGACATTGTAGGAACGCCGCAAGTGGCGCTCTCTGCAAGACAACGAGGCCAGTCCAACTAAGTCCCTTCCGGGTCGCGGTTTGAGAAATCTGTCCAAGTTCATTATCCGATGCCCCTCCAGAGATGTTGAGCTTCCTCCGAGTCAAATTTATGTTTTATGTTTCAACTCTATGCCATAGAGTCTATGGCCTCTTTGGTAGAGCATGGAAGGACGAAGAGACATGATCTATCATGATCTGCTTGAATCTTAAATTGAATCTGAACCCATGATCACATTTCGGGGTCTGTTCCAAAGCAAGGTCTTTGGGCAACTGTCTACATGCATACTCCGGCAAAAACCGCCAGGGCACCCCAAAAGGAACCAACTGCCCGCAAGCTGGTACTTGGTCTGTCTGCCATCTTTGAAACTGCAGCGAATTCTCAAAGTCTAAGCCCCAAAAGACGCTGGCGCTCCGTAGGAGGTTGGCCGGAGCCGACAATGGAGCAAGCGCGGTATCCGGTCGGCCTCGGAGATATCTGAAGGCCAACATCGTGTTTTTGCTTCGGGGGTAGGGGTTTATGGCAGCTTCCCGTCACACGAACGAAGAGGTGTCGTGTCTCTGAATTGCGATGGCGGCGTGGCCAGCTGGTGCAAAGCCCAACCGCTGGCAGAAGTAGTGCTCGGGTTCAGGGTTTCGGTCATCCCGAGAGAGAGTTGCAAATACTCGTGTCCAGGGCTTGCTGCGGCTTAGGGCTGGTAGAGATGCGGGTGCTTCTGTGTCACGCTATCGCGAATTCAACACTGCCCACGTAATCCACGTAGGCGGCCCAGCCGAGGTACATGCAAGCCGCATCTGGATAACTGAACGACGAGCTCAAGTGCCGTCAGCAGAGACGAAAGCCGTTCGACAAAATTTATACCTGTCCTCCAGGCCTTTCTTAGAACTGTCCAGCGACATGACGGCTTGAATTAACTCTGTCAGCAAGACACCAACCGCCGCGTTTCAGACTTCTGCGACGATTGCGGCAGGCTTTCCAATTGACACATCTCGATACTCAGTTTTTGTGCATCTGGGCTCGGGACAGGTTGATGGTCAGTGAAGCCGTACTGTTGGGACCGACGCTCCAAAGCTGGCAGGCCAGAGACACTTCAGCGGAAGAGGGCGAGTCAAACAGTTCAAGGCCGGCTCTGCAAGTGGTCTGCTCCCAGCACCCGTGACTCTTGTATCTCTTGTCGTGAGGGCACGTCATGCATGCCTCTATCTTTCCATACCTGTCGCCTCCTGCCAAGTCTTTGTCTGCAAGGACGCATTTGAGGGGAGCAGCCCGGTCGAGACCCCAGTGCACAGCTTCCGGAGTCAACCTGGAAACCGTAGTGAGCTTGCCTTCATCCCTGTGCTCTGAAAACCGAAAACTCTTTCAATAACACCAGGACTGGGTCCATAGCCGGAGCGGTCGCTGATGACGATGCGGCCTCAAAAGCTTCCACAGTTGCTCAACAGATTCAAAATTGTGGATGCCGTTTGAGAGACCCCTGGAAGGAAAGGGAAGACATGTCGCTTGTGTTGACTTGCACGCGAACTTGCGGTTACCAAGCTACAGGACATACGTCAATGACCTGAGCCTAGCTGCACCATGCCATCTCGGAGGTGTCGTGTGAGCTATGGTCTAGCCTTCTGATTTCCCTTCATAACTCCTACGACACGAACCTCATATAATCTTCTTGGGGAAGCTCAGGCTATGGCTCACGTCAGGTCCAAGATATTGAGTCTTCTGTTGAGGTGGGCACGGGTCAAGAGCCTCGACGTTCAGGGCAAAGGTCAACCTTGTAGACGTTGGCGCACATTCTGGGAAGATGGGATGACTGAGCATGCCGCAGCTGGAAGAAGCCCCGTCTAACAAGTGTGAAGGAAGCAGACTCTACTAGCCGCTAACCTGCTAACCTACACATGTGACCTGTCAGCTTAACATATTGCAAACAGTCTTGCATTTGGCAAAGACATTTACAGCGCCTCAAAAGCAAGCAAGCACACGACCACGTGTGAACGTTGCGAGGACTTGACCTTGAAGCCACGTAAGCCCCGCACCACGCAATCTGCGCTTGCGAGCAAGCAACACCTGGCTACCTCGCGTGCTTGCTGCATCATAAAAACAATGATAACCCCATAAACACACACACAAAGTTCCAAGTTTGGCTTGAGGAATTGCCTTCACTTGGCGGCGTCAAGAATCACGGATACCCAAAAGCGAGGGGAGAGGAGCAATCAAGTCAAATTCCTAGTGTAGATTTGGCTTGCCAAAAGGAAGAAGCCACGAGCCCATCTCCACTTGGCAGCCCTTGGCACAACGTCAGCGGTCGACGGCTGGACTCCAGATGCCTCCCTCCTGCGTACTTTCGGAACTTCCGATAAGATCCTACCCCCACCCCCTTATCTATATGTCTGTGTCTATGTATACGTATACCCATACGTCTATGTACATGTTCATGTACATGTACAGGTACATGTACGTGTATGTATGTATGTGTACATATATATATATATATATGTTTATATATATACATATATATATATGTGTGTGTGTACATATAACATGTATACATATATACATATATGCATACATGCATATATACATATATACATATATACATATATACATATATACATATATACATATATACACATATACACATATACATATATACACATATACATATATACACATACACACATATACACATATACCCATATACACATATACCCATATACACGTATACACGTATACACATATGCATATAGGCATAGATGCATATATGCATATGTGCAAACATGCATAAGGCAAAAATACATACATACATATATGCATATTTATACAAAACTACATATCTACATATGTACATATGTACACATCTACATATCTACATACCTACATATCTACATATCTACAGACCTACATATCTACATATATATACATATATATATATATATATACATATATATATACATATATATATATACATATATACATAGAGACGTATATACATATATACATACATGTATCATGTATCCCAAAACCATCTGAACATGTCTGAACCTCTGAGTTTCTGGCCGCACGGCGTCGCGAGCTTTTGGCGCTCGTGAACCGGAGAAACCTGTCGAGTTGGTTGCTGCAGTATGCCTAAACCTAAACCCCAACTTTCAACACCTCAACGCAGAACTTCCTGCACCCAAACCCGCAAATCCCCGAAATACCCCCAAGCCAGAACACACATTGCCCCCCGAACACAAGATGGACTCGACCCCACCCTCCGAAACCCTCCAACAACACCCAAAAGACTCTTCCACTGGGACACTGAAATTGCCTAACCTCGGCCCCACAGCCGAAAAGTCTGAAGCCCTAATCCCGAAAGTCCCCTTCTTCCTTCGGCTGCGAGCCTGATGGCCGAAGGGTCGGCCCATGTGGATTTGGTATTAGTCCTGCAAACGGGGCGCTTCGTGCGGTTTTATGGGAAGCGAAGACGCGCTCTTGGCAGTTCCAAGACTTGCCTGGAGCCTGCAGCTCGGGGGTTGGGGAGCGCGACTCCGGCAGCACCTTGCGCTCTTGCACAAGCACCACCAGACAAACCGTCAATGAGGCACAAGGAGCCTGTGCGACCATTCAATTTCAAGACTCAAGAACCTATGCCAGGAGCATTGCTGCGCTTGGGCACGAGCATACTCAGGGCGACCTCAGGCACAGCAGCTCCGCTTCTACAGCTGCACAGACGTCCACAAGATGCATCTCCAAAGTTTGGGACCCGCATCGCTTGCCCATGTCATCCCGGATCAGTGCAAGCCTGGGAACAGGCACGTGCAAAACTTCCAAAAGCGTCTCCGAAGACTTCGAGGGACCCGGCTACGGATGGTGACCGTCAACTTCGATACAAATCTTGGTCAAATGACCGAGCGCCGCACAACACACTGCTCGAGTAGACCTTTCAAATCAGAAAGGTGAGGGGATCCGACTGCAGAATGCCGGTGCGTCAAAGAATGGCACAATCGGATCATGCCCCGAAGTTGGTCAGTCAAACAGCAAACAAAATCGACGTTGGCGTTCAACTTGTGGCGTTATCCAGGGTAAGTGAAGTAAGTCAAACTGGCCGTAAACCCAGGTGCCGCACTTCTTGTCCAACTCATACGTCTCGTAAGCAGCAGCCTTCAAGTATAACCTGCAGTTCCTGCGCCGTCACCAACATGCTAAGGATCTGGCATCGCATCCGCACAGAGCTGAAGTCTGTGGACTGTCTCGCCAATATGGGTCCTGTTTCGACTTTCGACTCCAGCTCAAATGCAAAGGCAACTAAAGCTCTTCGGCGTCTTGCTGCCGGGCTTCTGAGGTGAAGGGCCGCTGTCGGAGACGGGTGCAGACAATTCCGGGCTTTCTATAAGCTTTCCTCCCTTTACCTTTTTGGTGCCTTTGCCACCCGATGCAAAAAACAGCGTCTGCTTCTGCGTGTCGTCACTAATAAGATTCGATGCTACAGCGATTCAGCCCAGATGGCCATGAGACCATGTGCTGCACAGTGTTTACGAAAAGCTCAAAAATTTTCAACACAAGCCGCGTCATTATAAGATGTGCTCAGTCCGCCTTTTTCAAAACACGAGACATTTCTGCAATTTCTGCATGTTCTTGCATGATCCTGCTGTGCTGTCGCCCAAGCAAATGAGTGAGGTATTGGTGACACGAAGGGCCCAACACCGCAAAGCTCAATAGCTCTCGGGATGTCAACTGCTCGGCTTTGTTTGGGGCTCCAACGGCCTGTTCACGCACGCCGCGTACACCTCCAGCGCATCGGTATTTGCGAGTTCTCTCGTTACAGTGCAAAGCAACGACGAGAGAGTTGAACTGCACGACCCTGAGCGGTCACGCTTTTCTTGCTTAAGCCCAAGGCGCTGCACGGTCAAACTATACAAACTATATACCGTAGCCTGGGCTCTCCAAAGGTGTGAGCGTTCTATACAGAAAATTTAACACCCTGCCTCGAAGTTCTTGTGCTGTACTTTCGAACAAACACGGTCTCCAACGGTCGGGCAAACCAGCTGCCCAATCGTGAGCTTTCAGGGCTTCGCCTTTCCAGCTCCTCGGGTTGAAACAATCCGTGCAACCCTCCTTTTACCTTCGCCCGATTCCGGGGTCTGTCAGACCGTACTTGCTCTGACATTGCGCGCACAGTAACAAGACCTTCGCCAGTTAGTAAGCAGTTACTCGCACTTTTCTTCACGAGCTGTTGTTGGTTCTTGGTGAAACTGTTCCGGCCTAAACTCACATCTTGTCGCCATTAAAGTTCTCGTCATAGTAGGGCTTACGGATTACTTCCTGACCATACTCACAATCCTGAGCTTGGTCCTTCCGTCCTGAGCTCGGTGCTGTCTGGTGTTCCGGTGAAAGTGTAAACCCTTATACCAGTATACTTCTTATAACCACGGCGCGAGCTTCGGATTCTTTTCTCACTCTGAGCTCCGCTGTCGGGCTGTGCTTGAGCCTACGTTTGACCTGCGGTGAAACACTGGATTCCTGTATGTAAATGGGCATGAAGGAAAATTGAACTGTCTGTTACGCCCTCATCGCATACACAGCTTTGTCGTGTAATGCGATCCTTGTGAAACTTTTCCTACATTTACCACGATTCTCGCATGCTCCTGTGAGCTATAACTTGTTCCTTGAAGAATCAAGGCTCACTTCTCGCACGCTTTTCAGCACTTTTGAACATCTTCGGCTTTCCTTCTTTCCCCTTCGTTCTTCTGATGTCCTAAAACAGATTGCGTGAAATTCCACACTCACTTGGCATGGCTTCACTGCCCTAACGAAACTAAAGCGCACTCACTTTTTCTTCACGTCGCGGTCGATCTCGTAGTCGGGTGCCGCAACTTCGCCATTTTGGCTTTTCTTTTGAAAAGTCTTTCGCTTTTAAGCCGGCGCCTTTTAAGCCTTTTTCTTGAAACACTTTCGTTGTGCTCGTGGTGCTTTGACGTGGGTCGTAGCTTTTGCTGTCGTGGCGTTGGACGCCTTTCCGTGAAATTCCGCTCTTCTCTTTGGAATTCACTTCAGCATAGCTTTTCCCCTTCTCACACGAAAGGATAGGCTTTACCGCCCCTTCTTCCATGCTTCGTGCATTGTGAAACGTTGCTTGCTCCTGGGCGATTTCCGCCCTCACGCTTGCTTCTGAGCGATTTCCGCCCTCACGGCCTTTTCTCTTAACCGTTAAACCGCTTTCACATCTGTCCAAATCTGAAAGTTTAAACCCTTAAGTCAGTATTCCTTTATAATCACGGCACGAGTCGGGAATCTTTTCTCACTTCCCAGCTCCGCTGTCGGCTGTGCTTGAGCCTACGTTTGACCTACGGAGATACGCAGTGAAACGCTCTAAATTGGGCATGAGGGAAAATTGAACATTCTGTTACGCCCTCATCACATACACAGCTTTGTCGTGTAATGTGATCCTTGTGAAACTTTTCCACTCTTGTCACATGCTCCTTTGAGCTTGATCTTCACTTCTCACATGCTTCTTTAACCCTTTTGAAGCTTTTCTTTTCTTTCTTTGGTCTTCATCCTCAGTCCTGTAATACGGCGAATTTGCATTCCACACTCACTTGGCATGGTGCTCTACATCCTACATGCAATCTCTCACTTTTCTGCACGTCGCAGTAGATCTCGTAGTCTGGCGACGTAACTTTGGCCTTTTGGCTTTTCTTTTGAAATGCCTTTGGCTTTTAGCTCTTTCTTCAAAAGCCTTCGTGGTGCTCGTGGTGCTTTGTCGTGAGGCTTTAGCTGTTGCTGTAGTGGCGTTGTACGCCCTTTCCGTGAAATTCCGCTCTTTTCTTTGGAACTCACTTCCAGCATAGCTTTATCCCTTTTCACACGAAAGGATAGGCTTTACTGCCCCTTCTTTCATGCATTGTGAAACTTTGCCTCCTTGAGTGGCCTTTTCCCACTCTCATTTGCCTTGGGCAAAATGCCCTCACTTTTGTCTGCCTTGGGCTTACGCCCTCACTCTTCTTTCTCTTCGCTTTAACCGCAACCTTTTCATAATCACATCTCTTCTTCAGGTCGCTTGCGCTTTTCAACGCTTGGCTGATCCGTTGGACTCTTCCTTTTCTTAGTCTTCTCAGTCTTCTTGTCATTTTCATCAGCCTTCTTTGCTTTATCCTTCTTGGACTTCTCTTTCTCTTCGTGCTTGCCTTCATCGCTCTTCTTTTGCTTCTTGGGTTCTGGCTCTGAACCCCAGCTTTCTCTTGGAACTATTCCACGCTTTGCTTCAGCTGCTTCATCTGCTTCTATGTCTGCGACTTCCTTCTCATATTTGTATCTGTTCTGCCGCAGATATGATCGAACTTCGCCTTTATACCGACATATATCGGGCGTGTGCGTGCCCCAGCCTGGGTGTCGGAACGACTTCGGCACTAAGCACTTGAAATAAACGTAACAGTGCTTACAAAACAGGCGTCTTTCTTGATTCGTCTTGTCTGGCATAGGTCCTTGATAATACATCTGTATTGCACTGGCCATCTTTGGACAATCACTTGCGCGGTGATCTGCCTCTTCCTTACAGTAAAAACATGTTGTCGGTCCTCCTTGTTTCAACCAGTAAGGATTGACATCATACTTCTGTGGTGGCTTTCCCGCTGGCTCGTTTGGCCTTTCTTTGCCACGGTCCGTTTTCTCTTTCTGCTTGTCTTCTCTTTCCTTCAGCTTCTCTTGCAGCTTTTCATCTGAAGCTTCCTTGTACCTTTGTCTCAGCTTTTCCTTCAACTCGATCTGCTTCTCTTTTGTGTTCGCTGCTTTTCTTTCCTCTTCTGTGATCCCTTGCGGTTCCTTGATCTTCAGCTGCTGTGGTACCTTCTTCGGTAAGGGTCTCGCTTTTGATGCTGGCGTAGACGGTTGGCTGCCATGCTTCTTCTTGATTTCTGCCAAAAGTCTCGCCAAGGACTCACGTCCTTTCTCTTGATCAGGATCTTGTCTCTTGTAGAGTTCTTTCAAACTTGGATACTCTTCTGCCATAACACCTAACAACTCATCAGCAGTAGCTAGAGCTGTCCCGACTTGTTGAAGGGCTGCTCTGCAGTCACTGACCTTCTCTAAGTCGTTTCTTGCTGACACAACTTCTTCTTCAAGATCTCTTAGCTCTTTGACTTTCTGATCGAGCTTCTCTTTCATCTCTTTCTTGAGCTGTTCTTCATATAGCTCCAGTTCGGCTTTAGCATCTTTGAATGCCTTTTCGGCTCTCTCTTCATCTTCTTCCATAATTGAAACGCTGCTTGTATAATCGTGCAGGCTTTCTTCTACCCGCTTGATCAAATCTTGCGTCTGGAGTCCATAGCCTCCAGGCAACTGTGCAACAGGAAATCTTAGCTGTTCCTGCCACCTCGTGAACTCCTTCTCCAGTAAGCTCGATGGCATTGAGCTTTTCAGTCCCTGTATGCTTGCTCCTCCGAGGATCGTCTCGAAAATGCTCATGCTTTCAATCGCAAATCCTGTCCTCATTGCTTGTCGCGCAGCTCTCTTTTCTTCATCGCTGCTTTCGATCACTGCATCATCGGCAGTCTGCTTTTCAGCCTTTTCTTCCTCTGGCCTTTTATCATCGTCCTCTTTTGGCTTGTCTTCCTTCTGCTCATCCTCCTTCTGCTCTTCTTCTTTCTGCTTTTCTTCTTTCTGCTCTTCTTCTTCCTTTTGCTCTTCTTCCTGCTCCTTTTCTTCCTGTTTTTCTGCTTTAGCTTCTTCTGCTCTTTTCCTGGCTTCAATCTTCAACTCTCCTCTTCTCTCTGTCGCTGCTGCTTTCATTTCTTCAAGTTGCTCGACTCTCTCTTGCATAATCCTCCCATGCTTCTTGAGTTCTTCTTGGATAGCTGGAGGAATAACTACCTTCCTTCTTGCTTCTTCGAGCTTCAACTCTTCAGCGGTCTGCTTGAACGTCTCCAACGTCTCTTCCATCCTTTCAGACTTCTTTCCTTCTTCTTTCTCTTGCTCCTTCTTGTCGATCTTCTCTGAATCGCTTTCTCCTGAGTCCTCATCTGACTCTGGATCGGATGCTGCTTCACTTTCCGACTTCTTCTTTTCTTCTTGTTGCTCCTTCTTTTCTTCTGCTTCATCGTCCGTTTCTATGTCTTCGCGGTATTGTCGATTCAACTCTTGAACTTCGTTGAACAATGTCTCGGAGTCTGGCCTTTCGCTTTGGCTCTTATGCAGAACCTTCCGCAAGTACTCCATCGTCTCTATGCTTCTGCTGTGATCCTTGATCAACTTCTTCACTTCGGTGTCATCTGCACCTTTATCACTTGCCATAGCTCTTGTGATCCTTCTTGGGTCTTCCTTGTCTTCCTTCTTGAGCAAAATGGCTGCGAATCCACTTCGATGCATAACAACAATCATGCACAACAGAATGCAAATTGCGCTTGCTAATCCAAATACACTGTTCGGTCCTTGTTCAGCTTCTTCACTTCTTGCTTCAGATAGTGATATCAGTACTCCAGTTACAACTGCTTGAACTATCCTTGTGACCATCTTCTCATCAAACCTTGTAATGCTTCTTGTCTTGAATCTTCTCACTTCTGCTTCTTGATCTTCTTGAACGCTTGTCATCAGGAATTCACTCTTGTATCCTAGGCTTAGCATATACTTTCGTATCTTCTCCTTTGTCAGGGATTTGGTCCCTAAGTCTGAGGGATTATCCTTTCCGGCTATCGCCTTTATGATAAGCTTGGGAATCTTTTGGATCCATAAAAGGTCCACTTGTACATGGCGTGCCTTGCCTAACCCTTTTCTTGAAATCAACTGTCTTGAGCTTGACGATTCGCTGTATAACATCAGTCTTGGTTCAACTCCTAAGATTCTCTTCAGTAATCCTTTCAGGAATACACCTTCGCTTAGGATTGACGTTGCTGCGATTGTCTCAGCTTCGCAAGATGACAATGCTACGCTCTTTTGCCTCTTGCTTTGGAAATGAACCAGGTTTCCATTCACCATTATCACTCCACATGAAACGCTTTGCCTTGACTCTCGGTCTGCTGCCCAGTCGCTGTCGCTTATCACTTCGATGAGCGCTGGGACCTTATAATTGTCCCTTTCGACGTTTCCTTCATCTCTTCTGCTTTTCACTTCGAGGAAACTTTTTCCTGGGTAACTTCCTTGATGAATCAGTGCTACTTCTGGCGTTCCTTTGAGATATTTTCCAACGTATCGTAGCAGTTCCATATCTGCTTCAACAGGTGAGGCTAGCTTTGTTGAAAGCTTTTTCAAGACATACATGATGTCTGGCCTCTCTGGTGCCAGATACAGTAGTATCCCAACTCCTTTCCTGTACGTATGGTGGTCGGCTTCGTTCAGCGGATCCATTCCACCTTTCTTTGCCTGAAACGCTCTTCCGTTGTCGGCTGGACACGGCAACTTCTTGGCATATGCTCCTTCCAGCTTGAGCACTTCGATCAGTCCTTCGATGTACTTTGTGTTCATCGTGATCTCTACGTTGCCATCTTTCATCGACTTGAAACTTCTTTTCAGGAAACTCATTGATCCATCTTCTTCATCCAATGGTCCTTCCACTTTGATCTTCAATCCTTTGCTTCTCAGGAATTCTACCAACTTCTTGAACTCTTGTCTTGATGCGTATAGCTCCATGTCATCTACATGACTCACCACAATGATTCCGAATCCTCCTTTGTCTGGCATTCTTGAGAATAGCGCCGGGAGTCCGCTATCGCTTGCTAACCCATACTCTTCAAGGTAGCTTTTCAGTTTTCCAAACCAAGCTGCACTCCCTATTCTCTGTCCGGGCAATGTGTAACCGAGTTCATAAATTTCTCCATCGACTTCAACGATGGTCGGCTCTTCCTGCTCTACCATAAGATAGGCGTCGCCTACATCAATACTACCGACCACATATGCTTCTGATGATGCAAACAGAGCTGACAGTAGCTTCACGGTGCTTGCTACACCGGTTGGTGAAAACAAACTTGCGATATCTGTATCACCTAACCACTTGAATTCTCTTGCTACCAGGCGTCCTCGCCTTCTCCATTCCTTTTCTCTGTGCCTCCAGTCATACACTATCTTGGTTGACAGAAACTTGTACTTTGAGATATCTGCTCCTGTTGGAAGTTTGTTAAGCACTTTCATCTTCTCGAGCCTTTCCAATTCGTGCTTCTTGGACACACTCTCAACCTTCTCCATTTCATCATCTTCTAGTTTTGGTGGTCCACTTTCGAAATCATTCGACCATTTTGGCATATCTTCTGGTATCTCTTCTTCTCCATCTGATTCTTGCCATTCTTCTTCTTCTTCGAATTCGGCTTCCATTTCCTCAAACTCTTCAAGTTCAACTTCTTCATCATCATGGAACTGTGGTAGTTCCTTCCTAAGAAATGGTTCTATCTTCTTCACGCTTCTCATTGCAATCACTCTTCTCACTGAGCTTGATGCTTCTCCGACGGCAATAAACTTTTCCGGTCTTTCTTCTGCTTCCGCCGGTCCTTCATCCATTCTTTGTCTCACCGCTTCTGGCTGCTCGCCTTTTTCAAGGTTCCTCTTTGGCGATGCTGGCGGTGGATTCTCTCCAGAAATCAACTCATCAGATTCATCACTTCTTTCACTTCTTCTTCTTGTGACTCCTTGTCCACGACTGCTTGAACTGCTGCTTGATGATCCCATTTGTCCTTCTCCTGGATCTTCATCTTTGTCTTGTTCAGTCTCGCTTGGCGGATCTGATGCCGCTTCTTGGCTTGGGCTATACTCCTTCAGTTCATCTTCTAACTCTTGACTTCGTTCTTTCCTTTGAACAAACTCTGGCTTGTTGTTGACAGCAATCTCGATTCCACTGTGCGGTGGTAATCTTTTCGTGGATTTCCTTCCTACCAACATATCTTGTGTGTAGTTCCACAGTGTTCCTATAGCTTCTGCTAGAACTTCCACATCATACAGTGGCGTACACTGTCTTATCGTTCTACTCTTGATGATTCCTTGTCTTGTGCTGACCAGGTTCAGGTTGTTCACTGAATCCTTTCCGACGAAGATTCCTTTCCTCCATGCTTCACCCTTTTCCTTGACTTTTGGTACTGGTTTCGCTAGTACAACACTTCCCCATGGTGCTAGGGTACCTCGATATTCTCTGTCGAATAGCACTTCAAACGGTGTTGATCCTTTCTTCACAACAAACCGATTCAGCAAGAATGATGCATGCCTTGCTGCCCATGGGTACAATGTGCTTTCTGAAGTGATCTTCACTTTTGCTTGTGATTCAACTCCATACACCAGTGTCTTAGATAAGTTCCGAACTGTTTGAACCCATCTTTCAACTTGTAATCCTTGATGTTCATCTGGTGCCACGTCTTGTATCTC
This sequence comes from Symbiodinium sp. CCMP2592, assembly GCA_905221615.1. NCBI lineage: Eukaryota > Dinophyceae > Suessiales > Symbiodiniaceae > Symbiodinium > Symbiodinium sp. CCMP2592. The sequence goes on from CAJNDT010000329.1 coordinate 124,995, forward strand.
TGTCTCCAGATTCTTCATCTTCCGTATTCCTTGTACCTTCTTTCTTAGCGAAATCATTGCTGGCTCTGTGTCTGTCCTCAGAATGACTTTTGAGTTCAACAACATCAATACTCTACAGACTTCTTCCACAACGTATGCTGTTGCTTCTTCGTTGCTACTGGGATGACATGTACGAACTTTGTTGCTTCATCAACCATCACTAGTCCGATTGTCAATGCATCTTTGTTGTCTTTCGTGTTCTCTTCATCTCTTGTCCCAGTGAACTTGAAATCCATTGAAACCAACGATGCATCATGCTTCTTCTCTGACACATCAAAGTTGTCTTCTCTTGACCTTGTTGCTTGACAACTCTCACACCAATCAGCTTTCGGTAGGTGCGTCAGTTCATGTTTCTTCCTTTCTTCTTCAGTTGGCATCTCAGGTCTTCTCTCACGTTTTGGTTCTCTTGTGAATTCTAACTCCAAACCTTTTGAGATTTCTACCAACTCTTTCATCTTGTTTGACGATACAGCTTGTTTCAACCGTTGCCATAGTTGAGCTTTGCTTCCAGTCTTTCCTATCTTCAGAAATTCGCATGCTGTTCTCAACTGCTTGAGTGAGCTTTCTGGGCTTAGCTCGACTCCTGCCACAATCATTGCTTCATCCATCTTCTCTCCTAGCTTTGGCAGTTGGTCTTCTATCTTCTTCCATTCTTTCATATCTTCTTCTGCAGGCGGTTCACTTGGAAACAAGTTTTCCATAGCTTCTGCAGCTTCTTTCTCAACTTCTTCTACTTTCTTCTTGGTACTCTTCTCTTCTTGAGCTGACATCTCCACGTCTGCTGCTTCCACTTCTTTTTCTTGTTCTTTTCTTTTCTTCTTTGGCAGTGTTCTCTCATACTCGCCATACTCTTCAAGTCCTAGAGATTTTCTCTCCAAGATCGTGATGATAACCGAGTTCTCTTCAACCGCATCTATCGAGACTTCTTCTCGATCTTCCCACTTTTCAGCGCACTCCACAAACTCCAAATCGCTCCATATGATGGTGTCACCTTCATACCTCGATACCAAAGTAGTTCTGAACTTGAATGCCTTCACATCGTCGCTTGTGGGGTCATATGTTGTATACTTGTCATAATCGATCCTTGCTGGCTTCCCATCTGTCATGAAAAACCATCCTTCGTGATACTTCATCTTTTCAAGATCATTTTCCATCTGCTTGATCAACGTGAGCTTTCTCACTTGTGCTTCATCGACTTCATCAGTCACTTTAGCTCTATATATCTTGAGGTCTGTCACTGTTGAGTTTCTTGCAAACCTCACTGGCACTTTTGCTGATCCCTTCTTCAGGTAAGCATTGAACTGATCTAGAGGATCAAGTCCCCATCCAACTTTCCACAACTTGCCTACTGCAAATAATGGTTGTGTTACATCTCCGAACACAGCTGAATCTCTTACCTTTATCACTCTTCCATCTGTTCTTTGAAATTCGAATGTGATGTTCGCTCTTGTCTCAGTGGTTCTTATTCTGTTGCCTTGTGCGTCTTGAATCACCATTCTCAAAGCTGGGAACTCTACGGTTCCTAAGTCTTCACTGTAATAGCATAGCGGAAGTACATGACAATCCGCTCCACTGTCCAGTACGACTTCGACGAGTTCTGAATAGCTTGAGTTAACAGCTCTTACTTGATGCACATCAGCTTCTTCATTGTGAACAATACATCTTGCCTTTTCAGCATTCTTCTTGTCCACTTCCATATCTTCATACCACTTGTGAAGTTCATCCTTTTCATAATCTTCTTCATCACTTTCATCGGCGATGTTCGCCCATTTCACTGTGTGGACTTTTACTGCTCGCGCAGCGTAATCCATCACCATGTCTTCAAACATTCCTACAAGATCTATGTAGTCTTCATCATCGAACACTTCTTCGATCACTGGCATAGGCGTTGTGACCAACCTACGCACTTGTTCGTTTCCTTTTGCTCCTTGTGCTGGCTTTGCTTGTGCTTGTGGCTGTGTAGAAGAACTGGATTGCTCTTCATACCACTCTTCTTCACCGGTCTCTTGGACATTCCGAATTTTTCCTTTTCGTTTTGCTTTACCTTTCGGTGGTGACCAACACTCCGAAGAGTAATGGCCGGTTCTCCCACAATTGAAACACACCGGTCCGCTTTGTCCACCTTTGCTTTTTCCTTTGTCACTCTCGTAGCCTTTTCCTTCGGCCCCTGATGCTCTTTCCTCCTTTCTTTCCACCTTTTCCTTTTCCAAATCCTCTTCCTTTTCCTTTCGGTCTTCCTCTACCACCTTTTCCTTTTCCGTATCCGTATCCTTTTCCTTTTCCTTTGTCTCCTTTTCCTTTTCCATACGGATTTCCTTTTCCTCCTTTGTCACCTTTACCTTTTCCATCTCCTTTGCCTTTTCTCATGTACAATCTATCCAACTCCATTGGGATTGGTCCTTGATAGGCCTTGTTGCTTGTGTGCGTTGTCGGATCTGGGACACTCAGTGATCCCAAGATGTTTTCAGCTGACCATGTCTGATTACTTCTTTCATATTGTAGCAACCTTGTTCTAAGTTCTTCATAAGTGGTCTTATCAGTGATATCGACCATCACATGTTGCTTGAGGTGCTGTGGAATTCCTTTCAGCAGTGTACCGATCTTCAAGTTGTCGTCGTACTTCTGTCCTGAGAGTTTCTCGTACTCTGCTGTAAGCTTCTCGTACGTCAAGACGTAATCCATCAGCGATGCTCCTTTACTCATGGCCGGGAATCCAACCAATGCTTGAGCCATTGCAAGACTTCTTGAACGGGAAGTCGGCTCTAATTCGGCCGTCAACTTTCTCCATACTTCAAATCCATTCATCCCGCTCACACTTCTCAACACTTTCAGAGGTCTGTTCTTCAAGTAACTGCTTAACACTGAGTAAAGCTTCGTTCCTCTGTTCACTCTTGTTTGATCATTGTTGAAGAATGTGTTGTCTAGTACCGATGTTATCGGATCCTTCTCTTCTTCGGCTGACTTGAGGTCCTTCAGGAATTCTTGGTCCATAAACGCTAAGAAGTTCTTGAACGTGAATGACCAGTCACTCCATTGTGACACTTCTTCTTCAATCGTCGCAGGATTGAATGCTTCCGGTGGCTTGAGGATCTTACCTCCAGTATCGAAACTTACTGAGGCTGGCGGTCCACTCGATGGTGGAATCGGTGGTGGCGCCTTCGGCGCTGCTTGAGCTCTTGTCAAAGCTTCCAATGCTGTAACCAGCTGCTGTTGCTGAACTGATGTTCCTTGTGCAACTCTTGCCATAGCTTCTGTAGCTTGTCCCAAAGTATTCATCAGCTGTTCCAACCTCGCCGCTTGAGGGTTCGGTTGCTGCTGTGCCTGTGGGCCTTGCTGTTGTTGGTCCATCTCTTCTCTTCTTTGGCAGGTCCTTCTGTAACTGGCTCAAGGTCTTCCACTTTCACGCTTTTCTCCGACTTTGCAAGGTGCTCTTGGCTTAGCCGTAACTCCTCGCTGTTTTCCGACAGGATGCTCTTGGTAAACCGTAACTTCCTGCTTGTACTTTTTAACCTTGTTCCAGCTCGAGGCTGGCTTCCCTGGATCTTTGCTTGTTCAGCTACTGGTCTTTGCCAGCAGCTCCGCTACCATGAAAGTTTAAACCCTTAAGTCAGTATTCCTTTATAATCACGGCACGAGTCGGGAATCTTTTCTCACTTCCCAGCTCCGCTGTCGGCTGTGCTTGAGCCTACGTTTGACCTACGGAGATACGCAGTGAAACGCTCTAAATTGGGCATGAGGGAAAATTGAACATTCTGTTAAAATCCCAAGGGCCCTTGGGTCATTCTTTCAGTGCTATCTGGGGTTCCTGGCGACATCGTAGCACTTACACTTTGAACTCGACGTCGAAGTCTTGACCTTTCTTCGATCAACGTATCAAGGCCTTGATCTTCTTCAGCTCGAAAGTTAGGCGTGCTGTCTCTCCCAACTCTTGTAAGCCCATGCCCATGACTTCAAGTGCATTTCTTCTTTGCGATAGCGTCATGCTGTTCCATTCTTCTTCTGTGACTTCTTCTGGTCTTTGATCACTTGTCATTGGTCCTTGTCTCCATTCTTCTTCTTCTTCATACTCTCCTTCATCTTCATCATGACCGGTCTGAGTGTCTTCATCTTGATCATACCAATAACGCCATTGCTGTTCTCCAAAATCACGAATGCATTCAACACAGGCGCAACTTTCGTGAGCACTTTTACGCCTTGCACAGCTTGCAACTCCACACCAGCTGCATGGGAGCATACATATCTGCTCCACTTCTCTTGTCCTTTGCCTTTCACCGCGGTTCTTTCTTTTGTCCTCCGGGTGGCATTTCCAACATGACCTGCATCCCTTGCTTCTTGCAGTCTCGATAGACATCTCTTGCGTAGCAGGCGGTGGGCTCCACCACATACACGTCCGCTTATGATAAACCCGTCTTGTTGGGTATACGTAAACCGGCTCTTCGGCTCTCAGGAACTTCACTTTTTGGCGCAAAATCTTATACCCTTTCATCAACTGCTGGATCAGGAAAATTATTCCCATAAAACTCAGCGGGATCACCAGGACGTCTGTGACCTCTTCCATCTTTCTGCTTGTGCTTCCAACTTCTTGATCCTTTTCGCTCTGAGCCGAAATGCCTGTGGTTGCGGTTGTTTCGTAAATGCACAAACTCCATGCAATAATGCCCACATACGCTCCTGTGGTCCTTTTGTTCATGCTCCTTCTTTGCTCTCTTATTCCATCCTTGATCTCCTCGGGTATGCTGGCCTTCTTTGCTTCCAAAGCCTCGAACTTTTCCTTCTTCGAACTTTTGAGCTTCTCGTTCTCCTTCTCCAATTCTTCTGCTGTTTTCTTGAAGCTTTCTATCTCCTCTTCTCTTTCTTCCTTCTTTGCTTTTTCATTCTCATCATCTTCTGCTGACTCGCTTTCCTCGGACTCTGGATCCGACGCAGCTTCACTTTCCTCCTTTTTCTTCAGCTGCTCTCCTTTCTTTTCTCCTTCTTCATCGGTCTCCTTGTCCTCACGCTGTCGGTTGAGTACCGCCACTTCTTTCCAGATTTCATCAGCACTTGGTCTGTCTTCTCTTCTTTTCTTGAGCAACTTGTTGAGGTATTCTGTTGCCTCGATGCTTCTGCTCTTTTCGCTCAGGATGTACTTAACTGCATCTTCATCAGCCATTGCTCTTGTCCCTTCTTTTTCTTGTCCTTCTTTCTTTAGGACTTTCTTGAATCTCTTGAGCAAAACGGCTGCGCTTGCGATTGTGTACATCATTGACATCGTAAACATGCACAACAGTATGCACATCACTGCTCTTGCTCTTCCCAGTCCTTGTTCACTTTGTTCACCAAATCTTCTTGCTTCAGTCAACGATAACAACACTGCGGTCGTGACCGTTTGGATAATCCTTGTAATCATACTTTCATCAAGTCTTGTAACACTTCTTGATCTTCTCACTTCAACTTCTTGGACTTCTTGAGCACTTTGTGTCAAATACTCGCCTGTATATCCTAGACTTAACATGTACTTGCGTATCTTCTCCCTTGTCAGGGATTTGGTGCCTAGGTCTGAGGGATTGTCTTTTCCGGCTATCGCCTTTATAACGAGCTTCGGAATTCTTTGGATCCATAAAAGGTCTACTTGTAAATGGCGTGCCTTTCCTAAACCTTTTCTTGAGATCAACTGTCTTGAGCTTGACGAATCACTGTATAACATCAGTCTTGGTTCTACTCCCAGAATTCTTTTCAGCAATCCTTTCAGGAATACACCTTCGCTTAAGATTGATGTTGCCGCGATTGTCTCAGCTTCGCAAGATGACAATGCTACGCTCTTTTGTCTCTTGTCCCGCTGTTTGAACCAAGAAGGCTACGGCTCTAGGGTGGCAAGGGGTTTCAGGGTTCACTGGCAAGGTTAAGGTACAAGGTAAAACAAGTTCGCAACATTCCAGACATGTTCAAACTGAATGCGCACTCACTCGGACTGGTCTTCATTTTGCGACGTGTGTCGGGACTCTCCGGATTCGGTCTGCACAGCCTACGGGCTTTAAGGAGAATGCATTGCACTTACGGCAACCGGCTGATCGAACAACCGGCAACAGCACCCCCTTCCGTGCGATACAAGCACATAGCAGATGTTGGCATGCAAGAGTGACACTTGAAACACAAGTGATGCCTTCGGCAGTAAAGGGCGGCGTGGGTGGGACACAAAATTTGTCCTCGTGCCAAAGTGGCAACGACATTCGTACAGTTGATCTGAGCTCAAGCAAAACGCAGTTAGTGCAGACAAGCAAGAGGAACTCATGGCATTGCAAACTACGAAATTACCAAAGTACTTTCCAAGCGGCGCGAAGCCTGACGCAAAGTTTTTCACTTTTCCCCCGGCCCACCCTCCCGGCTCAAACCACGAGACAATCCTTTTGGGGAACCCAAACGGTTTGTCCCGCTGTTTGAACCAAGAAGGCTACGGCTCTAGGGTGGCAAGGGGTTTCAGGGTTCACTGGCAAGGTTAAGGTACAAGGTAAAACAAGTTCGCAACATTCCAGACATGTTCAAACTGAATGCGCACTCACTCGGACTGGTCTTCATTTTGCGACGTGTGTCGGGACTCTCCGGATTCGGTCTGCACAGCCTACGGGCTTTAAGGAGAATGCATTGCACTTACGGCAACCGGCTGATCGAACAACCGGCAACAGCACCCCAACTTGAGACCGGCCGTGAGAGAAGCCGACAGTCTCACCATTCGGTTTTGTCAAGTAACTTCTGTCTCTTCGTCACTTTCGGTTCAAATGCCTTTACACCTGCGAGCCTCGCCTTCTCTGACAAGAAATCGGAATGGGCCTCCCGAAGCATGTAGAACAAGTCCAGCGGGAGGTCAGACAATGACAAGGGAACCCGCAAGGCCTGATCAAAGTTGCTGGTACGAAGATTCGTCAGGTCATCTGCATCCTGGTTCTCCTCCCGTGGGCGCCAAGACAACCGGCACAACTTGTTGGCGTTCCTCAAAGACAGTGACAATTGCATATGCAAGCCCTGCACTGGCCACTTGTTGCTGATGCCCTTAGCCAACACTGCTGGGGTAGCAGAGTTGTCCGTGCCAGCATGAACCTGCAAGCGAAGCGAATCGCGGCCACCTGAAGTCTCAAGATGTTTGAAAGCAACCAAGCCGGCATAAGAGGCCAGCAACTCCGCAGCTGTCGATGCCCATTCAGAAGATCCATCTTCCTTGAAGAGTGCCGGAAAATCCGCTGGAAAGATTTCCAGCGCAAACCAAGGTGCCCGACGCGTGTCCATGCCATGATCAAGTGACCATCCCCCTAGCACGATCCGTCCAGATTCACATTTGGCATCGGTCCTGAAGGCCTGGCGCTCGCACGACGGCCAGCACATGTGCACGGCATCAAGACGGGCCCCATTCAAGAACTGCCACCTGAAAAACCGAAGGACATGGATCACCATCTCAGGGACCTGGGCAGCCGTGCTCCGGTTCAGCACGTTGTTCCAAGCGTACAGCGGTGCAAGAAATGGCTTCAACCAAGTTAACAGCCGTGTCACGAAGCACAGGCGTCCCGTGAACTCCGTAAGCGCCCGTCCAGTGACCACCCAATTCGATGACTCGACACGGTTGACCCATTCGATAATCCAGTTGGCTCGTTTCTCAGAGATGCCAGCTGCCCACTCGTAGTAGCTGATGTGGTAGCCAATGTAGTCCACACTGACGCCCCCTTTAAACTTGTGGAACGAGAAGGGTGTCCCCAAAACTTCCATCGCCAAGAACAGGACCCACAAGGTTTCAAATTTCTCGGCACCGTACACCACCACATGGAGGTCATCGACATAAATAAGCATGTAGAACTTGTCGTGGTGCAGCACACGGAAAGTCCACCTCCCTACAGTGGCGAACAATCTGGTCCAGTAGTAGGCCGCTGAGCTGACCCCGAAAGTTCCTACCTTATTAAGCCACAAGACGCGTGAGGTGCTGGAAGATTTACACGCTAGCCGTGCCCAGTCGCACTCCCTGATTTTGGCATTCCGGTGGGCTTGGCTAATGTCGGCACAAAGCGTAAAAGGAGCTTCTTTACTTTCTTTGACTCGGGAAGCCACTTCTTGAAGATCTTCAGGTCCCGGAACTTGTAGCTTGTCAAGGATTTTAATGGAGTTGTTCAGGTTTATGCCATGGGTCCCATCGTGTAATGGGCGCACGTCACCGTTTGCCTTGGTGACAGCTCCCATAGCTGCTATGAGCACTGCGTCCTCCCCATATTTCCGGCGAGCCTCCGCTTCAGTGGTGCAGATCATCAGACCTGCCTGCTCGTCCGCACGGAACTTCTCCTCCAGCTGGGAGGCATTCATCTCGGCCGATCGGTAGTTCACCATCGACGGATCAAAATCGGATTCATCAAGCTTCCTGAAGTGGGTGCGTTTCGGAAACACCTGTGGCGTGCGGGGGATCGGTTTATCCCATCCCAGAGGCACACCTTCTGCGAAGCATTCACTGCCTTGATCAAGTATTGCATAGTCTGGGTCTCCCAGCAGCTTCAAAGACTGAGACAACATGTGCAACATGAAGGGCTGCCCTTCGGGTCGACACAAGGCTTGCTCGGGATCTGGCAAGGTCTCGGCAATGCGTGCCCGGGTGTTCTCAATCAGGTCCTTGCTGAAAGGAGAAGATGCCATGCGTCCTGCTGCAAGGAGATATGAAGCTTTCCGAAGATCCGGAAGGGACGACCGCACAGCCTGCACAAGAATTTCTCGCAGCTCCACAGCATGATTCCATTCCCCTGAGCTTGCAGTTGCATTCCTTGCGAGTGGCCTCCATCTGCCCGGAGAGCACAAGCCGAAGCCATCGACCAGCTCCCTCCATTCGCGAGTGTGTCTACACTTTATCGGTGGTCCCCTACAGCGACTTGTAGCCGGATCAAAATCCCTTTCATCATCATCTTCTTCCTCACTCTCCTGGAAGCTTGGTTCGGGATTAGGAGGTGCAAGGTCGGGAGCCGAAGGAGTGGTCCCCTCCAACGGGGTGCTACTGGAAGCCTCTTGGGTGGTCCCTCCCAAGGGGGTGCTAGCCGGGCCCGGGGCCCCAGAAGCGGTTGCCTCATGGGGGGTGTTATCCTCTCGGGGGAAGTCCAGGTTTGTGTCAGCTTTGTTGTTGTCATCGTCCGCGCCCCCCTGCTTCAGAGTTTCGGACGGAGGCAGGACAAAGCCTAAGGCACGAAGAATTGCTTGCTGGTCTGTGGACAAGTTGGCAGTGCGCTGCACTGTGAAGCCTACAAGCAGTAAGCGATCGCCCGTCCAAGGTTCTGTCTGGTGGAAGACTTCATGCGCCATCAAAACCTGCGGTGAGTCGGCAACAGGCAGGAGGATGCCTGGGCGATCAACTCCCCGAACTGAACGATGCACCGTGCCGGTGGAGGACTCGCACCACACGTGACCCTGCTGGAATTCCGTTAGGGCCACCAACAGGTTCGGGAACGGTGCATTCCTGGTGTCCTTGTGCATGGCAGCTGCCACGTTGTCGAAGATCGCCAGCGAGCTGAAAACCTTCCCTGGGAATGTATTTCGCAAGAAGGAGGCGTAACACTTGACAGAATTCGGAAATGCGGTGCAGCTCTGACGCAGGCCGAAGAATGGGCCTTTGGAAAACGCACCTGCGAAGAATGCACGGCCTGTGGCAGGCCTTCCCCCAGTTGCCGCCGGATGCGGTGTCTCGAAGGGCAGCAGTCTAGCTAAAGCCTCGCAATCATGCTTATGCAATGGTTGGGATCTCTGCATCAAGGACCAAGCGAAATCCTCGGCCCCTTGAAAGGACGAATCAGTCGCTCGCCCTGTGGCTGCACGTTCATGGGCAAGCTCGGCCAGCAACTCCAGAAATGCAAGCGGAAAACTAGATTTGGTGGCCCACGCAGTTTCGTGGCGCCCTGCTGCAGACGGATGCAAATGCCCACAGCGCACAAGTGGTCCAGTGTAATGGCCCCGATCGTCAAGTGCAGGCCAAGGCATGGCCGCTGGTCCTGTTTGCAGGTTTGTGATTGCCCGGGTCGGATGCGCCGCATCCGCCCCATAACTGCACATATGAACTGCCCAAGTCCTTGTGCCGGGCATGCCTGCTAAAGTAGATTTAATCTCATGCCGCTGCCAAATGCTAGCGGGAAAGTCCTCGTTCTCAAGCACGCCTAGGTCCTCGGGATGCAACAGCAGCCACCCAATCTGAAGCTCCCCCAACACGGTGGCCAAATGCACACAACGTGAAATCAAGAAATTCTCATGCTCAACGGCAGCCATATGTTGCTTAGCAAGCCATGGGAATCCATCGGGAAAATTACGGGCACGCAAGGGTTTGGGTCCACTCCGTCGCCCGTCATGTCGATGCCTCGCGCGGCTGTAAGTGCTGCTAGGCGGAATCATTAAACACACATCCCAAGCACGATGGCGTGCTTGCTGTACCACAGCTTCCCAGGTTGAGGTCTTAGACCAATCCAGAAGGCTGCCATCCGAGTCTGCATAATCGACACTAATATCGCATCCCGTGCGTTCAGCTAAATTCTTCAAACACGCATGCAAAGAGGCACCCACTGTAAAATCCGTAGTCATGAGCAAGACGCTCAGTCAGCTTTTCGTGTCCGCTGTCTTGCCATCGTGATGAAGCTGCCAATGCTTCCATGTAGGATGCGAGCCCAAGCACCCTTTCACCATGCAGCAATGCACCATGCCGCAATTGCCGTCGCAACCTGGGCCAGAGTATGCGAAACATATGAACCTGCCATCCGGGGTCCGCGAAGTGGTGATGCTCTGCTGCTTCCCCTTTCCTTCCTTTCCTTCCTTCCCTTTCTGGTTTCCTTCCTTTCCTTTCTTCCCCTTCTCACCGCGATGTCCATCCTTTCCCTTCCATCCACCTTTCCAAGCATTGCGATTCCATTTATTGTAACCCTCGGCTTCCCACGGCTCCCATGACTCGTTTGCTCGTTTCCCCCTGTTCTGCAACGCGATCGGCGAAGTGAAGTACTGCTCCTTAATCTGGGCATCATCTACCACCTCCCTCAAGGTATCCCTCAAGGGCCGCGAGTCACGGTATGCCCGCTTGATGGCCTCCTTGCGAAGCTCAAACTCAAAATTGAGAATAACAACCCAAGGCGGCCGTAGCGGAGCCTGATCCAACTTGCCACCCTTGCCACCGGCAGGAACCTGCATGAGATAGACCTTCTCCCCCAAGAGAAAGTTCACATAACTCAGCCAAACCTCAGGCGTCATGTTAGCAAAGAATGGTTTGTTCTTGAACTTCGAAGCCAACATAGTCCACATGTTCCCTTCGACACGAAGGACTGTGCGCAACTCCTCAGTATGCTGAGGCATGGCCCCTTTGTTCTTCTGCTTCACGATCCGCACGTGGCCCCCAGTGTCCACTGTCGTCTGGATGCCCATTGTTCTGACCCGCTTCCTCGATGTCACTTCCGACAAAGCACTTGCTGAAACCTCCCCGTTCTCGATCTCTTCTAATTTTGCCGAAATGTAATCATCTGAAGGTTCAAACGCCTCCTCTAAGGTGCCATGTGCAGTCTCGAATGCAATGCGCATCGCCTGTTTCTCCGTCTGAGTGACTGGCCGACTCACTCCCAGCATGCGTGCCTCAGCTCTTAGCTCGGACTCCTTGCTGGCATAATCCTTCGAAGTCTCCCACGCAGAAACAACAGAAGCAACCGCCGCTCTGCTCGCCTGATTGGTTGCCTCCAGCAAGTGATCATCCTTTAATGCAACTCTCACGTCAGCACGAGTGTCAGCATAAGTCGAAAAACGCTTCACATTCTTGAAGTTCTGTGCCAGCCGAAACTGTAACCCCAATGGTACACCACATTCTTGAAAGATGTGCACCAAATCGGAGCTGACCTCTTTATCCAAGAAATCCAGAGCAGCTGCCTCGGTGGTTCCCGCCGGCAACTCAGTCGGCGGAGGTGCGGCCATGCTGGACTTGTTCCTGGACTCAACAACGGACTTATGAGCAGTGCAACGCAGGATAACTTAAGCCGTTCTCAAAGCCTCTGCACACGCAAGCTCAGTTGACATCTAACATGCATGTTCATCCAATTGCATGACTGAAGCTTGAGTGCCTTCCGCCGGGCAAGGACTTCCGATTCATGGTGATGCACTTCCACCGGCATCACTCTATCATTCTGCTGCATTCCACCCGCAGCAAGCTCATGAACTGTTCACAATGCACTGCTTCCACCTGCAGTCTGTAAACTCAGCAGGCTCTCCCCGAACCCTTTTCAAGAACACAGCTTCATCAAGTAAAACTCGGCACTGATGGCTCAAGCGCTTCTGGCTCAGTCCCTTGCCCTTCCTGCGAGTCCTCCGACCCGCTAGTGGATGAATCATCGCAGCTCTCAATCTTTGGGCGACACAACTTGCATACAGCATCAGCAATGCCCTCGGTCAGTTTCATGACCGGTATGGTCTCAAGGCAGTTCTCCCGTCTCACAGCACACCTCTTTGACAAGTGAAGACGGCGGAAACCCCGCCTGGAGACGGTGATGAAGTACGGAGCCTCATCAGTATCTTCCCCGCCTTCAAATGCCTCATAAGGCCCAGGCAACTCTGCATCAAGATCGCCTGCTGAAGCCCGGACCCGTTCAGGCCCCAACGGGATGCTGGGAAACGCGCCCCCTAGCTTGAAGGTCTCTTCACTTTCATCCCATTTCAAGACAGTGCACGCATTCAGGATTGCAACACTCTCAAGCCCCAGGCCCTCAGCAAAAGTCTTTATCGAGAAGAGAAGCTCTTCCTCGATGTAGCCTCCCTCCGGACTTCCGATCAGCAGGCTCTTGCAAACAAAGTTCTGCACTGCTTGCACCACCTGCCTCGAAGTCAGCACATAGTCCTGCGAACCATGCTGTGCGTCGGCCTAGATAGTCCCGCCGATCCTTGCTTATGCCTAGTGCTGCTGCCAAGCTTGTCAGCACATGCCTCGCGCTGTGCCCTGACCAGTAATTTGCCATCTGACCTGGCAACAAGAGCTCTCTCGAAACTTTCCAGATTCCCTGCTGCCTGACAGGAGTGGGGAGATGCTGAAGGAAACGTCTGATCTGCAATGCCAGCCCTTCTGCCTCCATGTATTCCTTTGAAGCCCCGTCCCAGTCTTTCGTGAATGCAGGACAGAGAAAATCACGAGGCCATGCGAGCAGTTCAGCAGAGAGAAGCTTGTGCCCTTCCATAATCCAGTCAAACCCACTCAAGCAAGCAGCGCGAGAGACAAATCCATGAAGTTCCCCAACCTTGCGGCCCGGTCCACTCGTTTTAGTCTTATTCAAAACGAATCGCAGACCCACCTGGCTGAGCTTCACAGACGTAGGACTGATGTTTTGCACGTCATCAGCTCTCAGGCTGGCCCAGCACATCAACAGCAAGATGAAAGCCATGTATCGCAATCCCACCTCGTAGCTGGGCCGGCAAACCACCAGCTCGCAAGCTAGCAGCACCACCACGGGCAGCATTGGCGCTGGTTTGGCCGGTGGTGCACCAGTCTCAAGCTCAGCACTCCATGACCGAATCGTTTCAAGCAAGAGCTGGTCTTCACACAGCCGCCGCTCAGACGGAACCATTCCCACAACTTCAAGAAGAGAGATGCTCGCCAATATTGCCCGCGGCACTGTCTTCCCCATCGCCTTCACAGCATGTCGCTCCTCAAGATATTTCAGGATTTGTCCCACATCTGCCGGCCACGGTGCCCCAGCAGTCACCATTAGCCATTCTCTCACTGGCATCCAAGAACGCGCCCGATTCCGAAGTGTTTTGCCTCGCCGATTTCCAAAGATCCTCAACCACGTCGCCTTGCTGTCGCCCAGTGCTTCCAGGCGTTCTGAGCAAGGCAACTCTGCTTCCTTGATATACACTACGAGCTGCATCGCCCATCTTTCACGGATCTTCGTTTCCATCTCTTCCCGGCTCCCACTCGCCTTTGAAGTTCTCACAGCCCTCTTCAATTGCGACAACGCAACAGCTGGAGTCATTTGCACCTCGTCTTCAAACACCGCTGTGATGTCCCTCATCTTTCTTGGAACCTTCACCGGAAGCTCGCGGATGTGCTCCTGCAAAATGCGAACACTTGACGGCCCACGATGCAACCGCTTTTCCTTCCAGTTCCACAAGCTGCTTGCCAACTTGTTGATTTCTTCAGCTGGCTTCTTATCCCCAAGGAGCTCTTCCACTGTATTTGCTGCTTCACCCTCATCATCAAAAGCCCCATCAAAATGCACAATGCTCGAATAACTCTCACGGATAGCAGCAATCAATGCAGGATCAAGACCATGCAGCGCCGACCAATCGGCATGTCTCTTCATGCCGACTGCTGCTGAGCTCGCTGCCCATGCCTATCGAGCCGCAGGTCTACCCGCCCCTCACACACAAAATTTGTCCTCGTGCCAAAGTGGCAACGACATTCGTACAGTTGATCTGAGCTCAAGCAAAACGCAGTTAGTGCAGACAAGCAAGAGGAACTCATGGCATTGCAAACTACGAAATTACCAAAGTACTTTCCAAGCGGCGCGAAGCCTGACGCAAAGTTTTTCACTTTTCCCCCGGCCCACCCTCCCGGCTCAAACCACGAGACAATCCTTTTGGGGAACCCAAACGGTTTGCTTTGGAAATGAACCAGATTTCCATTCACCATTATCACTCCACACGAAACGCTTTGTCTTGACACTCGATCTGCTGCCCAATCAGTTAAACTGTAAGACCCTGAGCGTTCACGCTTTTCCTGCTTAAGCCTAAGGCGCTGCATAGTCATTCTATACATTTCATATGCCGTAGCCTAGGCTCTCCAAAGGTGTGGGCGTTCCTATGTACAAGATTTAACACCCTGCCTCGAAGTCCTTGTGCTGTACTCTCGTAACGGTCCGCGGTCGGACATACCTCCGCCCTTGACTGCATAGGCTTTGCCATTGCAAGTCCTGGGTTAAACACTCCGTGCAACCCACCTTTTACCGTCCCCCAATTAGGGAGGTTTGTCAGACCGTCCATGTCCTGACATTCGTACAGTAACAAATACTTCGTCCAAGTGAAACTACTCACACAAACTTCCTGCATCAGCGCTCTTCCTTTTTTTGCGCTGCTGCCGTTGTGTTCCGAGGTGAAACTTTTCTGTCTTGCCTACACTCACTACTTTGTCTCATACTCGATCACGATGTAGGGCTTACTGACTTCCGGTCAACGTACGCATTTCCGTACTATCCGGTGTACCGGGATCCACTTCCTGTTCCGGGTTGTCAAACAGGTTGTCCTCTTCTCCTTGGGTACGCTCGCAGTACGCTTCGTAGGACTCTTGGCATACTTCAGGCATCACCATGTTTCCCATCTCTTCCATGGTTACCATCTTTCCGCGAAACTCGATCATCTCTGAATCCTCCGTAGTTCTTCCAGAGGTGATTCTTCCTCCACGTCGGTAGTCTTCCTCGCTTATGATGGGCATACGGGTTCCATCCGTGTGGGAAATCTCCGGCTTCTTCATCGCTGCTTTTCCACGCTTGCTCAGCGATCCTTTACCGGTGCCACTTCCAGTGTCACTTCGCTGCACTCCGGTGTTCCATTCGTGCATTGACTCTCCCGATCCACGGGCTTCGTCCGATCCTTTTCCAGTGGGTTCTTCCACTTCTCTCGCGCGGTCGTAGGTCGTAGTTCTGTCTCCATTGTGCAGACGCATATGCTTCAATACACGGTGTACAGGAGCATTTCTGGTGATCCTTTTTCTCCCTTGTACACTTCCGGATTCCGCACCAGTGGCATTTCTTCATGCATCCTCCGCTGGATTCCACTTCGTACTCCAGCTCCATCACTTCCCAGTCGCTGTCGCTGTCATCTGGGATTGGTGGTTCTGCTCTTCCGCGTCTCCTGCGGGTTCCACCTTCTGGCTTCGTCTCCGGAAAGCACACCCAGCAGTGTCTATATCCTTCCATTATCGCTTCGGCGCTTCGGTTTCGTCTTTCCAGATCCATTTGCCAGAACACATATGGCTTCCTTGAACGTGCCAGCATGTTTCTTTGTGAAACACACGTGCCTTTGATCCTGTCGATATTTTCACTTTACCGACTCCTTTGATCCGGTCCACCGCGCGCTTACATTTATTCCACATTGTGATAGCATACGGGGCTGCGAGTAGCAGTACACATACGATCATACAGACCTCGAATTTTGTGAAACTTCCATCCATGGCTTCCATACCTTTTCCAAAGGTTCCGCTGGTTGCTGCTCGGGCGTTTGCTACGTCTTCCTTGAGCACAGCTGCGGTAATCGGCTTCATCAGATGAGAAACTTGTATTGCCCTTATGAGGTTCTTGATTTGTCCACTTCCGACATACTCTTTCAGCCTCTTTTCCTGTTCGTGCTTTTCATACTCTTTTTCTCCAGTATACTCCAGGTTTCCTTCTTCATCATGCTCCACTTGGGACAAGTGATATAGTAGAAATGACCTTCGGGCATACGACAACTTCTTGGTGTTCAGATCCGCTACATTGAGCGCGGTTCTTACCGTCCCAAGCTTTACAAGATTGTCTCGTACCCAATCTTGCAGTTGACACAGCCTAACGTCCACATGCTTCAAACGTCCAACTCCTCTCCGTTGGCTCCACTGTCGTGCAGATGAGGAATCGCACCGTATCTCCACGCGTACAGGCGTGTTTACTAGGAACTCAAATAGCCTTCCGACTAGGATAGCTTCTCCGCAAGTTCCACTTAGCGCATACAACTCTGCTTCACAGCTTGATGATGATGTGGCTTTCTGGGTCCTCGAAAATGATAACACTTGTACTCCATTTAGTACAATGATTCCTGATGATGTACTCTTCCTTCGGGCTCTGTCAGGTGTCTTCAAGCTTGCCCAATCACTGTCCGAATACGCTTCCACAACATGTCCTGAATCCTTGCTGATTTCTTCATCCTCTTGGCCATTTAGCTTCGTAATCAACCGGCTTCCGATTTCGGTATACGGTAAGAGGGTAGCCCTTGTGGCTGTTCCACTCAGATACAGAATCAAGTGCTTCAGACACTTTAGTGCCTGCACCGTCGGCTTCGACATACTTGATGCCAAACACTTTGAGGCATACTGAATGTCAATTCTGTCCTGTGCAAGATACAGGATAGATCCGAGTCCAGATCTAAACCGTTTTGTCTCTTCAGCACTCAACTCCTTACTCCGGTCTTCCTTCACCAGATCCACCTGCTCTGGTGTGGCCTTACTCTTCAACCTTCCAAGGTCATACAACTCGATCAGCTTCCGGACATACTTCTCGTTCGGTTGGACAACTATTCCTTCCGGGGTGAAAACATACTTCCTTTTGAGATACCGCATTTCCTCTCCATTTCCTATTCCATTCGCTGGATACGGTCCTTCCTTTTCCACCTTGAAAATTTTCCAATTCTTCCACCAACCAAATGGTTTCTTCTCTTTCTCCTGCTAGCAACTCGTCGTCTACATGGATAGAGATACACAGCTTCCTTGTGGTGTGTCTAGCCAGCGGGTACATGTACTGAGAATACGAATCCAAGTTTCTCCAATATACTCCGCAAGTGCTCATACCATCTTGTTGCTGCGTTCCTCTGGCCGGGTAGGCATCTCTTCAACCTCCAGACGACTCCTTCTTGCAGATTTGCTGCACGTTTCATCCAGTCGCTGATTGTGATCAGTACCTCTTCTTGTTGGGGAACCTGAAGGTACGCGTCCTTTATATATCTAGTGCTACAACGACCCATTGATATACTAGGTGCAACAGCAAGACTAGGCGCGACGCGGCGTTGCTCGCGGTTGGCGAGAACGTCTCCGCAGTCGAACTTGCGCCGGCCCTGTACTCTCTTGCTACTATCCTACACCTTCTCTTCCACCTGCCATCTCTGTGCCTCCAGTCATACACCTCGCGCAGATCCATGCGCTTCTCGTCCCCTGTCGCATTCGCCCCCATAAATTCTTCGATTACTCCTAGCTTGCTAAGGCGATTCAGTTCTTCCACTGCTGCTTCTTGATCCAAGGCATCCAATTCTTCCGGACTCAATTCCGGTGGTGTTTCTCCTTGGTCATTCTTTGGGACTTCCTCCATCTCTTCTTCTATGAGATCTTCATACTCCACGTCTTCTCCTTCTACCGCTGCGAGGTCTTCATGTTCATCCCAATGGAATGGGTCCTCTTCCTGAGATACCCTGCCTGCGAACAAAGGCGGGTAGATTCCTCTTGAGGGTGACGATGGTGCTGATGGTGCTTCACGAGATTTCTTCGGCGATCCTTCTACTTCCTGTCCTCCTTCTACTGATCGCTTTCGCAAATCCTCCAGCATGGTTTCGTCGCTCACAAGTCCTTCTTGTCCAGGTTCTCCAGAAGGTACATCGTGCATCGAGCTTGAACTCCGGGAATGAGAACTCGATTCTGCGCTAGCCCTGCCTCCGTCTGAGGCCCTGCCTCCGCTTGAGGCTCCACTCGTGTCCAGCATATCCAACAGTTCCTCTACCTGTTCCTCTTTGAGATTGTCCTCGGTCTTCTGCTCGAACTACTGGTTCCTGTGCCGTCCCTTCTTCCGTTATACTTGCCAACGCTGGGGCTGGCAACGGCTGTTTACTAAATGTCCCTTTTGGCTTCTTGGGATTCCATGGAGTTACACTCAACTTCAGTACTGGTTCCTTTCTCCATCCAGTGGCGATCCGTCTTACCGATCCTGTTGCCAAGACTCCGTCTTCAACTCCTACCAAGTGCATATCCTGGGAGTTCTTACCTAGATAGATTCCTCCAATCCAGTTCGCTGTTCCTTTCTTTTCGGGTTTCTTCAGCGCATACACATACTCGCCAAATGGGGCTATCTTTCCAAGGTAAGGTCTGCCAACTACGCTTTCGTAAGGGGTTGAACCTATCGCGGCGTGTCGGTGGTACCTGTTCAGCAACCACGACGCATGGCAGAGTCCCCAGGCCCACACTGCATGGCCTTCGGGAATCTCTATACCAAGCTTTCTTTCGGCTGCTCGTACCAAGCATACCGTTTGGTTCCTCACTGTTTGAATGAACCTTTCCACTCTAGCCGTTCTTCCTTTCTGGTACGGCTTGCTGTTCTGATCGTGAGTCTTCCGGTTCATCGTTCTCCGAGTTTCCACGATTGCAGCTATCAGAGACAACATTGCCTCTTCCGAGTCTCCAACAAATCCTACTTCATCCAAATGTCCAAGACTGTGTACCCGGTGTACCCATTTCAACACTTTCTCCACTGTCTTCCTTTCGGTCTGCTTTCCAGATACCGGGATCACAACTGACATCCTTGTCCAAGAACAAATTCCAACCAATGCTGGTGTGTCCTTTCCTTGTAGGAACATGAAATCCAGCTGAATGATGGGATAAGGTACTCCCACTGAGTCCTTTCCTGCCTCTGGGTTCTTCTTTTCGTGATCCTGCTTACTCTTGGCTTCCACGCATGACTCACACCAATGTGCAAACGGTAGGTGTGTTGCTTCGTGGGCAAGTCGCTCTTCCTCTGAGGGTTTGTACGGTTCTGCTTCCACTCGTACTTTCTCCTTCTCTTCGCTCTTTAGCTTCTGTGCAGATTTCTGCATCTCCAACTCTGACAACGGATTTCCGTCTCCATCGTAGGTTGGTCCCAATACTCCTTCGCTCCGTCCAGGTGCGATACTTACCGGTACGACCGGCGTACTCAGTTCTTCTGGAACTCGTGCTTCTCCTCTAGCGAAAGGTGTTTCCGGTCCTCTCGCAACCATAACTGCTTCAAAGTCTCGACAGAAAGTGAAAAAGTTTCCACTCACTGCATGTAGGATAACACAGATCCTCTTGGGTGTCCCATGACACTCCGCAATCTCCACATTGTGGCTCCTGATAGAACCATAGTCCGAGTACAACTCGACCAATGACCATTCACTTCCTCCTTCCGATACCATTGTCGTCCTATACTTCCATCCGGGAAAAGCATCCTTGGGATCCATATAAGTTGTTCCTTGATACAAAACAAAAGGTGTACCGTCTTCCATGATCGTCCATTTACCACTGGGAGTACTGTCCAACAGCTCCCGTAGATAGTTTGGGATACGTACTGTGACGCTTCTCTCCACTGCAGTCCGACTGTCAGTGCTACCTCTTGAACTTTCACCACTTCGACCTGTTCCCGTCCAACGGGTGCTACGATCACTTCCGACAACAGATAATCTACCTAACAAACAACAGCTATTCCGTTTGTAAAAGATCCTCGCGTTAGCTTTCCCGTCTGGGCTGACCAGAACCATTGACGACACTGTGAGGTTCCACTGAGCACTAAAAGCTTTCTCTCCCTCAGGTACTTCTGGCTGATACTCCAGTCTCCAGCCATTCTTCAGCAGTCTTCCCATCGACAACAGAATGTTCGTCGCATCGCTTACAATGAAGCTTTCCGAGATACTTGGGGCTGTCCAACAGTCCTCTCCTTGTTCCACTGAGATCACAGCCGTGACCATTCCTGCTGACCTTATCGCATTCCCTTGTGCATCCTCTAGCAAGATACCGGTTGTTCCTGCATTAATGCGTGTAGCCTTCGGATGTGACCTAGGTAACAAACTAGCATCCGATCCTGAATCCAAAATGATGATCTCCAGTGCTTCCTCGGGTACTGTCTCTTCTACTTGAACTGCTCGAACCACTTCGTGGTCGTCTACAACAAACCACTCGCCATCTTCATCCGTGGCGTCCATAACATACCACTCTGCTACATCATGGAACTCTTCACGAACCATCCGAACCTTCTCGGTTTCGGTCTCCTTTTTCTCCTCAATCGCTCCGAGGTGAGACTCTATCCACTCATTCTCTCGTTTCACCGCGTCCTCGATGGCCTTCTTGTCGTAGGGCTTTCCTTCACTTTTCAGTTTCCTCTGTTGCCTTAAGTAGTGTTCTTCTCCTGGATAATGTTCTGGAACTCGTGGGATTCCAGTCTCAGTCGGTCGTGCAACTCGCTTGCACACCGGTTCCAGGATTGTACAACAACCTTGGCAGATTCCAGTTGGTTCACCAGATCCAAGTTCCTCCTCTGAGTCTGTAAAACCAGGACTGGGTAGTTCACCGAAAAATGGGTTGGTGATCTCCTCACCGTCTGCAGTTTCATCTGCAACATCTCGAACCATCCGTACGGTGTTGACATACGTGATGTCAATGTCCTCGTCATCCGAGTTGATCGGGAAGGTCTCCGGATACTCTTCAGGTGGTGTAGCTATATGGTAAAAGGGTTTTGGATTGAATCCACGTGATCCACTTGATGCTCCAACTCTCCGGGTAACAATCCTTGGGTCTGGACGGCTTGTGGTCTGGCGTATACTGCCAGTCTCGACCACATTAGGTCTGGGGTAAGGTTCCTGGTTTGGTGGATTGTTGGGATACACTTCCGCTTGGGGATGTTCCTCGGCTTCCACATTGCGAACAGAATGTCGATTGGGGCATTCGTTTCCCCAATGTCCTTCTTGATGACAAAGCCTGCAAACTGTTCTTCCAAGCCTTTTTCCTTTGCCTTTCTTTCCTTTGCCTTTACTCTTTCCTTTGCCTTTTCTACCTTTTCCACCTTTCTTGCCTTTACCTTTACCTCGTCCTTTACCTCGACCTTTGCCTTTTCCTCTTCCACGACCAAACCTGAATCCTCGACCTGCCTGCATGACTCCAAATCCTCCAAACATTTTGCCATATCCTTTCTTACCTTTTCCTTTTCCTGCACTCCTTTTCCTTTGTACTCTACTCGATTCACTTCCATTGCTTGGTGTCCTCCACCAGTAGGTTCAGTAGGTGCATTCTCCACGGCTCCTAAGTACTGTTGACCTTGTCCTGACTCCAGAGGTTGGTATACTTGATTTGGCATCCAACTCCGCGTTGTCCGTTCATAGACAAGTACACTTTCCTTTACCTGGGTATACGTGGTTTTGTCCGTAAGTTGAAGATGAATGTGTTCCTTCAAAGGACTAGGAATACATCTCAAGAGAGTAGACAGAAGAATCTCTCAAAGGTAGGTCTGTCCACTACACCTCTCGTAATCCTTTACTAGTTCTTCCAGCTTGGAAATCTGTGCCACAGCACTTAGTCCAGGTGAAAAGTTTGGGTATCCATGAATTGCCTGCATCAAAGCTAAACTTCTGCTTCGAGTACTAGGTTGGTACATCCTCAGCAATGACTTCCACAAAGCAAATCCGTTCCTCGATCCGGCAATACTTGGGTCTCTTGCATGTTGCTTCGTGGTTCCTGACAACCAAGAACTCAGTAACGAGTAAAGCTTCGTAGACATGGTCTGCTGTGTTTCATCCGCGAATGTCGCTGGTAACATCTCATGGTCTTCCAACCTTTCCAGATTCTTAAAGGCATCCGCATACTTGGGTTCCGCATGCGCAAGAATGTTGTACAACTGTTCCTTGAAATCCATGAAATCTTGTGCATCGGTTTTACCTCCACCGAATGAAGGCGGTCTACCCAACATCTTCACTGCACCTTCTAATGCCTTTGAAAGTATACCTTCATACGAACTTCCTGAACTACCTTGACTTCCAGAATAGGTAACTAGCTGATTGATCGCTTCAGTGGTCACTCTGGAATTCTGAACTAATTGTCCGAGTATATCCTGGGTAGGTACCATACCTAATCCGTCTCCGTCTCCACCATCTTGTACTGGGATTCCGGCAGCCGATGAAGGCTGTCCTCCTTGCATAGCTTCCGTCCTGACAAGCAAACAGGCAAATACCATGGCTCTGAATTTGCGCTTGAATCCACTCACTTTACGTCTCCAACGAATACTGTGCATCCGATTCACTTTCCTTCGCATACAAGTGCACATGACTCCTTTTTGCGTTCTTCCTGCGAGAAGAGTTGTTCCGAATACGCAGCTCCACAAGAGCTGAAGGGCTAGTGATACAGCTACGCAACCTAGGGTTGCCAGTACAGCTTTTGCTGTCGGTAGCTCAAGCGCCAGGCTACAGATCCTCCTTGTCGATGTCTGCAGCCGACTGTCCAGCTGGGTCGCGTTGTCCAGCATTCTGCTCAGGTTGCTTGCTTCTTTCCTTTGCGGCCTTCTCGTCAAGCTCAGACGAATCTGGGTCTTCCTGGTCTTCCACGCGTTCAGAGCATTCGCTTGCTTCCGACTCCGCATCAGACATTTTGTCATCGCTTCCGGCTTCATCCGGCCCTGGGCCTCCTGGGCCAGGTGCTGGCTCCTCCGGCATGCTTCCTTAGCAGTCTTTGCCTCCTTGGCATCCTTTGCTTTTTCGGAGAGCTCCTTTGCCATTTCATCCATAGCTTTCTGGGCTTCTCGTGAGGCCAATGTCTGGCGCAACTTCTCCTTCTGGTCTTCTTCCATCTTACTGCGAAGTTCTTCCCGATTTGGCGTCGTAGTAGTGGTAGGTTCTTCCTCATTTCCAACCAATTCCACCACGTTCCTGCTCTTCGCATCCTCCTTGGCAGTCCAAATTTCCGGCTTAGACTTTTCCGGCTCAGCCTTCTTCTTGGTACTCGCGGCCTTGCGTGCTTCCTTTCTCCAAGTGTCAGCTTCTTCCGGGGAGAGTAGCGGGTAGTCTCCGTCCTCCTTAGCTTTTCCTCGGTGTTTCTCGTTGCTTTTCGAGATCTCCTTGGACATCGACCCGTAGTCGCAAAGTGCGAGCATCGGGAAATACTTTCTGTACGGGGTGAATCCCGTCTCATCATTCCGGTATCCTGGTCTTGAAATTCCTCGCATAGGGTACAATCGTCGCGTCTTGTTTCCACGATCCAATATTGTGAGCATGGGTTCGTACATGCAAAATTGGAGTGAGCTGAACTTGCATCCTTTCTTCCAATGGCCTCCATGCCAACACAAAGAGCACAAACTTTTTCCTGGGGGTAGCGATCCATACATCGTTCTTCCCCGCGAAGTTTCCGTTGGCTCAATATCCAGTCTTCCCTTACCGGCTGGGTGCATGGACCAAGGTTCGATACTCCTTCCAGCTCCTTTGCATTCTCTCCGGCTTGGGATGAGGCGCACGGAGTACACTTCCAAGTGCTGGTTGATCCCCTCGAAATCCTGTTCTCCAGACAGTTGCCACGGAAAATTCCAGAGAGGTTGTACTTCACCATTCCGGTCGCCGAAGCCACGCATCGCCAGAGTCTGCAAGAGCTGTGCTACTTCGTACGTCCACTCCTTTGTGAACGGCGGCTTACATCCTGGGAGGAATTCTTCCCCATCACGCAACTGCTGTCGCGTTTCAGGCCAGTCCTCCTCGTAGGTCCGCTCAGTCCATTCCTTTCCAGGAGTTTCCTCAGGTGGCTGCTTCTTACCTTTTCCGGACTTCCTTTTCTCCCGAATCCTTTTCTCTTCTTCCTCAGTACGCTTGGGATCCGTCGTCTCCGGCAGCTTTGGCATCTTCTTGGGCACAGGCATTGCCTTGACGGCTGGTTCCTGTACCAGGGTCGTACTTTCGTAGATGCCCAACAAGCATCTTTCCAAACCCTTTTCCTCGCCATACCGGATTGCTGCTTTGATCGCCTTTCCCATTTCGGACTGTAACCTTTCCGAATGCAGCAAAAATGCATTCTGTGCCTTCTCAAGGGATTTAACTTGTCCAAGCCATTCTCTTTCCGCGATCCGGGTGTTCTCCACTTGCTCGTTCTTCTTGGAGCGCAATCGATCCACAACTTCTCGAGCTTTGGCACGATACCATTCTTCCGCTGGGTCCACGGATTCCACAGGTACCTTGATCTTACTCGGTTGCCGATTGGCATCCTGAAGTTCTTTAGCTCTTCGCTCGGCTTATTCCACGGCTCGGACACGCTTTGCTTCATCCTCAAGTTCTTGCTGCTTCTGCTTCGACTCAGCCTCCAAGGTGCGCTTCCGTTCTTCCAGCTCTTCAAGCTTTCTCTTCCGAGACTCTGCCTCGGATCTCTTCTCCTCTTCTTCCTTGAGAGCTTCGAGACGCTCTGTGTCCAGGTCCTTTCCTGGGGGATCGTAGATAGATCTGGGCTTGAAGTGCCAATTGTTCTGCAACATCTGGCTGTAGATACGAAGGAAGGGGGGTTGATACTTCCGGTCAAGGGTGAACCGCTTATACTCTTTCTCAAGCAACACAACATTCTCAACCGTTCCTGCCACTTCCATCGCTTCATCCAATTTACGTCGAACACCTTCAGGACTTGTTGCTTCTTCCAGCTTCCTTTGCGCCTTCTCGGCCTTTCTGCTTCTCTTAGCTTCTTTCCTGGCAGTCTTCTTTTCCTTCTTCTCTTCTTCCCGGGACTTGACTTTTCCAGTTGATGCCGGGGTCCTCGCAGGGGTTGCTTTGTCGCCAGTACCAGGGGCAACTTCTTCCTCAGGCTGACTCCTTGCTGGGGTCTGCGCATTGCTTTGCTCCACAAGTGCAGTTCTTCTGCTCTGTGCGCTTCGCTGCATTTCCTCCAGTTCAGAAACTCTTCCTGCCATAGCATCCGCTTGTGTTGGGTCCGTTGATCCTTCAGTTGGCCTTCCAACCGGCGGCAGAGAGAGAATCTCTGTAAACCGGGTATTCTTTGGTACTTCTTCTTCCGCCATCCTGGAAGCAAATGTTCCCATACACAGGTTTCCTTATCCTCTTCGAGGGGATACAGCTGCGGCGGGATATCAAGGTGAGACATGTTCATCCACAGGCAACTTGCTTCCTGCATGCTTCCTTGGCTCAGCGAGATACTCATACAGAATCCAAACATAATTCGCAAGAGGTCCTTGTACAGCTTCTCCGGGATCATCGTCATGGCGAATCCAAAGTTTCTACTGTCCAGTTTCCAGGTATTCTTGAATACTTCTTCCGGTTCCAATCCGGGTTTCCAGGGATTCCAGGGTTTCCTTCGGCCCACGGGTTTCCTGGATCTTCAGGCTCTTCCGCTCCGCTACCAAGTTAAACTGTAAGACCCTGAGCGTTCACGCTTTTCCTGCTTAAGCCGAAGGCGCTGCATAGTCATTCTATACATTTCATCTGCCGTAGCCTAGGCTCTCCAAAGGTGTGGGCAGTGGGCGTTCCTATGTACAAGATTTCACACAATCACTGTCACTTATCACCTCTATGAGCGCTGGCATCTTGTAGTTGTCTCTTTCGACCTTTCCTTCGTTGCTTCTGTTCTTCACTTCCAGAAAACTCTTTCCAGGATAGCTTTCCTGGTGTACCAACGTAAGTTCAGGCGTTCCTTTGAGATACTTTCCAACGTACCTTAGCAGTTCCATGTCTGCTTCAACGGGTGATGCGAGCTTTGTTGACAGCTTCTTCAGGACATACATGATATCTGGCCTCTCGGGCGCAAGATACAGTAATATCCCTACTCCTTTTCTGAACGTGTGGTGATCTTCTGCATTCAGAGGTTCCATTCCACCTTCTTTCGCTTGAAATGATCTTCCATTGTCTGCTGGACACGGTAGTTTCTTCGGATATGCTTCTTTCAAGTTTCAGCACTTCTACCAGTCCTTCGATGTACTTTGAATTCATCGTAATCTCCACGTTTCCATTGCTCATCGACTTGAAACTTCTCTTCAGGAAACTCATCGATCCTTCTTTTTCATCCAGTGGTCCTTCCACTTTGATCTTCAGTCCTTTGCTTCTCAGGAATTCAACCAATTTCTTGAACTCTTCTCTTGATGCATACAACTCCATGTCATCTACGTGACTCAACACGATTACTCCAAATCCTTCTTCATCTGGCACCCTTGAGAATAGTGCCGGGAGTCCACTGTCGCTGGTTAACCCATATTCTTCCAGGTAACCTTTCAACTTTCCAAACCAAGCTGCACTCCCGATTCTCTGACCGGGCAACGTGTATCCCAGTTCATAGTACTCTCCATCGACTTCAACCACTGTCGGTTCTTCTTGTTCCACCATTAGGTAAGCATCTCCAACATCGATACTTCCAAGTGTATATCCTTCTGAAGACGCAAATAGGGCTGATAGTAGCTTCACCGTACTTGCTACACCGGTTGGCGAAAACAAACTTGCAATATGTGTATCACCTAACCACTTGAACTCTCTCGCTACCAATCGACCTCTTCTTCTCCACTCTTTGTCTCTGTGTCTCCAGTCGTACACTATCTTTGTCGATAGAAACTTGTACTTTGAGATGTCTGCTCCTTTTGGTAACTTGTTCAGCACTTTCATCTTCTCCAGTCTTTCCAACTCGTGCTTCTTGGACACACCTTCGACTTTCTCCATTTCTTCATCAGCTAGCTTTGGTGGTCCGCTTTCAAAGTCATTTGACCATTTCGTCATATTTTTTGGTATCTCTTCTTCACCATCTGATTCTTGCCATTCTTCTTCTTCATCCAACTCTGCTTCCACTTCTTCAAACTCTTCCAACTCAACTTCTTCATCATCGTGATACTGTGGAAGTTCCTTTCTTAGGAATGGTTCTATCTTCTTCACACTTCTCATCTCGATCACTTTTCTCACCGAACTTGATGCATCTCCGACGGCAATAAACTTCTCTGGCCTTTCTTCAACTTCCGTCGGTCCTTCATCCACTTTCTGTCTGAAAACGGGTCAGATCCTGCTGTTAAGTGGGGAGGGGCTCTTGCCCTTTTCCAGTGTCACGGTGGCACCAGCTACCCCCAGGCCTGTGGTTGTTCAGGCCTCTCTGGTCCGTTTCACCAGCACTGCGCGGGAATTATCTTGTGCGATCAAGAAGCTTGTCTTAAAACGGCAGCCGATGGCAAGTTTGGCAAATTTTCCAAAGTATCTTCACATTTCACAGCATGTTGGCTTTCTTGGACGTTGATCCAAACAGCACGCGGAAGGAGTTCTCAATTCCCAAATTGGAGCTCAGATTTGGTTTTTTGCGTGAATGGGCCTCAACGACTACGCATGTAGCTCTCGGTCCCGGTAAGAAACTAACAATGCAAGCAAAGGACTGTACAAACTCTAGAAAGCAGTGAAACAGGTCGCGAAGTGCAGACTAAGCCGGCAGTGATCGTTCGACCTCGTAGAACAACCCTCAGAAGAAGATGAACAGCACATAGCAGGAAGCTGTTACAACCGACAAAGCCAATGTGCATCCGGCATCAAGCAACCGTATAGCTTGAACGGTGATGCGGCAATGATGCAAGTAGTCACCAGCCGCTCTCCGGCAAGCAGCAAGAGGACACGGCAGACCCAGCTTCCCAGAAATGGGCATCGCAAGGGTCCTGCAATATCTTGAAGCGGCGAAGCATGGCGCAGAGTTGGCACCAGCACAGTCCTCCATCCGTATGTGTCTGGGTGGATGGCAGCAGAGGTAGCGGTGCCCAGCATCCTGTTCGCAGTTAGTCTCTGCCGTGTGGTGGGTGGGCTTGCGTCGCTCGCCCCAGCGAACAAGTCAAGCACTGCAGAGTGGCTCATAGTTGTCGGCCCGGCTTTAGCCAGGCGTCCCCCAGTGCCAGGTACCCAGTTGTCGCGAGTAAGAGCATTGTTACTGGCCTGACCACCTCAAAAAAGACCCAGCTTCCCTCGGTGGGGTTCGCAAGGGTAGCAGGAGGTGTATAACAAAGTGCGAAGCAGCCGGGGTACAACGTCGCTAGGGCCGCACGTTCCGCCCTCAGGACTGCCATGGCTGTCCGGAGCCACATAGTGTCTACATCCGCGGTAGCCAGATGGCTAATAGCAGCGTATGGGTCCTGTACACGGCGTCTTGCACGAAGGTGTGATATCGGCGTTCCTCACAATGCGGGGCAGGCAAATGACCACGGTTGGAGTTCAATGAGCGCCATTTGGAGATCCTCTGAGTGCACGAAGTCCGTGTCCCCAAACAGACAGCGCACTGCCTCATATGTCGCATGGGACACTGCAGCTGTGGTGCGGATAAGAAGCATGATTAACGAGGTTCTCGCCCACAGCCGAATGGCCAGTGCGAGTTGTCGGATCCACAAGCGGCTAGCGATATGTAGTCCCGTCGGGCCCAACTCACAACGCTAGCCGGACATTCGGATTGCGTCGCCGCCAGTAGTACTCTGCCAACTCCCACAGGATCCCGCGAAAGTGCGCAGGGTCCTCCATGTGGTTGTCGTTGAGCAGGTACAAGAAAGGCCAGTCCTTATCATCCTGACGCTTTTGGAGAAGGTGCCTTTCATAGTAGTAAGTGGGCGACAGGGAATGATAAGAGGGGACCAAACGAAAACTCAAGAACTCGTAGTCCAGGCCATTGGCCAGTCCACCCATGGCTGAGAACTGTCTGGCAGCTGCTACCCATTCCTCGATACGCATGTGCCGCCCTAGCGTGTGCGGCCGGTAGCCGTGCTGACCGCCCATAGGGATATCCAAGAAATTTCGTCTAATCAACTCGGCGTGCCGGCCGTGGATAGTGTGCGAACCCAGAAGGTAAAAACGCTCCGGATAGTACAAGGATATCTTGTTTGGGCCGGGGAGCCAAACCGCCAGGACTTTTCGCAGGTCATAGCCCTCTTGTCGAGTCCATTGCCGGACTCTGGCTAGCGCGCTAGACAGAAGACCTGCCGGCTGCAGGCTCAAGACTGTCGCCGGCTTGAGGCCCAAAGCCTCCTCAGACAGGGGGACGTATAACCGAAAGCGTCCTCTATAGATCGCAGGGTGTTTCAGGACATCTGGGTTGACGCATGGGTGGTGTACGGCAACGATGCCACTCTCCCAGCTGTGTCTCAACCGAGTGCCTATGCGTAACTGCAAAGGACATATTTCCTCTGCCTTGAAGGTGGCATTGATGCGAATGCCAAACTGTCCAGTGCGCCCCTCATCTTCTGCCTGTTCATCGTTGTCTCGGAAGGCACCGAGAACCTCAAGATGCGGGTAGTCCTGAGGGCGATCCACCAGTCGGCGCGCCACGAAAAACAACACCTGAATGGGGAGTAGGGCATGGCAATACTGGAGAGGCGAAATTCTGCGGGCTGGGCCTCCTAAGGCCATGACTAGAAAGCTCCCGTCCCTGGCCAAGGGAGTATCCACAGTGGCCTGGTCAGCATGTTGCCACTGCGCGGTGATCTCATCGATCAACAGCCACCACCAAACCTGTGGCCGCGCCAGTTCTCGCCAGCTTAAGTCATAAGCCTTGTCCTCGGCAAGGTGCTGCAAAGGCTCGCACAGCTCAGCTAGCGCGGCACAGACGGCCAGGAGCGGAGTAGTGCAAAGTCGCCATGCCTCTGGTTCCGAACAACATCGAAGCCGCAAAGCTCTATCCGCAAAGCTACTGATTCCGAAGCCAAATTGATCGACATTAAGGCGCAATGACCCTGCCGCGAGGGACATCGGGAGTGACAGCAGTGTATCGCAGTCAGTCAATGTCGGTAAAGTAGAGCGAAGATGCTCGAGTTGAGCAGTCGCAGGCGCCGTTTTCGGTGGGAGAGGGGCGCCTGCGCGCGTGCGCCATTCGCTCATATATGGCCCTTTGGACTGTTTGTGTTGCAGGGTCATCGGTAGCCGCTACATTGCTCGTGAGCTCGGTGAAGTCAGGCCGATGGCGTGTGGGATGATCATCCACTGACTGGAGTAAAGCCTCCAGGTCCTGCTTCCAGTCTGTTGGGTGAAAGACTCGGTCGCATCCAGCGCTGTAAAGCTCGTCCGCGAAGTGCGGGTCCTCTCGGACACCCGCTCCTGCGCTGACAGTTTTGTGCAGAACTGCATGCCCTTTCTTGTCATATCCGGCCGAGGCTAGGCCACAGGACAGGGTACCAGCATCACCGAACCGGAGCTGTCGTGTCGTATTCTGGGCCGACTAGCACCTTCAGTCTATGGCGGAGGTACGCCATAAAATCCTGGGTGGTGTGGTCCGTGGCAATGTGCGCGAGGTAGAGGCTGCCTGGGAGTGAGGCGACTGCCCACATGGTGTTATGGGAATCCACGGTTTGCTCGGTGGAATCAGGCGAGACCGTCATACGCCCTAGGACACTGCGGGCATGGATGTCGTCGAAAGCCGAGTACAATCTCTTCGGCGGCCTGGCTGCCTGTCCTTGCCAGTGTTTGAGGCCGTACAACTGCAGTCGTTGGCCTTCCTCATCCGTATCCAATGTGACCGCATAGGGGTGGACGGTGTCAAAAAGCGGATAAAAATACGTGGACTCCTGGGTTTGACCCCGTCGTCCAGCCAGGACCTGCTCGGGTCCACGTAGGTGGAGCTGGGCTCTGTGATCGCCGTGCAGTTTGTCAAAGACAACAACCAGAATGGCCGTGGCTTCGACAATAGGCGGCAGAGAGCATAGATGCCATTGGGACTGGAAGGCACCCGCAATTGCTGGATCATCCCGAGCAGAACGTGCCCAAAGCGGGGGGAGGCCGCTTCGCGTGCGAAAGTCCTCCCACTGCAGCAGGGATCCCTGTAATCGCGCATGCATGCGCGCTCCTGCCAAGAGTCCGGACGTGTGTGCAGGTGAGACGACTAGAAGCGGTCCCGTACCTCGTGTGAGGGCAGCAGTGAATCTTTGGTGGGCAGCTTCACCGCTCTCCGTAAAATCACTCGTGCGGTCTACCATGCAAAGATGAACCGAACCGGTAGACCCCGCACAAGCTCTGGCAGAATACAGGTCGATGAAGGGCCCCAGCTCGGCCTGCTGGGCAGTGGTAATGTCGGCCGGCCTGGGTATGTGTGGGTCCTGTTCGCTGACCCAATCCTCCAGCAGCCTGCCCTGCAGGCGGTCGCTAGAGTGAAGCTCGTCATTCTCGTCCGTCAGTCCAGCATTGCTCAGGCCCACAAATGTTTGGAAATTGTGGAGCAGACGATTGGACGGGTTGATGAGGACTAGGCGCTGACCCCCTATTGCTCGGATGCGATGTCCCTGGGTGATGTAGAGGTGCGTCAAAACCGCCAGAAGCAGGTCACGTAGGTCATCCTGGGGCCATTGTCTATGGTGTTCTTGGGACTCAGGAATCTCCAAAAAGCGTAGGCCCGGCTGCCACTGACCCTTAGGGTCAAGACACGCGGCATCGCGTGTGTTAGTAGGGGCAGCCATTCGGCCAATGCAAGGCTGGCCGGGACGAATACCCGGGGCAAGCGACCACTGCACCGCTTGCGGATATCGCACTGCTGTGATGAAGAGGTATACTTCCGTGAGCAAGCGAGCCGAGCTGACAAGACCCAGATTGAATGCCACGCCGTTGATCGCCTCAAGGCCTTCGGCCTGGTACGTGTTTTTGGCCATTTTGAGCCGGGCCCCCATGGCAGCCAGGTTGGCCATGTAGGTAAGGGTACCGCTGGGCCCTAGGTGCTCTGCGGGCGCAATGGCCGTCGCGATATCACCCTCCGTGAGGCCCTGCCACGAGAAACACGACCGGCCGCGTACCTGCAGCAGGGCAGCATAAGGGACCCGACAGCACCAGTCGCCGATTTGCACCTCACAGCCACCTGCCTCCGGGGCGTCCCTCAAGAGGCAGCCCCGTACCGGCGGCGAGGGTGAAAGGAAGAGCCAGTCAGTGGATTTGTCCAAGGAGTTAACCTGAACATCCCCCTGAACAACATCCAATAGGCATGAGGCAGCATTGACTCGTAGCGGGCCGAGCTGAGTGGAGTGGACGAGCCTGCTAGTCGCCTTGGCAACCGCAAGTGGCTGTACGAGTGGCAACCCTGTGTGAGCTACCCCCCGAATTCCAACGTGTTTGAGTAGCAGGCGGTCTATCGTCTCAAATTGGATGGCGTTGCCGCCTCCACCGGTTGGCTGCTTAGGATCTCCGGTTCGTATGAGAAGGACTTCTTCTGCTGCCCCCGTCATGTCCTTCCTGCTGTCCTTCGTCAATGATCAGGGCTCGGCAGCGGGCTAGGGCGGTATGAACCTCCGAGTGATATCGCCCCAGCTGTTGAGCTCCGGAGCCTTGTGTAATTAGAAGGATGCGCGCGTCTAGCAGCGGGGGTGGGGAGTCCTCCTCCATCGGAACTCCTTTGGCTTCGAGGAACGACTCCAACAACCCGCCCGGCAGTGGCCCCTTTTGGCCGGCACCATGTGCTAGCGGGACATGGTCATGCACGGTCGAGGAGAGTTCCTGCTTACCCGATACGCGGCGTACCACCATCTTGCGCCGTAACCACAGAGGGGCGTCCGCGAGGACATTATGCGAGATCATGAGAACTGCCAGCAGCGCGGCATGCTGCTGCGATGTCCAGACAACCGGGAAGTCAAGGACTGCATCAATGCACATAATAGCTAGCAGGAGCGAAAACGTTTTGGAAGATCCAGGGCACCCCAGGATGTTGAGCGAGGTGCGGTTTGTACCCCGTGCCACAAGCATAGCATGAATGTGTGCAATGAGCAGACCATCCGGGTCCTCCAGCAAATTACTGATTAGCTCGCAAAACGAGCGGCCACGTAGGTTGGCGGCATCGAGATAAAGCGGGGGGGGCACTTCATCCCGTGGCACTTCCCACGATTGGCTGATGCGTCTATGTGATCGTGATGGCAGCAGCGTTTCCCGGACGCTCTGTAACTCATGTCGGTGGTCGAGCCAGTCAACGCTGGCAGCTCGCCCTTGGTCGAAGAGGCCCTCCCATGCCGAAATGCGGCATGCTTGGAGGAACAGTAGCACCATATGCAATTCAACAGAGAACGAAGCGCCAACGTGTGTAATGGGCTTAGCGGCATTAGTGGGCGGCACACCTAGAGTCAGGGGAACGCGGGAGTTTGGGGCAGCTAGGACGCGTTTGAAGAGGTCGAGGCCGCCTCCCGACTTCAGACATGCGAGCCGGTGATACGGCAGGGTGACCGACGGGGAGAGGTGCATCGTTGGCGGGGGCCCCAGAAAGGGCGGCCATTGCCGCACCAACAGCTCAACATACTGCGGGTTGAGCTTGCGCAGTTGTTTCGCATACTTGCTTTCACCTTTTTTACGGCTGGAGATGTGCAAGGCAGTAAAGATACCAACCAGGCGGTGGGTGGGCTTGTCTCCCAGCTCAAACTCCACTACCGATCCTTCCATGGGAAACTGTCTGTCTATGTGGGAGAACCAGTTGGTCGCTACACCTCGTGAGGAGAACGCGACCAGCCGTAACACATAGGCTCCAAAGCTCGTGAGAGTGGAGGCAGTAATCGTGAGGGAGAAGTCCCTGAAGTCTCGAGAGCCTGCCTGCCGAGCCTGGGGAGGAGCTCGCCAATGCGGCTCTCTGCGGCTTTCGTCCGTGGAATCTGCAAGTGTGGCACCTTTGCTGAAGAGGTGGAAATATAAGAAATCCACCACCCTGTGCAGGGAATGTTGCAGCAACACTTCAGTTACCGGATCAGGAAGGCCACATGTCAGACCCGCCTCCGCTGTGATGTGATGCAGTTCGACGGTGCTCAGCAGCCACAACTTCAGGCGGCGTATGGCCGACAGCGGAGGTGGTTGGCTCGACACGAGCTCCGCACCAAGCTCGGGTGGCAAGGCGCAATGGAGGGCGATTAGGGTGGTCTCGGTGAGCTCAGCCTGTGGGAAAATGGCCCGCATGACCTGCATGTGTGGGGAGTTGCTGAACACTGGGAAACGGTACAAGTGCAGCTGCTGAAAAGCCAGGGCTAGCTCATGGCTGTCATTAACGAGCGGCAGAAAGGCTCGGTGCCGCACCGTGTCCACTTCCGACGGTAAGCTCTCCAGCCGCGCAAGCAGGTGGCCATAGTTGTGGCAGGCGGAGCCAAACAGTTGTGCGTTGGTCCCTCCTAACAACCAGACAAACCCACCGCCCCTCGCCCTCAAGGAGGCATCTAATTGCTGCCGGTCCAGTGCTGACGGGCTGAAGGGGCAGAGACGATCGTCACTTGCGTGGACAGCCACAAAGTATGTGGCAGACCCAGCAGCTGCGCGAAAATGAAGTCAGGCATACCTAAGGCTCCGAGCCGAATCATGTGCCGCAGTGGACTTTCGTCGTCCCGGGCTCGGCGGAATTGCCGGTCCCTGGCTGTGGGGGAACGGCTCCCCAAGCGCGGTGCGCCAGAATTGCGAGCACCGCCCCTGTGTAGCTGCCAGCCGAGAAGCCCTCAACGATAAGCGGGCTAGGCCGGAGGGCCGCCAAGAAGATTAGCAAGGCGCTGAGGCAACCACTGTGCGGGGTTTGCAAGTGCGAGCTGCGCGGGAGGCGCTGAAACGGGCGATGCAATGCTGAGACTTCCGGTAAGTTGAGGGGGGAGTCCAGCATGACGTGTGCCGCGCGAACGACACATGCTGGGGCTAGAAGTAGGCTGGTGTGCTGGCCAGCGAAGGAAAGCCTGTCCGGTTCCTCAATGAATATTTGGCCATGACTGCCCTCCACGATCGTTTCCGCCTGGCAGCCCGTAGGCCCATAGCACTGCTGGGAGCATACTATCTGCCAGTGCTCTGTCCGCGGCGGCACATGAAACACTCCTGCTCCCGAGCATTTGATCCGCACCGGGTGATTGTCCACCGGCAACGACTGTTCGCGCTCGTGGTCGGCGCTATCTCGGTGCGCCTTGACGAAGCGTCCCACCTGTTCAAAGTAGGCGCCAAGCAGCGATGCGTCGCTGGCGGCCAGCCCCTGGCCCCCATTAGGCAGGCGAATCCTAAGGCGGTCAAGTTCCGAGCAAATCCATCCACGAACCGTGCCGTCAGCGGGTGAGCGACATTGCCATCAACGGCGTCCAGGCAGTCGAACTCCAATGTGCGGCTAGCACCCTCCAGGGCCGGACGTTCTGGTCGACAACGCAGAATCCCGGGACGCCTATGAGGCCATAAAAGCCGACCGCCCATCCGGGAGGCGTCCCCCGCCAACCCCAAAGGCTCGGCAAGCGTGGAGAGGGCCCGCAGGTGGTCTAACTCCTTTAGACAAGCCTTGCCTCCAACGCCATAACCATGCACGAAGGCCGGCCCTGTCACCGTGGATTCCTGAGGCAATCGTTTGCTCATGAAGAGGCCCGGCCCCGGCAAGCATCCGATTCTGCAACGGGGATTGCTCAGGGAGTAGAGCGTGGAGTTTGCACATTGTTCATGGGCACCTCGCGCCCACGCTAACGCCCCCGGATATGGCCTCAGCATGGCTGTCAGAGGATCCTGGGTGCAGGGGACCCGACAGGCAGCAGTATAGGCACCCTCATTGTCAGGGCTCCAGTTCAAGGCCTGAATGAGGAAGCCCAGGTACGCCCACGCAGTGGCCACATCGCCAGAATGCCGTGCCTGAGCGCCTAAGAGCGGCGTTCCTGCGAGCAGTTCCGCCTGCCGCCAATCAGCGGCCGCAAGGTTGCGGGGCAGGGCAGGGAGAAGGGCAAGGCGAGCAAGTACCACCACCTCCGCCGCCCAGTCGTCCAGGAGCGGCCGTATCCAGCCGAAGGTGGTCTTCGTACCGGCGCAGTCCGCGGTCCCCCCGAGGCCCTCCGTGTTCGCACTGGCGTAAATAATCTGTGACAGCTCCTGTGGAGCGCCATACACGAGGGAGAAGGCCAATGTTCCAAGGGACATGACCAGGCTGGGCCGAAAAAACCGAAAACCCCCCTTGGGCATCCGTGGATGGTTCGGAAACGAAGATCACACCTTTGCTCCACGCCGACCAGGTACCCACCTCTTACACCAACCTTGCCCACATTCAGCACAATTTCCCCTTCTTGACACAATACCCTAGAGTCCCGGCTAGGGCTGTTGCACAAGCCCTCGTGACGCTTAAGGAAAACTTACAGGATGCAGTCGTTAGGCCCGAACACTGCGCCTGCTGACAGGTCGACACATTCCCGCTCATGACGGTGAATGCTATGCTACGGCTTTGCGGAATTGCATCTGCCGGCTTGCGGATGCGATTGTGCGGCATAAACAGCCTGCCAGTCATTCCAACACTGCGCTAAACATGACCCTTGCAACATGGAATCTGTCCAGTCTGCGTAACTGGGACAGCACTTCATCGTCTGTCAAAAGCAGGATGATTGCCGTCCTACTCAGGCAGGGCCCTGTTTGCCTGCAAGAAACCAACTGGACAGCGCGAGATGTTGAAATCGCAGCTATGACCTTCCCGAGAGCCACGACCCTCAGCTCCCTGGCCGTAGGTGAGGGCAGCTCTGGCGTATCGATCATAGTGCCTTCCCCATTTAGGGTTGATAGGCAGCACGAGATCCTCCCGGGCTTTGTGATAGCAGCAGAAATCTCCCACTTCGACCACAAATGCGAAATCCTCTCTGTCTATGCTCATCCGCAAAGACTAGCAGAAGTCGCCGCGGCTATACATGGTTATCTCCTCATCAGGAACAAGGGTTTGGAAATTTTTGTGGCTGGGGACTTCAATGGACTAGCCACGAAGCCTGCGGGCGTTCTTGAGTGGCATCCCGCTTCTGAACTTGCATCCAGGCTTTCAGTAGACATTCTAGCATGTGCCAGCATCACGCTGAGGGAACGCCGTCAGGTCTCAGTGCGACCTACCTTGCCGGAAGCACAGCGTTTTCAGTGTACGCCTTCAGCTAAAGCCGCCACGAGCCTGGAGTACCCAAAGCATGAGCCATGATTGGGTAGGTGCTGCAGCAGCTTTCGTGCCCAGCTGCTCCGAGTGCAAGGCACTACTTTTCACTTTGGCTTGCCTCAGTCAGGGACTGTTAAGAGTTTTTGATTCTAAGTGCTGGTACTGTGAGGTCTCACTACCTCGGTTCTTGCCGCCAGTGTGGGCCCGGAAGCCTGAACCCTGGAAGCCAAAGCCAAAACCATAAGCAGCGCAGCTGCCAACTGAACAGTCCGGCTATTCCTCCCTGATAGTTCGAAACTCAATATGCAGCAGTGTCAGAAATTTAGAAATCAAGAGTCTAACCCAAATCGAATCTCAGCAGTATGCAGGACCTTGCACCTCGGATCTCACCTCGGGACCTCGGGACCTCACCTCGGGACCTCACCTCGGGACCTCACCTCGGACCTCCAGCATGAGCTTTAAAGCATGAGATCGAAGATGCAGCCTCAGAACTCCCGTTCGGAAAGCGAAACCTAAAGCTCTGCAGTTTTGCTCGAATAACACAAGAGCAACGCGAACGAAACTGCAAGCAACAGAACGCGGAACGAAAGCAACAGCGCGGAACGAAACTGCAAGCAACAGAACGCGGAACAAAAGCGCGGAACGAATTGCAAGCAACTGCAAGCGTGGAACGAACTGCAAGCAACAGCACGAAACAAAAGCGCGGAACGAAACTGCAAGCGCGAAACGAACTGCAAGCAACGACGCGGAACGAAACTGCAAGCGCGGAACGAACTGCAAGCGCGGACTCCAAGCGCGAACTCCAAGCGCGGAACGAAAGCGCGGAACGAAAGCGCGGAACGAAACTGCAAGCCTCCTCGCGCGAAAAGCGCACCTCTCTAAGTAGAGTCTCCAACCCACGTTTACAGTTAAGAGGATCGTGATTCTAAAATTCTCCGTGTGCCTTGGAGGCTTCATCGGCTCCAAACTGCAACGTAGTGCAGTTTCGACCCTCAACGGAGCACTGCTCCTGGCGATTTCACGGTCCGAAATCTGCGGAGAAGGAGGAAGTCGAACAGAGTGCAGGCCTGTCTCGCGAGCTTTTTTTTGGAGCGAGTCCACAGGCCTGTACTCTGTTCGACTTTTTTTTTTTTTTGGCTTGGGCGGGCCTCGTTGGCTGCGGCTGCAGCTCTCGGTCCCTACAAACAAACAAACCGAACAAGCAAACGAAAACAGCGGTGAAACAGTCGTGGAGGGCTACCTACGCGAAGCCGCGGTGCCCAGGCTTTGCATGGGTTAACCGTTCAGCAAGCTACGGTGCCTCAGCGACCGTTCAGCAGCAAAATGCGGCCGTCGCCACACATCGCCCAAAACCAGCGGTGGAGCCCAAGACAAGGCTCCGGCAGCCGTTCTAGTCCCGTCGGACAACGGACAACCCCGCGGTTCTGTTGCCTCCCGGTCGTGCACACGGCCGCAAATCCAAACGCGACAAAATTGGGTTTGGACAGACGACGTATGTTGTCGGTCCTCCCCCTCCAGGCAAAACCAGCCCACGTGGCGTGACAGTTGGACCGGTGCGAGGACAAGGCCCAGCCCTTCAGTGTTGTTGCCTCACGGTCGTGCACCAAGCCACGAAACCAAAAGCGGCAAAAAGGGCTCGAACCGGCAACGTATGTTGTCAGTCCTCCCCCTCCAAGCAGGCCGGCGCGGTGTGAGAGGAACGACAC
This sequence comes from Symbiodinium sp. CCMP2592, assembly GCA_905221615.1. NCBI lineage: Eukaryota > Dinophyceae > Suessiales > Symbiodiniaceae > Symbiodinium > Symbiodinium sp. CCMP2592. Next base: position 163,998 of record CAJNDT010000329.1, read on the forward strand.
GGTGCAACAGGGGTCGTAGCAGTGCGAGTGGCCCACAAGGTCAGCCATTCACTGTGCATCCGTACTGGCCATCTCAAATGGCCACTCATCAAGCTTACGTTGTACCTCACGTCTGCCCGGGGGGAAGTGGCTCTCCCGGAGGAGGTAGAGCATCTGAAAATTTCGCTCGGAATAGAGTTGCCAAAGTCTCTTAGCGGTGAATTGAACTTGGTCGATATCCGGCATGTGTAGATGAGGCATCAATTCCGTGGAAATAAACGGGGAGGGCAGGCCGCCGGATCAAACTCACCTCGCCTGGCCGGCAGTACGCCGTTTCGAAAGCACTCCATTAACCGGCCAGCAATGGTGACCTGAGGCTGGCCCACAACCGAAGCAGGAATTTCGCATTTGACACGGATCTCCAGGAACGTTCCAGCTGGTTGCACCGGTCGCACGCTCATGATCTGCAAAAAGGAATCGGCCGCGTCCCCATCAGCCAGCGCACGAGTGAGGTACAACATCAACTGCAATGGCAAAAGCACACCGCAGTGGAGTAACGGAGTGCCCTGGTTAGGATCGATACTGGTGCGCTCTTCCCCAGTCGACCGCTTGGTGGAGGAGTTCGCATTGCGCCTACTCGGGTTGGCGTAATCAAATTTCTTGGGCGCAAGCGACATTTGGATAAGGCTGCCATCCCGAACAGGGGACTTTTGTCCTGCAAGCGCCCCGGGCAGGGACTTCTTGAGCCCGGCAAGTTCATCGAGATGAAGCCACCACCAAATCTCCGGCCGAGCAAGCTCATACCATGATAGGTCAAAGACCCGTCCTTCCGGCAGTCGCAGGACGGGATCGCAGAACTGGGCAAGCGCAATAGAGACCGCCAGAACAGGCGTAAGGCAGACCCGGAAGGCTTCGCTGAACTTCGCTGTCAGAGCAGCGACGAAGCATAAGCGCGCGGTCAGCAAAGTCCACGACCCGTGCGCCGAACTGCTGCGGGCTGATTTTGACTTCACAGGCAGGTATTGCAAGTGGCAGGGAGAGGAGGGAAAGGCAGTCCGCAGATGCAGGGAGCAAGTGTTGGAGCGCCCTAGAGGTCTCAGCGCCTTCAACCTCAGCCAGACTACGTCCTCGGACTTGGTAGGCATGCAAAATAGTGTGCTGCTCGTCAAAGTCATCCTCCTCCTCCGGCGGAACACAGACGGTGGCAATAGCCGACACACTGGGGATCAGGCGCGTCGGTGGAGTCTCAACTGCCCGTAAAAGGGACTCAACACGCTCCGCCCATGGCGCCTGAGGGGCCTTGGGGGTGGAAGCAGCACAGCTCTGACTCCGCAGCTCCGCGGTTAGGGTGGGGTCCTCCTTGGCCAAAGTGCCACTCTTGGGGTCCGATCGCGCACAGCCCGTAGGGTCGTAGAGGGCCCGGGCCAGGCCTGTAGAGGAAACCGGCGGCAACAAGGCGGCAGGTGCTCCGGTGTTCTGCAGGAAATCAGACATGAAACGCTGAAGCCGACCCAACACTGTCCGATTAATGAAATCCGACGCAATCCCATACAGATAGAAGGCACCCGGGACGGCAGCAATCGCTAACTCCCCCGTGTCGGTTCCGCCTCGGCAGTAGGTGGCATCCTCACTGATGTTCACGTGCGTCCCTAGCAAGGAACGATGGTGGGTGGACCGAAACGCACTATAAACCCTCTTGGGAGCCTCTCCACTGCCTTTGTGGGCGCGAAGAGCGTACAGGCTGAACCGCGGTAGCGGTTGAGTGAACTCCAGCAGCCCAAAGATGGGGTTCTCAGTGTCGATAACCGGGAAGAAGGGGCGGACTGCAATCAGGCGTCCCGTGGGTCCACTGTGTTCGAAATCCACTCCACGCAGCAGAAGTTGGATCGGCTGGTCGACTGCCCCGAAATGCGCCGCGACTGCGCAAGCCTCACAAAGCGGGGGTATGCAGTTGACCGACCAACGATCATAGAACTCTCTGGCGGTATCTCCATCTCCCCGGGGCGGGCTCTGCACTCGCAGTTGTGCCAAGCCGTAGGTCGAGTAGAGGGAGTCCCAATCGATCAGAGTGTGGTGGAGTGTAGCATGCAGCTCCAGCGCTGCAATAATGCCCCACCAATGCGAAGGAGAGGCGATAATCAGTGGACCCGTGGGCCTGGTGCTGCCGGCGGTGAGGCGCTGATGCGCGTCCTCCCCCGCCATGGTGAATTGTCCAGCCTTGTCAACGAGGCAGATGTCAACCGCACCCGTGGTACCAGCACATACCGTGGTTGTGAACAGATCCACGAAGGCCCCCAGCTCGTTATGATGATGGTACAAGAAGTGGAAGAGGGAAGCTGCCTCATCCGTCGTGGAGAGCTGGCCAGGTGGGGGGAGGTGCGGTAATCGTGCCGCAATAAAGGCTCCAAAGGTGGTGCCCTCCGGCACCACCCTATGGGCAGCACCCGTGTCAGCGTTCGCCGGCCGCGGATTGCTCAGGCCCAAACCGTGCTTTAAGGAGTCGAAGACACGAGTAGTAGGCGTAACTACCGTAATCTTCTTCCCCGCCTGAACTGCAAAGCGGTGGCCACAAACGTTATAGGCAAACACCAAGAGGACGCAGAACCACTCCACCAGATCATCTTGATGTGAGGCAGAGGCTCGTCGCGGTAACCTGACAAAGTACACGCCTGGCTGGTGTGAGCCATCGGCCGCAATGCGCTGCTGACGCCTGGCGGCCGTGTCCGCAGCTAGTTCACCGATTTCAACCGGGCACGGGGAATGTGCCAGGGGTGGGCGGATGACAATAGACTGCGGGTCACTTGGTGACTTTGGCCTCCCAGCTAGGATCACAGGCATGTTTACTCTCATGCCTCCCCCCTTTGTAGGTTTTGGGATCCCCCCCCCTTTGGCTTTGCCACAGACAACCACTAAGCTTAAGGAGCTTAGGAACCACCCTAAATCTTAACTAAGCTCCGCGCAGCGGCCTAAATTTTTAGAAGGGCAAAGCCAAAGAGAGGGACGGGTACCCAACCCCTACAAAGTGCCAGGCGCAGCCTAGGGCGTCACCCTTTCCAAGCAGAAAGTGGCCCCTAGCAGCTACTACCCAAGATCCTAAACCCTAAGTGTAGGCCAGAGGCCACCCACTACGGCCACTAACTGCCCCCCCCAAGGTCCCAGCAGAAGCCTTCACACCGCTTCACGCCCTAAGCTTTGGTGTTTATAGCTTCACCCTTTCGGGCTGCTGTCCCAAGGGAGCGCAGCTCGAGTCTTGGTGTAGACCCTTACTGCGGCCGGACTGTACATTAAGCAGAGGTATTCATGCCAGTACCTCTACCGCTGGGTGACCCAGTCTCTAGCGATCCCACCCTAAAGGAGAAGCTACAGGGACGCAGGAGTAAACCTGCAGAAGGGAATGAAACCCAACCGTCCCTGCAGCGACTCCGATAGGGGCCCAGATTGCTCCAGGCACTGCAGCTATACTGGCCTTCGCCGCAGAGGAACCGACGGTCTGATCCGTAGTGAGCTTGGCTACCCGCTACGAACTTTGACCGTTAGCCGGCAACGTACGATGCTTCAGGCAAGCCGCAGGACCAGATGTCCCTTGGGAGCCCTCAACAACGCACGCTTAACCGACCCCCCCTCGCCGCAGGCAGACAGATCGTAAGAGCCGCTCACCCTAGCGCTCACTGTCCGCCACGCAGCTAAGGGGTTCACCCAACTCGCCTGACCAGCTCGCATGAAGCATAAGTGAGATCTCCTCCCTGCTTGCCCTTGGGCCGCGTCTTGGCCAGGCAGCGCTCACTAGCCCCTCGCGCTGGGGCGCTTAAGGGAAGGAGTCTCGTGAGGATGCTTCAGCTGGCGCCGTGGCCCGTCGACCACTAGGCACGCCAAGAGTACGTACCAGCAGCTAAGAAGGAGCCGAAACTCAGTTCAGAGTGCTGCTGGCCGCCCCCTCCTGACGCCGGCTAGACGGTAGCACACCGCGATGTTCTTTCACCGCAAGCTTCACCAGGGATCTTAGGCTGTCACTGCTCAGCCTCCCCACCAGTGAGCAGGACTCTCGCGAGCCCGGTGCCGCCTGTTTGCGCCACGCCTGTTGAGGGACCCCAACCCCTCCCGGCTAGCGCACGGCAGTAATGAGTAAATACAGATCCGCCAGGAGCCGTGTCGAAGCCACCAGCGCCAAATTTTGGCATACCCCATTGATCGTCTCAAGTCCTTCAGCCTGCAGCGCTGTCTGGGCCGACGCAAGTATTGCACCAACCGCTGACAAGCGATTGAGGTAGCAAAGAAGAGCTTCACTGCGTGACTGGGATTGGGGAAGCAGGTCGACTGCAAGCGCGGCCGGTGTGAGTCGGCCGGGGCGGGAGCAGGCACGGTCACCCACATGAGTGATTGCAGAATAGGGGATAAGGTAGTTCTGACCTTGGCGCATGACCCGGCAACTGCGCAAAGGGCGGAGATCCTCATCCAATCCCACTGAAACCGGACCCCTAACACCGAAGAGGCACTCAGAAACCGAACTACACACGGTTAAGCTGGTGCCCGGAGGAGGCTCCTCACCCTGATGCCCATTCTGTCGATGTCCGAGGCTGGTGTACTGGACTGTGTGAGGCGGCCCTTCCTGGGTGGACTGAACCAGCCCTCGTAGGGCTTCGGCGAGCCTGCCTGGGGGAAAGGGCTGAGGGGCGAGCTGGGCAAGGCCGCGTATACCGACAGGTTTGGCATTGAGGCGAGCTAACGTATTTAGCTGCACATCACCCTTCCCCCCGCCAGAAGGCTGCCTAGGGTCCCCGGTGCGAATGACGAGTTGGGCTTCCGTATTGGCGATGATGGCGGCTGACGAAGGCTGCCCTTCTTGCTGGCCCTCATCGATGACAATGACTTGGGCGCTTTCTAAGAAAGTCTTCACCTCGCTCCATGAGGTGTAGCGCAGCTGGAGTGCGGCGGACCCTTGCGTAAGCAAGAGCATGTGCGCACTTTTGACAGATGGGGAGGCGAGGCGTGCCCCTCGCCCACGTTGTGCCGGCTGAGTTGTCCCGATCTCCCCCAGGCTTGCTGCTAGATGCTCCGCAGCCTCCGTGAAAGGGACATGATCATGATGCATCGATCATTTCAGCATCGCCAGAGACTCGCCTCACCACGACAAGGGGCCGAAGCCACGCAGGGGCGTCCGCCAGCAGATTGGAGGCAATGCGGACAACGGCAATAAGTGCAGAGTGCTGCTGCGCTGTCCAAAACACCGTTTGCTCCAACACTGCATCCACACAGACCAATGCGCACCATAGCGAAAAGGTTTTAGAGGATCCAGCACAGCCCAGGATGCCGAGAGAGCTGCGCTTAGTGGCCCGAGCAGCAAGAATGGCGGCAACATGTCCGAGGAGGAGGCCATCACGGCTCGCAAGGAGGTCGGCAATGTGCCGACAGAATGACTCCCCCATCAGAGCCGCCAGGGTATGCATCTCAGGTGGGATCAGAGCCGGAGGAAGCCGCCAATTATGGCTAAAGGCCTCTCGCGGATTGGCGCGTTGCGGCAACCCCTGAAGAGAGCGAAGGCGCTGTCTGAGGGAAACGTAGTCGGCGGCCGTCATATCCGGCGAGGGCGGGAACTGTGGGGCCCGAGCCGCAGCCTCCACTGCTTGCAAGAAAGTGAGAACAAGGTGCGTCTCCATGGCAAAGTTGGGCGGAGGGCTTGCCGCCGGCGGCGTGTGCGCCCGTATAGGCATGCCAATGGCAAGGGGCACCCGTGCAACGGGCATTTTCAGCACTTGCAAGAAGACATCGAGTGCGCCTCCCACCTTGATACAGGAGAGGCTACGCAAGGAAAGATCCCACTGCGGCACGCTTTGTGCATGTGGTGCCGCGCCCAAAAAGTCGGGCCACTGGCTGACCAGCAAGAGAGCACTGATGGGGTTCAGCCGATTTCGCCGGCGTTGTGCCTGCTTGTGGGTTTGGGACCTGCCCGAAACACGGTTCGGGACGACCGAAGCCACGAAAACCGCTGCAAGAGTTGCCCTATTGAATTCCAATTCCAAAAGGCACCCCTCGGAGGGTGGGCGGTTGGCACTTTGACGGTGAGAGAACCAGCCGGTGTCATCAGATGCCGCCGGGGGGTCCGGGCACGACAAGCCAAGCACGTATGTGCCAAAGCTGAGGTAGTCGATGACACGGACAGTGACCTTGAGGGCCGGCGCGTAGGTGCGCTTGGTGTCGTGGTGGGACATCCGCCGGTGTTCCTGCCCCGTGTCCTCGAGTGCCGCGCCCTGGCTGTAGACGTGAAAATGCAGAAAATCCACAACCCGTTCAGGAGATAACTCACGAAGGGCCTGTTGAACGGGGACAGGCAATGGGAGGGAAACAGTTTTCTCGTCCGCGTAGCACCTGAGCCTGGCGTTCGTGATGATCCAGTCCCGAAGGGCCCCTACACATTGTGCAACCGAGCTGGGGGTGACCGAGCCGAGGGCAACGGAAAGCTCCGACGGCAGGAACTTGAGAGCACTCAATGGTTTGAGCACTTCCTCTGTCACTCGATGCGGGAAGAGTGCAGTCATGACCTGGCCCAAGTCCCCCTCAATCAGGCCGCGGCTGCGGTAAAAATGGAGGGACTGAAAGGCCCACTCGAGTTCCTTGCCCAGGTCCCTCATAGGCAAATAGGCGCGGGCAGCGGTGACATCGACCTGGGGTGGCAATGCAGACACTTGCCTCAGGAGCAAGTGCGAGTAGCCGTGGCACTGTGGTCCGAACAGCTCATCGGGCACATTGGTCAGCCAATGCAAGCCTCCTGCTTGCACACTCGGCGCAGCCTGTATAGTAGCGCGGATAGAGTCGGACGGGTGCCAAGGGCATAGGAAGTCCTCGCTGGCATGAATGATGCGCAAACGGCACGGCACACCCAAGAGGGCAGCAAAAAGCCAATCCGGCATGCCAACAGCACCGATGGCAACAGAAACCCGTGGGGACGCCTCGGGGGACCATGCCGGAGCCCCACAATTTGTGGAGGAGCACTGCGACAAGCCCTGCTGTGTAGCTGCCTGCGGAAAAACCCCGTATTTCGAGACGAGCCGGTGTAATGCTCACGAAGGCAATGCATAGCGCGGCCACACAGGCAGAGTGTGGTTCCTGCAAGTGGGAGCTGCGCTTCGCATTCTGCATCAGAGTACTGGTGACCCGCGCATCCGGCCCAGTGGCGACATAGCGGACACCGAGCATTGCATGTGCTAGCTGGATGACCGGCAAGGGAGAAAGTAGTATGCTGGTGTATCGGCCAGACGAGCTGAGCCTCGCAGGGGCCGTGGCCTTAAGCTTATCGTAAGTCTCCGTGAGGCACCCGGTCGGGCCGTAGCACTGGGTGGAGCAGACGACTTGCCATGAATCATTTCGCGCAGGAGATGTAAAGGTGCTGGCACCAGAGCACTCGATGCGCGTGGCAGACACAGGCTGGTCAGCATCTGCGGGCCGGGCATCATCGTTCGCATGGGCCAGGTCAAAAACTCCGACTGCCCGGCCGAGTCGGCTGGCAAGCTCCTGATCACTGATCTGTAGGGTCATCATTTTCTCCCGCGACGGAATCGAAGCCTCTGCCAGCTGGCGCAGATCCGCCTCTGGCAAGAGTGCCCAGAGCCGCCATCGTGCCCAGGTGCGCATGTGGTAAGTGAAGCAAGGCCGCTGCTGACGGTAGGGGAGGACCCTGCGAGCCCCCAAGCCCGGGAAACGCTCGGGCGCTACAACCCGAAAGCCCGGCGCTCCCATGAGTCCCATGCCAGAAACCGCCCACCACGGGGGTGTGCCCCGCCAACCCCAGAGAGCCTCCGCCAAAGTGGGCAAAGATCGGAGCCGGTCCAGCTGAGCAAGCGGGGTTTTACCGTTGGCACCATAGCCATGAACAAAGGCCGGTCCAATGCACTCGGAAGTGGGGGGAAGGGTTTTGGCCATGAGCAGGCAGGGCCCAGGCAGACTACACACCCTGCATTCGTTGGAGCTGAGCGCAAAGAGGGTGGAATTAGCGCACTGTTCGTGCCCACCGCAGGGCTTCCTCGCGCGGCTCGATGACCTGTCGGAGATCCTCACTGGGATTCGGCGTCTTGACGTTCGCATCAAAGCTCCCGTCCGCTCCCGGGCGCCAGTAGGGTACTTGGAGAACGGCACCTAAGTAGGCCCAAGCAGTAACGACATCACCGCTATGCCGAGCACGCGCCCCAAGTAGAGGCGTGCTCGCAAGGAGCTCCGCCGTACGACGCTCATGCGGCCGTGCTCGGGGCAGAGTGACCAGATGCGCGAGCTGGGAAATGCCGGTACCGCGGGCGCGTAGCCCCAAAGCGAGTCGTCCGGAGCCAACATGCCAGCCGCCTCTGGGGCCTGCAGGTCTTGCGAATCCAAGCATAGGTCCTGCAGGTCAGCGACCTCGAATAATGCTGTCGGTGCAGCATCATGATCCGACAGAACAATGTGCTTGCCCGGAAGTAGAGCCCGCATGACCCATAAGGCATAGACTTTCCCCCACCACACCACTGCCTTGTCCAAGCCTACCTCACAGCTGAGGGGAAAGAAGACACTGGCATGGCGTTCATCGTGTCGCCCAATCCAACAGCATCGGTTGAGAATATGTGGAAGGGTGTGCCGTGTATGGTCATACCCCTCCAGGGCGTCAGTGTCGGTGAAAAGCCACAGTGTGTGGCACTGCACTACGCAGGGATCAGTGCAGAGCCACACTGCATATCGTGCCAGCTTGCCCAGATTCACAGGGACCCGGGGCGTGTACTCCGGCAGTCCAGCCGGTATTTGTGCGTAAGGCTGCAACTCAGGGAGGGTGGGCAGCTCTTGGAAGCCATACACAGAGGGGGCCATGTCCGTAATCTGCGCGCGTCGCCGCACTCCGAGGCGTGGTCCAAAACGCCCAGCCAGGTTGTCCAGCAATTGGCGCCCCGTGACGAGGTCGCGCGAGCAGATCACCACAAACAAGTCAGAGTGAATTGCCATGAATTCAAAAGTCTCTGAGAGGACGGCAAGGTAGCCAACCATAGAGAAAGATTGGCCCTCCTCGTGCTGTGGAGCGCCTCCAAGAACGAGGCGCCAAGAAACAGGGAATTCCTCCGTTGCTTGGACGCCCGTGAAACCCGGCAGGACCTGCACAAGAAGGTAGCCAGCATGCATTTGAAGGTGGACATGCTCGGAGCCGGCGACGGCTTTGTGCAGGGAGGCAACCGGGAGGGCCATAGGCACGTGCGCGTCAGTGCCTGCGCCCCCCATGGCGTACCGCGCTTGGGCCAGGGTGACGGCCATGACCCAGCGTGGTCGTGAGGCACCATGGAGCGCCCGATCTACGAGGTCAACGACGTATGTCGTCACCTGAGCCGAGCAAACACACATAACAAGGTGCTGCCTACTGGTATGCTGTGCCTAGCACGTGCCATGTAACCAATGGGCAGCACGTCTGCTGTTTTAACCGGTAGCACATGTCGCTGGGTCCATGCAGCCGCCTGTTCTTGAGGCACCTACACTCGACAATTCAAAAAGGGGTCGCCGGCGAAGGTCAACCGGGGGCTGAAGGGCCTTCCCAGGGCCACGGCACACCTCCCCCATCGTGTTCAGCCCAAGTAGAAGGTCTGATAGCCCTGGCGGCCACTGGCATCCCAATCTTGATGTCGGGCAATTTGGTCGGCAACGCTGGCCACCAGCTTGAACCATACGCGCACCGTCTTGCCTCCTGGCGTTTGCCAGTTGTGGTTTTGCTCAAAGACAACCAGATTGGCCCGCATGCCAGAGGCGGCCAAGAGAATGGTGTCAATGTCACTTGCGGCAAGCTGGAACTCCGGGTCCGCCACCAAGTCGAAGTGGCAGATGTCCCCATATCGAACATTAAGGTGCGGATCAAGGCGTTTCCACGCCAATGAGAGAGTGGCCGCCGACATGGCGACTGGATGACAAAGAAAGGCCGCGAAGAGGCAATAAGGTGCTCCCGACGTATGTCGCGACACTGCTTGACCCATGATAGTGCGGCAATACATGTATGTAATGCAAAGCACAGGCGAAGGCAATGCCTACTGCGACAGTCTGCTGGCTGACGTGCGGGCGCCCTGATGTTTTGGTCCAGGAATAAAACGCTTTACGGGTACGTTCCAGACCCTTTCACTTCACACAGATATTCGCACTTCACTTTTCCTCGGGCGCACGGCTGACTTGGGTGCGTCCTTTGAGCCTAAACACCACAGTGGAACATTTGTTCCATACTATACAAAATCATGTGGCAAACAGCTCATCTACAGGATTATAGGGCAACACACTCCTAAGCGAAATGTTTGTTACCCCCTCTTCGTGCATCCTCTTTTGCCTTTTCTTTCCTAGAGGTGCAACGAACCCAAAACAGTCGCACTTTCCTCCTTTTGAAACACTCGTTGTGCACTCGCTTTTTGTCGTGGTGTGAGACGAGTGAAACAGAGCTACTCCTACTGGCCGCTCTCAAACTCGTTCACTTCTTTGGCCCTTTCAGCCTCAAAAGAACTCGTGGTGGCTCAAAGCCACAAACTCTTCAAACACTTTAAACTCTCCTCGTGAAGAAACTCTTCGGCTTCTCGTGGTGCAGTTGTCGTACAACTTTCAGAAAACTCTTTCCTCGTTTGGGAACGAAGTTCCCCCTCTGGCTTTTCAGCCTTCAGATTCCCTTTTTCTTTACAGACCTCCGGTTTGGTCTTTCTTTCTTCTCTTTTCCTTTTCTCCTTTAGCCGCTCTTTTGCTGGGCTTTCTTTCCTTTGCCCTTCTCCGAGTTGTCTGTGCGGTACTTTTTCTTGTTTGTCTCCAACCTGTTCGCGTATGCTCTTCGAATTATCAATTCGTTCTTCTTGTACCAGGATTGGAACTGTTCCTTACTCATTTCTTCCCTTTGCATCTTTGGGGCATACTGCCCTGAGGCAGTATAATTGTAATCGGCATCCCAACACGTTTCGGAACCATGTCCAAAACGTGAACATACCGCGCAAACCATTGGCTGGCTTTGCGCATCAGGATCTTCGTTGATCCGGCTTTCCTCTTTAAACACCTGGAGCTCATCTTCGAGGGCCTTGTTGTTCTTTCCAAGCTCCTTGATAGTCTCGCGCATTTTCTTGCGCTCCTCTTTCATCTTCTCTGCATCCTCATTCGATGGGCCTTGCGTCGACCCAGCACTGCTTTTGCGCTTTTTCAGCTTTCTCAATTCTTCATTCAATTCTCCAATCTCTTTGTCCTTTGACTCTTTTAGCTCCTTGATCTCTTTATCCTTTTTGTCTATCTCCTCCTTGATCTCCTTTTCTTTCGTTTCTTGGAGCTCTTTAATCTCTTTGATCCTCTGGCTCTCCATCTCTTTCAGCTTTTGCTCAGCTTCGCCCTGAAGTAGTCCACCCGCTGGAACCTGCAGTTCCTTCCTTTTTGCCTTCAACTCCTCCAGTGCAGTCTGAAGTTTCGGCCTCAATTGGTCCATCTCTTTCTGCAGGGCGGACTCTGCGTCCATTATCAATGTAGCTTCATTTTCCTGTTCCTCCTCTTCGGCTCTCAGCTTGTCCAGTTGTTTCTCTATGGACTCTTTGGCAACGAACGCTTCGTCCGCTACCCGCTTCAGCTCTTCCTTCACCTCTATCTCTTTTGCGATCAACTTATCTCTTTCTTCCTCTTTAATCTTCTTCTGTTTTTGCTTGTAAGTATACAAGTCCGAATAAATCGTGAATTTCTTTCGCTTTTCGTCCACTTTCTCCTGCAGAACTCGCATCTGCCCAAGCAGGTCCTGCACTCTCTTCTCCTCCTCCAGAACTGACTTCTTTGCCATTTTATCCATGATCTCCTTGTATTCATCATCACTGGACTCAGACTCTTTCTTTCTCTTTTCTCCTTTCTTTTTCTCTTCCTCTTTTTCGGAGCTTTGCTCTTCCTCCTCTTTCTCCGAACTCACTTTCTCCTCGCTTTCGGAGGCTTCTTGCTCCTCCTCTTCTTTCTCTTTCTTTTTCTCTTCTTCTTCTTTTGTTTCCTTCGCCTTCTCTGCGGCTTCATTTGCCCTTTCCTTCTGGCCCCTTCGCCTCTCGGAAGCATCCAAGGCCTTCTGCCTCAGCTCGCTCACTCTATCTTCCATAACCTGTGCCTGGCTTCCTTCGGCACTTCCTTTGCTTCCCTGTGCCTCTCCAGCCAATTCCTCGGCTGTTTTCTTGAACTCTTCAGGCACTTTAACCTCCGTCTTTGCAGCTTCTGACGGGGCCGCCTCTTTAGGCTCATACTTTTGGTTGAGGCGTTGCACTTCGGGCCATAGGGCATCCAGGGTTAATCTCCTCTCTCGCTCCTTTTTGAGCTCTCTTTCGCATAGGGTTACGGACTCTATGCTGCGGCATTCGTCACTGATCATTGTCTTGAGGGCCGCGTCGTCGGCCATCTTTTTCACTTCTTCTTTTTCTTCTATTTCTTTTCTCCTCACTTCTTTTCTTTTCACTTTCTCTCTTTTCACTTCCTTCCTTGAGTCAAAAACGGCAGCGGCGGAATAAAACATGCATTCAACACTTCCAACCAGACTCTTCCACAAGCTACCGTTGCAAGCCATGATAACAACCAGTGTCATCATCATCACCATCATCACCAAACCAAGGTTTCCACCTTCACTGCTTCTACTGCTTTGATCTCTTAGTCCATCACACTGCTGAACCATCATCATCATCACAAGTCTTCTCAGATACTTCGTAGGGATCTTGAAGTCACTTGCTATCCTGACCTCTTCACTCTCTTCCCCAGTTTTCACACCAATTCTCTCCAAACACTTCACAACAGCGTTCCTCGACAAAGCTTTTGTTCCTACATCTGCAGGGTTCTCCTTCCCAGCTATCGCTTTCACTTGAAGACCTACAGAAGTAAGCCTTTGAACCCAAAGCAGTCCTGCATCAATGTGCCTCGTTCTTCCTAGGCCTTTCTTCATGAGAATAGACCTAGCACTGCTAGAATCCATCCTAATCACCATCTCCGGCCTAATCCCTAGAACTCTGTGCAACAGGTTCTGTAGAAAAACTCCTTCACTCAAACCTCCAACAGCTGCCACCAGTTCGCTTTCGCAGCTGCTCAAAGCCGTCGCTTTTTGCTTTCTCGCGTGAAAGTAAACGATGTTACTGTTCACGAAAATCAACACGCAGCTCGTTGACTGCCTATTCTCACGATCGGTCGCCCAGTCGGCGTCGGTCACTACCTCGATCAAACTCTTTGCCGTAAAAACATCTTTGTAGGCATTCTCAGTTCTCTTATCACTTGGATCTAGAAAACTCTTTCCAGGATATGCCTCTTTGTGTTCTATCACGTAGTGGGCTGTCGCTTTTACATACTTTGCCACGTGCCTAAGCACTGCTAAGTCTCCTCGCGTTGGCGCTGCCAACTTCCCAGACAACCACTTCGTAGCGAATCCCAAATCAGGTCTCTCCGGTGTCATATACAATAGGATTCCTACACAGGATCTATACAGATGATGTTCATCTGCATCCAAGGGCGTATCGTCCTTCAACGATCTTCCGTAATCCATTGGAAACGGCAACTTCTTCGGCAGGGCTTTTCCCAAACCTAAAATCTCTTCCAACTTCTCAAGATACTTGCCGTCCATTCTGATCTCAATTCCTTCTTTCGTTCCTAAGAACGTCCTCTTCAAGAAAGTACACTTTCCTTCTCCAACCTTCACTGGTCCTTCCAGCTTTATCTTCAACTTGTGCTTCAACAGCAGATCAACCACCGCTTGGTTCTCTTTTGGTTTTCCAAACACTTCCAAATCATCCACATGTGTACTCATCAGCGTTCCACCTTCTCCCGGGTTCTCTGAAAACTTGTAGAAGAAACTTGGTAACCCCACATCGGAAACCATCTTCTCTTTCTCCAGGATTTCTCGTAAGTGCTCAAACCAATCACTGCTTCCTGTTCGTTGTCCCGGCAGGGTGTACTGCAGCTGGTACCACTTTCCTCCTAAACTCACAACCGTGTACTCCTTCTGTGGCACCTGAAGGTACGCGTCCGAAATGTCTATCGAGATCATCTCGTAGTCTCTTGAACTAGCACACAAAGCTGATAACAGCTTGATGCTCGAACCGATACTCGTTGGTGAGTATAGCGCTGAGAGATCGTAGTCCGTCAGCCACTTGTACTCCCGCGCCACTAGGCGGGCTCTCCTCTTCCATTGGAGGTCCCTATGCCTCCAATCCAACACGTACTTTGTACTGAGTCTCTTTGGTTCTTCTCCATTCGGTCCTTTCTTCAACTCTCCATTCTCATCCAGTTCTACTTCTTTGAGAACTTTCATCTCCAATAGTCTCTCGATTTCTGTTCTCTCTGCTTTCAGGTCCACCTTTGCCAAATCTTCCTCTTCCAACTTTGGTGGCCCATCATCATACTCGTGAGACCAAGTAACCGTTAGGTCCTCTTCTGTCTCACACACCTTCTCGTTCCACTTGCTCTGGAACTCTCGACTTTCTTCCAGAAACAACTGTGTCTCGTCGAGATCAACATACTCATCTCCATGCTCTTCGGGATCTTCGCTCTTGGCGAATCTCCGAATGTGGTATTCCACTCGTGCCGCGCTTCCTCGTGCTTCGTCTCCAAGTCTCGGCACCTTTTCAACTCTTTCTTCTACCTCTCCAGTTCCTTCGTCTACTCTTGGTTCTTTCTTTGGTGACCCTTCTCCTTCTTCTTCTGCATTCCTCTTTGCAACTTCTCTTTGAAACTCTTCCAACGTCATTTCATCGGGCACCAATTCATCTTCTGCTTTTCTCTTTGTTCTCACCTCTCCTGGATCATCGTCATCGTCATCGCTCTCGTCGTCCATTGCTTCTGGCGTTGCTCCAGATAGCGACGAACTCTTGCTAGAAGAACTTGAGCTTCCTTGACGGTCGCTCGGCGGCGAAGGCTCGCTTCTCTTTTCTTCTTCTACTCTTTTGTCAGCTTCCACTGCCAATCTTGGCAGTCCTGGCCCATCATCAATAGGCACAATTCTCTTCTTCTTAAACCTCAAAGCCTTCAGCTGATGATCCCATGGAGCTCCAACCGAAAGTTGCAAAAGCTCCGGCTGATATGCCTCAGCACATCTTCTCATTGTCCTCGCTTTAATCACTCCTCTACCTGTGCCAATCAAGTTCAGATTGCTCGCGTAGTCCTTTCCAAGAAAGACTCCTTTCTCCCAAGGTTCTCCTTTCTCCTTGGTCTTTGGCACTGCTTTTCCAAACACTGCTGACCCGAACGGGGCCAGCTTCCCTTTGTACGTTCGGTCCACTGTCGCTTCAAACGCAGTTCTGCCATCTCTTCCAACATGAAACCTGTTGTGCAGCCATGCTGCATGTCTGTACGCCCAGCTATAAAGCGGGACATCAGATCCGATGGCCGTTCCACTTCGTTGCTCAACCGTCGCCAACAACGTCTTTGCAAGGTTCCTCACAGTTTGGATATACCTTTCCACAGGCAACCCTTGATGCTCATCGGGCGTGGCATCTTGCAACTCCGTCTTCAAGCCTTGTCTTGTTCTTGCCACTTGAACTCCTCTCCTGATGGCAATCATCACTGGCTCGGTGTCCGTTCTAATCACCACTTCAGCGTAACCCAAAAGGGCTAACACTCTTACCACTTCACTCACTGCGTGGTTTATCACCGCATCTCCTCCTTTCGTTGGCACCGCAATAGCTATCAGGAACTTCGTGTCGTTGTCAACACCCGCAAGCTGAATAGCCAGCGGATCTCTCTCCTTTTCATCTCCTTGTGTTCCTGTGAACATAAAGTCCAAGCTAAACACGGGTCGCTGCGCTTTCTCCTTCGTCTCTTCAAAGTTGTCTTCTCTGCTCTTTGCTGCCTGGCATGCTTCACACCAGGGCGCTCTCGGCAAATGCGTTAACTCATGCGCTTCAATCTCTTCCGGGCTCGGCAAAGCAGGCAGAGCCTCTGGAATCGGTTCTCTCTCAAACTCCTTTCTGATATCCTCAGAAATTTGGGCTTGCGCTTTCACCTTGCTCAGCGCAACCTCTTTCTTCAATCTTTTCCACAAAATCTCTTTCGATCCGTTCTTCGAGATATGCAGATACTTGCACGCCGCTTTCATCTCCTTCAACTCACTCTGGCGTGTCAACTTCATTGGTCCAATCACCATTACTTCTTCCTCATCTTCACCAATCACTGGAACTCCTCTCTTCGGTTCCTCTTTCTCACTTTCCTTTTTGTCTTTCGAACTTGAGGAGGTTCCTGTGACCTCCATTGGCACTCCTTCTTGTGCCAGTTCTCTTTCAAGCTCTTCCAAATTTGTGAGCAACCCATAGTCACTCGGTTCCTTCAATCCTTTTTCCAACAAGGTGACCATCACCTCAAACCTTGCTTGAGGACTCGCCCCAAGTTGCACTCTTTCGCGATCCTTCCAGATCTCCGTACACTCAAAGAAATCCATACTCTTCCAATCCACTTCATTCAACACTCTTTCTCCACTTCTTTTCATCTTTCCTAGCAAGGTTGTCCTATAAGGAAAATAATCGCCTTCATCTCCTGCTCCCTCATAGAGTCTATTAGGGAACTGACCCGTTGGGTCAAACGTCTTCCCCATAAACCAATCAAACCTTGCAGGCGTGCCGTCATTTAGCACAAACCAACCATCTTCATCTTCTTTGCTCTTCAACTCATTCTTCAGTTCTCGCTCCAGCCTCACAGGCTGCACTGTCATCTCTTCTCCTTCAAGTCTCCGTATGCACATCCTCGCCATTGAGGAATTCCTTTTGAAGTATATCGGTATCCGAACACTTCCTTTCTTCAACCACAATCTTCCATCTTCATTCACCGTACCCCAACCTAGCTTCCACATCTTTCCTACCGCAAACAAAGGTTGGGTGACATTGCCGCAAACAGCACTGTCAGTGATCTTCAACTTCTTTCCAGACTCCTTCG
This sequence comes from Symbiodinium sp. CCMP2592, assembly GCA_905221615.1. Classification (NCBI taxonomy): domain Eukaryota; class Dinophyceae; order Suessiales; family Symbiodiniaceae; genus Symbiodinium; species Symbiodinium sp. CCMP2592. The sequence goes on from CAJNDT010000329.1 coordinate 180,846, forward strand.
TGAAAACAAACGTCACATTCTGCCTCACAGGCAGCGTTGGGATCACTTTCCCTTGCGCATCTTTCAGATGATACTCAAAGTTCGAAGTTTCTCCGACTTCTTCTGCCCAATCCATAGGCAACACATGGCAGTCAGCTCCACTGTCGAGCACTACCTCACATGCATCCACTTCTCTTGCTGTTCTTCTCACATCATCTCCTTCAGAAACCATTCTCACACTTCTTTCAACTTCTGTTTCCAAGAACCACCATCCTTGGTACCACTCCATCAAACCATCAGTCGGTTCTTCCTCGATCTCTTCCACTTCATCGCTCGAAGAGATATCAAACTCCTCAACTCTTCTCAGCTCTCCTTGAACCAAACCTTCAAACTCTTGACACAATCTCACAAAGTTGAGCTCTTCATCCTCATCGTTCCACTCTTGTGTCATCTCTACTCTTCTTGCTTGGCGCGCTGCTTCAGCTGTGATCTGCCTCACTTGACCAGTCTCATTCTTCGTAGGAGGGGCATTGCTAGAGGAACTCTTCTCGTGATCTCCTTGATGGGTTCCTTCCTCTTCTACCTGTCTCACTTTGCCTTTACCTCCTTTTCCTTTTCCTTGATTCTGCCAGCAATCAGCTGCTTTGTGTCCTGTCTTTCCGCATATGTGGCACTCTCCTATGAACTTTCCTTTCCCGTAGCCACCAGCGTCCACTGCTCGTGCATTTCTATAACCACCTTTTCCTTTTCCTTTGTTGTCGTATCCTTTTCCTTTTCCTTTTCCTTTGTTGTTGTATCCTTTTCCTCCTTTTCCTTTGTTGTCGTGACCTTTTCCTTTTCCTTTGTCTTTTCCTTTTCCTTTCACTCGATCAATATCCATTGGTTGTGGTCCATTGTAGGGTGTACTCTTCGTTACGCTTTCCATGTTAAAAGACTGCAAAATGTTCTCCGCATTCCACGATTGGGTACTTCTTTCATACTCAAGCAACTTCTTCCTGATGTCTGCGTACTTCGTCGTAGGGGTCAATCCTATCAGGATATGTTTCCTTAACTCATTTGGCAAACCTTTGAGTACTGTTCCGATTTTCAGATTCTCATCGTAGGGTTTTCCTTCGGACAGTTTTTCGTATTCTGCCACCAGTTTTTCGTAGGTAAGCAGATAGTCTAAGATAGAAGTCCCCTTCGTCATCTGGGGAAAGCTCACTAGAGCTTGAGCCATTGCCAGCCCTCTTGTTCGGCTTGACGGCTCCAACTCTTCAAACAGTCTCCTCCAGACAGAATATCCATCTGGACTTCCTTCTGACTTCAATAACTTCAATGGCCTGTTCCTAAGATACGAGGCCAAAATCGCATACAGCTTTGTACTTCTCTCTCTTTCACCAACTGTATAATCTGCTGGATTTGGTGGTGCCAGCTCCACTTTCTTCAACTCTTCTGCATAGGTGGGATCAATGAATCCCACAAACACTTTGAAACTGAAACTCCAATCTGGCCACTGTGAAACTTCCTCCTCCAAATTCTTTGGAGCGAACACATCCGGACTCTTCACCAGCTTAGCTGCAGAGTCGTAACTTCTGGTACTTCCTGTACCTGCAGCACTTGCCAAAGCTTGCGCTGCTGCCGACAGGTTCCCTATCAGGGCCTGAAGGGATCCTCCTGCAACTCCATCTGGTGCAGGCATCGCCATTGGCGTATCACTTGGTGTATCTCCTCCTTGACCACCGTGACCAGGGGACACAGGCAAATCCGCGTCTCCAGCTGGACTTGGCGTGGCCATTCAACTTTCCTTTCTTTCACTTTCCGTGACACTGGGGCCCAAGGCTCTTTTCTCCTTGTATTGGGCTCTTCTTCAGCCGAAGGTCCTGGCCTTCAGCTCCGCTACCATAAAACGCTTTACGGGTACGTTCCAGACCCTTTCACTTCACACAGATATTCGCACTTCACTTTTCCTCGGGCGCACGGCTGACTTGGGTGCGTCCTTTGAGCCTAAACACCACAGTGGAACATTTGTTCCATACTATACAAAATCATGTGGCAAACAGCTCATCTACAGGATTATAGGGCAACACACTCCTAAGCGAAATGTTTGTTAAGGAAGCAGCGGAGCGTCCAGGTCAGAACCAGCGACCTCCACGACCGCAGATAGGTCCTGCAACATACGAGGCTGCAAGGCGTCACTTCCTAGACAGCTGGCACGGGTCCCCGTGCGAGGTCTGCACAGAGCTGGCGCGCGGTACAAGTTCAGCCACGCGGAAGCCTGCAATCCGGCAAGCTCACTCGAAACTGGCAGGCTAGACGGCGCCCCTCCCCCCCCCGGTTGCGAGGCGCTCTGTAAGGCGGGATGCCCCCTCGCCTTGATTTTCCGGCCCCGGCGCCACATCAATGCCAAGTCGGGTCCAGGCATGCCGCAGCACGCTTAAATATAAAAAGCGTTGAACTCTGTCCCTTCCCTCAAAAGCTTCACGTTGCGCGCTCACGGAGGAAGGCCTGGTAGCCATACCACATGGCGGTGTCGTGGCGCAGGCGAGTCGTGGCCTCACCAGTCCGTGGGTCGTCCGGCAGAAATTTCACCCACGCCCGGCGGATTCTGCTCTCAAAGACGACACAGTTGGCGCCCCGTTGGGCAGCAAGGGCCAACGCAAAGGCCACGAAGAGGGGGTCGATGTCCGTAGACGTGGTAACCTGGAACATGTCATAGCCAGGGACATTGACGTGCGCCGGCAATTCGGTCCAAGAACCGGCAATGCCAGTGGGGACCGCAGCCTCTGCCATGGCTGTGGCAAAGGGGGGAGAGAAGAAGGAGCCCGACTCAAGGCCGTCGACGTATGTCGACTGCCCACTGGCTGCAGCACAAAAGGTCGCTGTACGGATGTCTGTCGGGTTTGAGCCGAAGTTTGAGCCGAAGTGGAACCCTGAAGCTAAACCGAAGTAACCACGTGAAGTGAAGCGCAGCAAAAGGTAAAGAGTGTCGAACTTCAAGAACTCGGACTTTTGGGCAGTGTGTGAAGACTGGTCTGTCGCGAACTGGTGAAAGCCTCTGTTGCCCTTTCCTCCTGGGTGGAGTGGGCGGGTACACGAAAAGCTACAGCTCCTTGAGAGTACTGCATCGGAATGAAGACGACATTCGCAAGCCATCAAGAGTCTTGCCAGGCTGATTCCAAACTCATCTCGCAAAAGAAGAAAGTCTCAGAAAATCTTCGTGAAAATTCTCATGTCAAGAAAAACCCATCGCCGACAGCAGAGCATTCAGAAAGTCCCACCCAGGCCCGCCCCCCGGCACAAACCCCATCAGACATACTCTAGGTCCGGGGACCGAATAGCATGTCTGTCGGGTTTGAGCCGAAGTTTGAGCCGAAGTGGAACCCTGAAGCTAAACCGAAGTAACCACGTGAAGTGAAGCGCAGCAAAAGGTAAAGAGTGTCGAACTTCAAGAACTCGGACTTTTGGGCAGTGTGTGAAGACTGGTCTGTCGCGAACTGGTGAAAGCCTCTGTTGCCCTTTCCTCCCGACTTTAGAGCAACAGGAAGTGATCACCAGCTCGTCTTGTCCTCAGTTCGTTGCCGCTTGCTGACCTTCTCGCCCTGGACGTACTTTCCAGCAAGTGAAGCTCGAGATTCTTCGAATGAAGCGCGAGCAGCCACCAACATATCAAGTAAAGAAAAATCCAGCTCGGCCATCTCGAAAGGTAACCGCTTGGATATCGTGAACTTCTCGAAATGAAAATTTGTAAGATCATCAGCTTCCACATTCTCCTCGCGGGGCCGCCACTGTAAGCGACAAATCTTACCACAAGAGTGAAGTCGAGAAACCATCTGCATGTGGACCGCCTGCACAGGCCACTTGTTGCTCAAACCCTTTTCTTGAATCGCAGGTGTGGAACGGTTGTCGGTTCCAGCAGATACAACAACCCTAATGTTGTCGCGAGCCTCGCTTGCTTCAAGATGTCCGAACACTTGCAAAGCAGCGTAAGATGCAAGGAGTTCCGCCGTAGTCGAAGCCCACTGGCTTGAGCCGTCAGCCTTGAAAAGCCAAGGAGCCTGTTCAGGCAGAACTTCAAGCGCGAACCATGGAGCATCCTGAGAGCGAAGCCCATTCTGCAAAGACCAGCCCGCGATCACAACTCTTCCAGTTTCGCATTTCGCGTCAGTGCGGAAGGCTTGACGAGGATTGGGCCATGTTTGCAGGACACTCTCCAAGCGTGAACCCTTCCGTAGCTCGCTGCGAATAAAAGTGAGTGCAATGCAAACCATAGCCGGAGCCCTTGCCACCGTCCCTCTATTCAAGACTGACTGGAAAGCGAAGAGTGGGGCCAAGAAGGGGCGCATCCACAACAGCAACCTTGCCACAAAGTTGAGACGACCTGTCAGCTCGCTTAAGCGCCTGCCGGCCACCATCCAGCCCCCAGCTTCGCAGTCATCAATCCAGCCGATGATCCAGCCTGCTCGACGCTCTGATATTCCTGCCGACCAGCCTTTGTAAGCGATATGGTAGCCAATGAAATCCACAGTGATGCCACCCTTGAACTTAGCGTACGAGAAAGGTGTACCAAGTACCTCATACGCCAAGAGGGCCAACCAGAGGTTATGAAACTTCCTCTCGCCAGCCTGCACCAGATGAAGGTCGTCAACGTACACAAGCTGCATGAGCCAAGCAATCCCCATCAGGCGGATGACCCAACGTCCTGCGCATCCGAATAATCTCGCCCACCAATAGGCGGACGAGCTTATCCCGAATGTACAAACTGTATTGAGCCAGAGAACGCGTGATGAAGATGAACTTCTGCAGCCCAATCTTCCCCAGTCGCGACGTCGTACTTTAGCTCTCCGGTGTGCTTGACTTATGTCCGCGCTAAGTGCAAAGACAGCTTCCTGATTCTCAGCCGCCACAGCTGTGGCTTCGGTGATTTCATTTGGCCCCGGCACATGCAAAGCATCAAGAATACGAATACGATTGTTCAAGCCAATGCCATGAGTCCCATCGTGAAGAGGGCGAATATCGCCGTTCGGTTTCTTGATCGCTCCCATAGCTGCTATGAGAACTCCATCCTCGCCGAACTCCCGCTTGGCCTCCGCTTCAGTTGTGCAAATCATCAAGCCTTTGGCCTCATCCTCTCGGAAATGTGCCTCAAGCTGTTCAGCCGAAAGTTCAGCCGATTCGTAGTTCTGCATAACCGCCTGAAAAGGTGTCTCGTCCAATTTGCGATATCGGACCCGAGGCTGGAACACCTGAGGAGTGCGAGGCAGTGGCTTGTCCCAGCCAATCGGCACTCCCTCAGCAAATGACTCATCGCCCTGAACAAGGATGGCATGATCAGGATCGCCCATCATTTCCAAAGACTGTGCCATCAAGTAAAGATAGAATGGTTGCCTCTCGGGGCAGCACATAGCCTGCTGAGGATCCGGCAACAGACCAGCGATCCTGCTCCTTGCTGCGTGCAACGCAGATGATGAGAAAGGAGATTCCTTCAACTGCCCGGCTGCGACTTTGAAAGACATCAGCCTCACATCCTGAATCTCCTCGTGCACAACTTGGTTAAGGATATTACGGATACTCTCGCAGTGCTCCAACTCTGTAGCAGATGCCGTCCGGTTCCGAGCCTGAGGTTTCCACCGCCCGGGAGAGCACAAACCGAAACCATCATTGAATGCCGGCTTGGCTGGATCATGCCGGCATACCAGAGGTGGCCCAAAGCATCTGCTAGTCGCTGGATCAAAAGACTCAGCCTCATCTTTCTGCACCGATGTTGTGGCCTTCTCTTCTCCTTCACCTTCGCTCGATATTTCGACAAGCTCATGCGCTGAACCGAAACCCAAGGCTCCTAACGGCTCGCACGACACGGGGAGAGCGGGTGCCACCGAAAGAACCGGGGCCCCAGGAGTGGTCCCTTCCTGGGGGGTGCCTAGTCGAGCCGAAACCCCTGAAGACACTACCTCGGGAGAAGAAAAGGCTACCTTGTGTGGGGAAACTACCTTTCTCAAAGTTTTTACCTCACTCGAAGATACTACCTCATCAGGCACCGTTCGGGCTGTTGGTTTTGAAGCCTTCGGTTCCCCTGCGCTTGCAAGGCGGGAAGTGAGGAAAGCCTTATGATGTGCTGACAATGCATGCCATTGCGAAACTGAGTACGCAATGAGGACGAGGCGATCGCCTTGCCAATCGAGAGTCGCATGCAAGCGATCCCTGGCATCAAGGATCACGGGTCCAGATGCCACCTCAAGACATGTGCCCATGCGCGTGACACCTTCGCAAGTGAAAGGAACCGTGCCTTCAGGGTCCTCACACCAAATTCCGCCGCGCTTGAATGAACTAATCGGAACAATCAGATTGGTGCAAGTCGCATTTCTCGCATCCTTATGTAGCTGTGTGGCCACATTGTTGAAGAGAGCACAAGACGTATAACGAAAGTCGGGTTTTACCTTGGTCAAGAAATGACATAGCACCTGTGAAGCAAGGGGAAACTTGCTGGCATTTGCGCGAAGTCCAGCGATACCTCCCAGGCTGCATGCACCAGTGAAGAAAGCCGTGCCTGAGCTCGCCTGAGAACCAGCATGGGGTGGCTCATGAGGAAGCAAGCTGAACAAGGTTTCAATGTCAGACGCCAAAATTTCGGGTTTTGCGAGGAGCTCACGAGCAAACGCCTCAGCCGCATGCGGAAGCTCAGGCAGTGCCGCTGAGTCTGTGGCCAATGTTGCTTGTGCACTCGACGCCAGAGCTCGAGCAAGGAACTCACAGAAAGCTGAAGGATAGCTGAAGGCAGAGCGCCAGGCATTAGGCTGAAGCGGACCAACGTAGTGCCTGCCTGAATCAAGCATTGGCCACGTGATTCCATGGTGATTCCAAGCTGCCAGGCGCCCGGCGACTCGCGTGGAGAATTGTGATGCCGCGCCAAAATGGCACATGTGCAAAGCGAAGCTGAAACAACCGTGCGAAACAAGATTTCTCACCTCAGGCAGCTGCCAGATACTTGCAGGATGCGAGCCCGATGACCCAATGCCCAAATCCTCAGGATGAATGAGCAGCCAGGAGCCGCCTGCTTGTGCCTGCAACGAAGCCGCCTGAAGACACTGCTTGACATGAAAATTTGCAACAGAAACTAGTTCCCTATCGGCATTGCGCAACCAAGGGAAGCCCCACGGGTAGGAAGCATCCCGCACTGGTCTTGGACCATTGCGCCCAGCGTGCCTGTTGCGAGCACGTGAGAATGTAGATGCTGGCGGAGTAAGCAAAACAATGTCCCACGACCCAGACTTGATCTCCGAGAAAAGTCCATCCCAGAAACCAGGATCACTAAGGTCCGAAGCAGGTTCGCGGGTCGCATCAAATTCGGCCATCTGCAATTCGAAGCCCTGTTTGACTGCAATGCTCGATAGCCACGCGTGCAAATCCCCCTCATGACAAGGGCCGGAGAAAACATGAACGACCCGTAGAAGTCAGTTTGTTGATCCGCTGTCTTTCTTGTCATCCTTGATGCTCAGTTTGGCAAAGTGCTCCCAAAGTGGATGCGGTTGGTTGCAGCCTCGAACTCTGCAAACATGAACCCGCCCGCAGCCACCAGAGCAGCCTTGAGCGTTGAAAGCGAAGCAAATCTCGCGACCGTCTGCCGTATGGCTCATAAGAGAATAAGCGGACTTGTCGCCCTTCTTTCCATTGCCTTTGTCCTTGCTGCCTTTCTTGCCCCCTTTGGAGTCCTTGCCCCAACCCTTAGAATTGGGAGACCCTTTGTTGCGGATCCACTTGCTTGCCTCCCACGGTGCATCTGCTACCCACTCACGTTTGCTCCCAGCGTAATTCTGCAAGGCAATCGGCGATGTAAAGAATTGCTCCTTGATCTGAGAATCCCGAACCACAGAGAGCAATGTTTCCACCAATGGTTGTGACCCTTGATAGGCCCTCTTGATGGCTTCCTTTCGCAACTCATGCTCGTAGGTCAGCAGCACCTGCCACGGCGGGCGCACCGGAGTTTGATCGCTTCCCTTCCCCGCTTGAGAAGGGACTGGTATCTTCATGAGGTAGACCTTTTCACCCAGGAGGTAGTTCACATATTCCGCCCAAGGAGCAGGCGACATGTTCTTGAAGAACGCCTTGTTGCGGAAACGGCCCGCCATGAAGCAGTAAGTGTTGGCCTCGATGCGAAGCACTGTCCGAAGCTCTTCGGTGGTTTGGGGCATTGCCCCTCGCTGCTTCTGCTTCACAATTCGGACGGCCCCTCCTTTGTCAACAGTTGTCTGCAAACCTTGGGTACGAACTGCCTTCTTGCTTGTGACCTCATTCAAAGGCGAAGCTGTGGGCTCCACATTTTCGAACTCCTCCACCTTAGCGGCCAGGTAGTCATCGGAAGGTTCAAAGGCCTCTTCAACCGTGCCATGGGTGTTCTCGTACGCCGCTTTCATGGCTAAGCGCTCGTTCTGGAGCACTGGTCGCACTATACCCAAGAATTTTGTCTCCGCACGGAGCTCGGCTTCCTTGACGGCATAGTCTCGGCAAGCTTCCCATGCAGCCACAACAGCAGCCACCGCCGCCCTGTTATTCATGTCTGTGGCCTCTAAGCCGATGTCTGCACGCAACGCAGTACGAACCCCAGGCCGATCATCAGCATAAGCCGCGAACCTCCTCACATTCTTGAAAGCCTGCGTAATTCTGTACTGTACTGGCAAAGGGACACCCGCATCCTGCAAAATGTGCGCCAGGTCGGCACTCACCTCTGTCGAGAGGTAAGTAAGCGCCGCACCCTCATTAACGCCTGCAGGAAAATCCATGATTGCGCATGCGGAACACTATCCCCCTCGGCACTCGCAACTCGCTCGAGAAATAGAAGAACATTCACTCAAAGTCCCAGCGAAATTCAAACACATGCAAGAGCAGCACTCGAAAGGAGACGATGAATGGGCAGCCTCTGTTCTTCGGCTCTCACCCCCTTTTGCAATCTCTGGCTCGCATCTTAACTCAATCACCCTCTTGATCTGCGGGTGGCTCCACACTATCTGAACCCGAACTACTGGATGCTGGCCGATTCTGATCTGTCGGCCGGCACCTCTTGCACACTGCATCTGCAACTGAATCTGTAACTTCGAATATGGGAATTGTCTCCCTGCAGCGTTCCTGACGAACGGCACACGAATGGCTCGTATGGAGCCTTCTGAATCCTGACCTCGAAACTGTGACAAAATAGGGAGCGGCCACCGCCAGCTCAATCGTAGTTTCTGGAAGCTTTGCCCCAGGATCCCCTTTGGCCTGTTCCAGAATCCCAGGTGACATGCTGATCAAGGGGAAAGTTCCCCCCAGGGCCCACGAGCCCCTCTCATCATCCCACTCCAAGCACTTCAGTTGACGCTTAAGTTGCAGCGGTGGGCCTCCTCGCTTGGCATAATAGTCCTGAATCTCATTCAAGCTCTCTTCTTCAACGATTCCCGGAGCAGGCAATCCCTCGAGGATGGCTCGACAAGTCGTTGACTGTACATGATGCACAACTTGACGCGATGTAAGCACGTAGTCCTGACTGCCATGCTTAGCTGCAGACCATCTTCCCAGGTAATCTCGAGGCTCCTTGCCCACACCTGCCGCAGCCGCCAAACTAGGCAGTGTGTGCCTGCCCGAATGTCCTGTGAAGTAAGGCACAACAGCTTCAGGAAGCATCCGCGAATCCCGGCTATATGTCCACTTGCCTGACTTCTTGACTGGCATAGGCAGCTCCTGCAGTAACTTGCGTATGCTAAGAGCAACCTCCTCATTGTCGATGAACCCTTGGCTAGCAGTGTCCCTGTCCCCGCAGAAACGAACACACAGGAAGTCCCGTTCAAACTTGAGGGCCTCCGAATTCAGCAAGCGGTAGCCGTGACCGATCCAGTCGAATCCAGATAAGCTGATGCCCCGCATGACAAATGCCTGTAGCCTGCCGACATGCTTCCCGGCACCTGATGTCTTCGTCCTGTCCAAAGTCATTTTAAGCCCAAGCTGTGACAGTGTTACGCTCGCCGGGTTGATATTCTGAAGATCATCCACGCGCAAAGTGGCCCACACCTGGAGGAGGATAATGAAAGCATAAAATCTGCTCCACGTATCAGCTGAAGTGTTGCAAACCAAAAGTTCGCACGCCAGCAGCACAATCACCGGAAACATGGGTGCTTGCTTAACTGGCGCTGAGTCTTGCTCCAATTCAACCTTCCAGGAACGAACGCCCTCAATGAGCAACGTGTCCTCACTCAAGCGATCGGTGACATCAACCTGGCCAACCTGTTCCAGTAGGCCCAGTGAAGAAAGAATTCCCCCCGGGACAGTTTTGCCCAATGGTGAAATTTCATGCCTCTCTTCCAAATACTGTAGCACAACCTCTGCAGACTGAGGCCAACACACCGAGTACGTAGCCTGTAGCCACTCTACCAGCTTGCGCCAGACCACTGCACGATTCTTTAAAGTCTTTGCTCGACGGGAGCCAAAAGCACGAACCCAGGCTGCCTCAGGATTGCTCATAGCATCAATACGCGATGCCGCTGGAAGGCCTGCCTCTCGGATGACCTTGGCTAATTCCAAGATCCACCTCCTGCGACTGATCTCTTCCCTCGCCTGGCGACTAGTGTCTGTTCCCAATCGCCTCTGCCGCAACGCTTGCTCCAAGATGCGCACTCCAACTTGTGGATTCTTAGAAACCAAGGATTCAAACTCGGCACCGACATCATTCCTCGGCACAGTCACCCGAGTAGCCAGCATCTTCACAGATCCAGCACGAAAGGTGACCTCACGCTTAACCTTCGGTTCAACTTCTGTGCTCCAACGAAGAAGCTTGCTAGCAATCCTGCGCCTCTTCTCTGGAGGGTATTGTCCTTGTAATGCATCCTCCACCAAATCAGTGGTACTCCCTTCATCAAAACACGCAAGTGCAAGATTGCAAGGGTCACTGAAGGCTTTCTGCAATCTGCTGCACAGAGTGTGATCAATTTCACTGACACACTCCCACTCAAGAGCCATCGAGTGGCCTTTCTGGAGCCGAGGCTCACACGACCATCGCGCCAACGGTCCCCCAGCCCCTACTCTACACGAAAAGCTACAGCTCCTTGAGAGTACTGCATCGGAATGAAGACGACATTCGCAAGCCATCAAGAGTCTTGCCAGGCTGATTCCAAACTCATCTCGCAAAAGAAGAAAGTCTCAGAAATTCTTCGTGAAAATTCTCATGTCAAGAAAAACCCATCGCCGACAGCAGAGCATTCAGAAAGTCCCACCCAGGCCCGCCCCCCGGCACAAACCCCATCAGACATACTCTAGGTCCGGGGACCGAATAGCGAAAATGCACATACAGTCTGCTTCCCACTTCAGACCAAGGGAAACGTCCAACCGCCGGCCTGCGCGTGCGTGGCACTCTAAGGCCTCCGGCGACGTCAACCCAGCATATGGGAGCGCTAATTCAAGGGCAGTACCACTGGGTCTCCGGCCCCGCGCAAGGTAGGGGCCTCAGGGCTATATAGTGTGTTTGACGTACAGGAGCCAGGCGCACCGACCCGAAACGAGGAGATTTTCCGACAGCCAGAGCATGCCGAGTAGATGGTCTACTCTAGTCCATGGCCTGCAAATCACCAGCTCGCCCGGCGTCCTCCAGGGCGCGGCGGCGAACAGCCCCCGGGCCCGCAGGATAAAAAGTCTGCCCCTTGGCACCACACTCTGTCGGTGACGGGCCGGGGCACTGCTGCCCTATCCCATGCACTAGATTGGTGCCCTGCTCGCCATCGGCCTCACTGGAGCTCAGAGCCTGGAAGGAGACGCCGCCGTCCGAAGGCCTCCACACCGCCACACAGGATTCCAGATGGGCGCGGTCAGCGCCGTCCGGGGTCCTCCCTGAGTCAGGCAAGTCGCCACTGTGGGGCGGATCCGGCGCCAGGTTCTGGCGCTGGTCACACTGTGGCGTGTGCACCGTGCCACCGGTTGTCTGGCAAAGTCCACAGCAGTGTGTATGCGTTAGCCCCGCCAAGCGAACACAGGCCGGCACCAAGCAACCCGACAGGGTCATCCGCCGGAGTCTGTTTAGCTGCCTTCTCATATGACGGTCACACCTGTCCGTATGCTGTCCCATGCTGCAAAGGGAGCAGCAATGTCTGTGCCGCCCTTTTTGGAAGGTGCGCGTACACCCTGGAGTGCAGCATGCAAAGGAGCCACCGCCGAGGGGAAACGTACGCTCACGGCCACGGCGGCGCCCAGACATGGCAGCTTTCTCGAGGTCCTGGAGCAGGAAATGCTGGGGGAAATCCTGCCATGGCACAGGGCAAGCGACGTATGTCGCCCCCTAGCAGCCCGAATACGAGCACGGACGGCGACAGCGCCACATAAGAACCTGGTCTCACCTCGCCAGCACACACACGAGCTTGACCTGAGGCACTCACGGAAGTGGCGGGTCGGCCTGGCACGGGAGGGACCAACAAAGTAGGAACTAACGGCTGCTCGAGCCCTGCGCAAGCCGGCAATTATTATTTTAAGTCTGCCCCGGCAGGTCAGTCGCGGCTGACGGTGATGACCCAAACTGTTCGCTGGCCCCTTCCGCGGATCAGGCGGGGACATAGGCGAGTGACCCTCAAGACTGGGGAGCGCGCTTGCGCTTCAAAACTGTCTTGGGCTTAGGCGCCGGGCGGGTGGTCTGAGTACGAGGCCGCGCGACGTCCTCCGGCGAGGACGACCCATCCTCAGTAGAGTCGCTGTGGTCGCCCTCCGACGGGGGGGAGATATCATCATGGGCAGCTGCGGAGTCCACCGGCACCGGGGTGCCCATCTCAGCGCGCTCTGCGGAAGCCACGTGGATACTCCCAGACCCCTCCGATGCGGCACTCCCTCGGCCCGAAACGCCGATGGTTGTTTCGGAGCGGGAGACGGGTGCTTCCGCACCAGAGCCCTCATCCGCTAGGTCCTGGCTGACATGAACCGTCCAGGCGGGCCTCCAGGTCGGCTCGCCTGGTGGCCTCCTCGCGAGGCTCATTGGCAGGCGTAGGCACCGGGGGACCATGTGGGGGCCACCACGGACCAGCACGGTGGGCGAAGTTGAGGTCCTCGTACTCAGGCTCGGAATGCAGCTCAGCGAGATTGATCGCACGGGCCGCAGGCCGAGCGCCAGCTCCGTTTTCCCTTGCGGGGGGCGTCGCCATGTCGAGTAAGGGCAGCTGACGACGTATGTCGTCCACCAGGCTGAGGCAGGTCGAGCAGAAAGGGCAGCAGAGGCAGCCACTCTCGCAGGTAGCCCAAGAGCTAGCTGTGCAACACAAGGGACAGTGCCGGGTCCCGCCTGAGTGTTCAAGTGGGTCCGTCGGGCACGTCCGATGGGTCACCTTGACCCGACGACAGCTGTCAGGGCGAGACGCACTGACAAGCACGAGAGGCTGAGCTGAGGCGCACACCGCCACCAATGCCACCTGACCTTTAGTCAATGCACATGACGTGACCCAGTAGTCAAGCGAACAAGTGCTGGGCGAAGGCTGCATCGCTGTTTTGGCGCCAGGGAGCGTGGTTACTGTAGGAAAGTGGCGGAGCTCGCAGGGTGCGGCTCCGAGCAGGCCGACGCGGGAGCCGACCCTCACAATGTAGCCAGGAGGGAGCCGGAGGCTCCAAGTCCCTTGCAGTTCTAGGACCATTCCCTTCTGCTGCTCCAGCACGGCCACACGCGGCATTGAGTGAGAGCCCCGCATCGTGAAGGAGGCCGGCAACCTGGTGGATGCGCTAGATGCCAACTCAAAGGCCTGAGTGCCCGCCAAGCCGTCACCACGGATTGTCGCCAACGCAGTTCCTGCTGGATTGGATAGGCAGGAGCGGCGGGTGCCACCAGGACCAGCCGGGGCCGCTGCGCCAAGATGCTCGTAGACGGAAGGATCTGTTCAAATACGAAACGCATTTTGCATTCCCCCCAAAAGCATAGCACAAAAGTTCCAGTAGCGTGCAAACAGGAAATCGGCATATAAATCAAAACAATCTCGAAACGCATAAGTATCGAAGTGTAATCAAATGTGATTCCAATCCAATATAAAATACATCACATACCGAACTCGCTCCACTCGCCCTATGTTTTGTGCAGTGGCGGAAATCGCAGATGTAAGATCTGAAAGCATCTGGAATCTCGGTTTAGACAAGGCCCCCTTGGACCCAGATAAACCAAGAAACCGCATTGAGGGACTTTGTCCCTGAGGAAAAGCGCTAGCAGTGATCATGAGAGATACCCCTCAATCGACCGCAACGACGTGTGGTCTGCGGAGGATGGAGACATCAAGATCGACCGCACCTAGAAGCGCAGGCAGTCACAAAGATGCCTATGAGAGCCGGCTCCCACAAAAGGGAGTGGAGGGTGGGCAAATCAAAAACGCAAAAGCTCTCTCGTGAGCCGGCTTCGCTGCAGCATTCGATAAAGATGCGTAAAGGCTCAAAGCAAACATGACATGCCGCATGCAAAAGGAGGGAATACAAAATCGCAACAGCCCCGCAGGCAAAAGCAAAATGGTTTGATATTTAAACAGGATCGAGTAAACACGATAACCGTTCAAATACGAAACGCATTTTGCATTCCCCCCAAAAGCATAGCACAAAAGTTCCAGTAGCGTGCAAACAGGAAATCGGCATATAAATCAAAACAATCTCGAAACGCATAAGTATCGAAGTGTAATCAAATGTGATTCCAATCCAATATAAAATACATCACATACCGAACTCGCTCCACTCGCCCTATGTTTTGTGCAGTGGCGGAAATCGCAGATGTAAGATCTGAAAGCATCTGGAATCTCGGTTTAGACAAGGCCCAAACAGCAACTGCCACAGCACAGAAACATAGGTGGAGGAATCGCCATGCACGCCCCACAATTAAGTGAGACGAACACCTATGGAAAAGAGGGTGCAAGCATTCAGATTTCAAGAATCGTTCAGGTGCTCTGATACGAGCTCATCGAGGCAGCTTCCAAAGCAGCTTGGCATCGGCTGGGAAAAGCCGCACATCATGACGTAGATCGAAGAAATCCGCGACTGTGAAGCGGTATCGGAAGTCTGGATTCCATGGTGCAGGCAAAGGGCTGACACCATCCCACCTGGACAGGAAATCAGCGTCAGTGTTGCGTTCACCCGCGATGTGTTGCACATCCAGACTGATCCCCATGCGAGTGCTTATCATCGCGACCAGTTGGGTAAAGAAACAAAGAGGCGACTTCGTCGTCAGAAGCTTCGCACATATAGACTCCGCACCAGAATTGTCGCAGAAGGATGGTACGCAGATTCTCATACGCCCGCCTGGGCACAGGTGCCCAAAGAGAAGCATGAGGCCCACTTGAGCCAATGTTTCCCAGCATGAGATGTCCTTCTGCGATTCAGAGTGCAGCGGAAGTTCCAAGTACTTAAAGTCGGCCAGATCGTAGCGCTCGGAGAACCACAAGGAATCCGAGCCCGGCACCGTGATGAAACCGCCAATGCCGATCGAAGTACCCTGAGCACAAGCGTCAGCAGCCATGGTAGCATCAAGATAGCGCTGAGGAAGCATCAGACATTCGTGAAATTGATGTGAACCGCACCAATCAAACCAGAATTGCAAAAGGCGCCTGCTCAGCACAGACAAGCGCCGAAAGCGAGATTGAGGATCCGCAATCCGCATCCATACCCGCTTGGAGGTGAGCGGAACTTTGGCCAAATCCGATTTCTTCCACAGTTCGATGTGCCGAGCACTCAGCAGCTTAGAGCCCACGGGGATAGCCGTGCCAGCTGGAGTGGAGATGAAAACCATCGCATCTGACAAGCAAGGAGCCAACGATCCCCACCGAGATGGCTCAATGGAAAAGGACGTCCCCGGCGGCCGCGAAATGTCATCGTACAAAGAAGAAAGCCAAGGACGAAGCTCCTTGTGAAGTTGCGTAATCCATTGAAGAAGGCCCAAAGCTTGTTGGATCAGCTTCAGCTCCACTCGGCCCGCCACCAGCAGGGGATTCAGTAGGCCGCGTAATTTCTCCCGTTTAGACTGCGGAACCCGAACTGTCCCAGCCCGATAAGATAACTGCCAGCCTATCCAAAGACAGTCCGAACCCAATTGTAATTTAGGCCAAGACAACCTGATACCGAAAGTTGCTGCAAAAGCCAGGAGCAGACAAGCTGAGATGTCCAAGGCACCGGAGGCCATGGCTAAGATCAAATCGTCCACGTACATGGACATGAAGTGCGCCAAGAACACCAGAAGATGCCATGTTCGCATAAAGAAACCGGAAAGACGCTGCCACCAGTAGGCTGAGCAGCTCATGCCGAAAGGCATGACCCTATAGAAATAGGTCTTGCCGTTGCAGGTGATTCCAGATAAACCACGGTCCCGCTCCTGCATGAGAATGGACTTGTGCGCAGCCTTAATATCTAAACTGAAGGAGCGAAGCTCGGACACCTGCCCTCGAAGAGGATAGCTGGATTGCAAGTCGCCCAGGCCTGGCAAGTTGTAACGTTCCGGAATGTGGCAAGCCGGGTTCACGCCAGAAATTGTTTCATCAACCGTCAAGCGAGGGTTTTTGTCCGGCACGATCACAACGTTGAGTTTCCCAACGGCAACCTCTGGCCACCTAGAGCGAGCCTCCTCAAGAGTTACCTCCTCCAAGTAGCCGTTATCCAGTTCTTCTTGTATCAAGGATTCCAGAGTTTCTGGATTCTCGCGAGCTCCTTTCCAATTCTCTTGGCACTCCAGCAAAGGTTGCTCCTCCGAAGTTGTCGCCTCCGGCGCAGGAACAAAAACCCCGCTTCTCGGGATGTCCTTGAAGTAACCAGTAGGAGCACCTGATTGGAGGCAAGCGAACAGAGTGTCGTCGGGATCTTCCAGGGCCTCTGACAGTTGCTGAAGTGCCTTGAGAGTGTACGGCTGAAAAGGTTGAACAGACCAGTCCACCGGACGGCCCGTCGTGGCCACCAAGAACTCTGAAAAGATGGCACGAAAGCTTGCAATCTCTCCCTCCGAGAACAATGGAGAATCCGACTTGGCCTGGACATGTTCGCGCAAGCGAATCGGGGCCTTCAACTCAAAAAGCTTCTGTGTCAGAGCATGCCTGACCTGCTGAAGTCTGTCAACAGTCCCATTCGGGGGGAAAGACCAGTCGGGGACCGAGTAGATGCCAGCCCCATCTTGATGTGCGAAAGGCATGTCGAAGCGACCTTTAGCCGGGATCAGCTGATATAGCTGAGACAGCTGGACATCCAAAGGATTTTCGCATGTCGAAAACAGTGGGAGAGCGGCCGATACATATGCCTCCGCGAGCTTCGCGGGGAACTCAGACGTCTGTTGAGAGGCATAACCACCGGACTCATCCCGAACCCCAGCAACAGGACGATGAGAGCCCTCAGCATGTGAACAATCCTTGGCCAATCGCTGCATATCCCGAAAAGAGGTAGCGAAAGCCCAGCGTTTCGAGATATCCCAACCGTAAGCGCAAGCAGCTACCACAAGCACATCGGCATTGGCCTTCTGAAGCAGAATGCGTACCGCTTCTTCCAGCCAAAGCATGCTGTTTGCTGGATTTTCAAGGCTAAAATGCCCACCAGCCTTGTAGGTGGCGTGCAGAAGCTCGACGGCCCGCTCCTTCAAAGTCCGGCTGGCGTCCACCCGCTCTTGCTCCGAAGAAGAAAGACCTGGGATCCCTGCCAAATGTTCTGGGGTGCGCAAAGGCTTCGGACCAGGCCGGATAAGCTTGCACCTGGAATACTCCCGGCATGGTGGTGACGCATGAGCCGAGGTGACAGCTCCCGAAAAGCTCAATCGCAAAAGAGGTTCAAAAACCGAATCATCCAGAAGATCGTGCTCCGAAGCCAACATTGTATCCACCGAAAGAACAGAAACCCCAGCTTGCAAGAAGGCCGACGATAGTGGCCGAGCATGACCCGCAAACAAGTCCAGGAAAAGGTTCCCGCGCACCTTGGAAAGATCAAGAACCGAAGGTGGAGCCGGAAGAATCCCTGCCCCAGACAATGCTGAAGCAGCCGTTTGACAAGAAGAATCTGGCAGCGGAAAGTGCAAATCCCGCAGCTGCTGCAGCTCACTAGCCGATACACCCGGCAGTTGGGCCGAAGTATATGCTGTCAGGACCCATCGGTCCCCAGTCCAAGGCTCCGAACAATGTGGTAGAGCCCCGTCAAAAGAGATCCCTGACCTTCGAGTGTTGAAAATGCAACCGCGCAAAGATTGATCAGCCTGAGCGTCCGTAGGAGGGACCCGAGGATGCTCCGGAAATGCCGAATCCGCGACCTGGATCCAGAGGCCCCCTTTGTCGAAAGCCCCCAAGCTGCAAGAGTGATTCAAAGAGCCTGGCGCATTGAAATCCGAATGAATGTGAGCGAATTCGTTGTGCGAAATGCAGAAACTCGACCATGTCCCATCAGGGAACACTGACTGTAAGAAAAGGTTTACATACTCCACCAACTTGGGGTTTTCCAAGGTGAAGCGACACAGGCCGCCCAGAGAGCCCGAGCGTACACCGGCGTTGAAGTAGCTAGCATGGTTCCGGCCACCCTGCAGAACCTTTGTCCGAAGCAACTGAGTCGATCCTGGACAGTGCTGTTGCAAAACTGATAGACATGTCTCCCAATCCAAATCCTGCTGAGAGCTGGTCTGCACTAGCTCCGCGGCATCGAATCTGCCTGTCCTGACATCCGAGGAATCATCCGAGAGTCAGTGAGGCATCGCCTTATGCTGATGCGCCGGGTGCTTGCCCAAGCAAGGTCTGCCGTCAGGGCGCGGGACCGGACACAAATGCTCGAATTTGCAATCCGTGAAGGAGCAACCCTTGGCCGAAGAGTAGTCCCGGCACAGCAGACGGGTCTTGCCCTTGTCCTCAAACTTTGTGATCCATTTAGCCCCAGTTTGACCAGACTGACCCCCGATCGCACCTCGACCTTTGCCGCCGCCCTTCTGCTTGCCTTTGCCCCCAGGAAGCCTTGGAGGACCAGGTGGGATAGCGAACTTTTTGGGCACCGCCACCCGGGACTGCAGTAACGAAGCCATGTCCCCCCTGATCTCCGTGTACTCTGTCAGAGCATCATCCAAGGACCAGCCATGAAGATTGACCAGATCGGCCATCTGGCACCATAGCTGACGATCTGCCTGCATGATTTCCTCAGCAAACGGATTGCGAATGCCCGCCTCACATTTTTGCGTCGCCAGTTTGATGAACTTGCGCTCAAACTTGCGAAGGCTGGCAAGGTGCGCGCCCTGAAGCATCGCTACAGCCACTGAAACCAAGCCCAAGATGCCCGAGAGATAGTTCGCGCCAACTGCTCCAGCTGGTATCTCGCGCTGGGGAACGTCGTCGTATATCAGCTCTTCTAACCGAGGCACCTTAGCTGGGCGCCGCAAAGCCAGGGAGTCCTGTTGGGCCTGGCTCATCCTGATTTTCCACGGGATCCACCGCAGCTCTCCTTTTTGAATGACCTTAGCCACGTAAGCTAGCAACCTGGCCGACGGATAATTGTCGGGATCTAAGATCTCCCCCGGGTAGCGGGCGTGAAACTGTTTCTGAAGAGACATCACACGTTCGCCTGAAAGCTTGGGGGGAAACTGTTCTGACCAGCTCGAGGTAGACAACCCCGAATTGATGTCGTTCTCCTCTTGGCGCTTAAGTCTCGTAAAGCAGTCGTAGCGAAGAAAGCAGAAGCAGGCGCTGAGCAGTGGATGGCGGTTCCACGGTGCCCTCGAGTAGATCCTTGAGCGCCTCGTCCAAAGCTGAGGAATCAGCTGCAATGCAGCCGAAAAGGCTGACATCAAATCCCGCGAGAATCCCATGATAATCAGGCGGGACTTTGCACTGATCTGCCAAGGCCACCAAAGCTTCGTTCAGCAGCGCAGGCAGAGCTTCGGGTTCGCCATCCGTCATCACCCTAGCACAATGGTACTCGAAAGAGGCCAGCTACTAATCTGCATAAAGTCTGGTGCCGGAGCCGGCACGCCACACGAGATCATAAGAAGCCAACTCAGCCTCGACCTCACCGGCCGAAAAAAAACAGCCGGGACCGCAAGGCAGCCGACGCACCCTGACTGTTTGTCCAAGATACCCTAAGCTACCCGGGCCTACCCCGAAGTTATTTCGATCACCGGACAATCGCTCTAAACAATGCCGCACGCTGTGGAATCATTTGCCGCACCCAAACTTGAACGTACTGCACATTCATGTTTCTCCAGCGCCTTTTCTGACATCCAAAATTGACGCCAAGTGTGCATTCTGCAGTCCCGGATGTGTACCGATCGCCCTTGCGCAGAAACAGTCCCCTCGATGCCCGGCGAGCTTGCCAACGCATGCGAGGATCGCCATACCCGACAGTGCAGTACGCAAAAGAAGATGCTGGCCGACTGAAGCCGCTCCAGCCACCAACCTATGACACAAAAATTGCCTGACATGCTTTATGTCGGCAAAATCTGGGGTTCGACGGCAGCTCAGGTCTGATATTCATGTTATGCGCCAAGGTGCCACACCGCGGCTTGACCCGAACAAGCTCACCGTCCTCGCGCTTCACCAAAACCCCATCACACCCGGAGCATGGAGTAGCAGCATGAATGATGCCAGACGATGTCTGAACCCAAATCTGCTCATCACATTCCGAGAGCCTATTGCCTGCCTTCACTAAGGAACCTTGCTTCTTGCCCGAATCCGACGACGAAGAAGATGATGAAGAATCAATGTCCGAGTCAGATGATTCCTGCTGTGCCTCGGGCTGAGGATGTGCCTGCGCTTGCTCCTGAGCCGGGGTATGCACTGAAGATGCCGATGAGCCAGCCTCCACTGGGAAGCGATGATGAGCAGGAGACGAAGAGTAGGCCAAGACCTTCGGTTCAATGGCTTGTTGCTCAGCTGGTTGCTGACCGCCGCGAGCTTGCGGGTTCAGCGGCAACCAATTGCTACGGACCCGATCCCAAAAGAGCTGTTGAAGGGAAAGTGCTCCATGTACATCATCCCTGCTATAAAGAAGAACGCAGCCATTCTGTCCGTTTCTGTGATGACCTTGAAGTCCTCGTTTGCGAAACGACACCTGCAGTTGTGCCAACGCAGCCAAAAGACAAGTCTTCAGGGAATGTAGAGTGTATGAGGCTGCCTCCGTGGGACTCATGCCAGCCAACACCAAAATCCCCCTGAATGCCGATAAAGCTTGCGCGTATAGCTGCCATTCTGTGGAGCTGGAGATGAAGAATAAAGCGTCCGGAACTGTCTCCCCAAAGCGCGAAACAATTGAATCCCATTCGGAACCCAACAGAAACAGGTATTTGCACACCCAACTATGATAGTAGGACCCTGAGTCGCCGTAGTAGCCACAAGAAACGAAGCCGAATGGCATCCCCCGCCGGGAGGACTTTGTTCGATATGAAATGGCCCTCACATTGTCTTGGGCAGCTTGAATCGATGTCCATAAAATGTGTTGCGCATCGGAGAAGCGGAGGCTGGCCGATGCCGAAATGAGAATTGCGCCCAAAAATAATCTGAACCCCACTGAACCCGACTCCAGTAGAAGGGCACGCTCACAGTAAGCCAACACATAAATCGGAAGCGGAAGAGCCTCCTTTCTGTCGGAAGTAATGCGAGCCTCCACTCCAACCAAGAGACCTCCATAGAGATCTGGCAGGGCAAGCCCAAACGTCTTGGCGGCCCAGCGAACCGCCTTCAAACCATTGGTGACATGTGAGCCTGACTTGTGCATAGACAGAAGAGCATCGACCACCTCAAGCTGTCGAATGGACTCCCAGCGCACGTTTAAATCCTGTAATGTTCCCACGAACTTCAGCAGATGAGCCAAATATCGAACCAAAGTGTTTTCCGAAACCGACTTCAGCAGATTCTGCAACAGGGTGGAAGCGTGACGAGACTCCCCGAGCTCCTGCAACACTGAAGAAATCGTCTGTAACCATGGTTGAATCAGTGCCCACAACTTCAAGCATCTCTGCCAGACTTCAGCGTGCAACATCGCAGATGATTTGAAGCCCTCGGTACCCCGAGGGCGAACCCCACCAACCGAATGTAACTGTGCGTTGAGGGGCCTGCGAGTCGAACCAGCCGGAGCCATCCCAGCTGAGTCCACGACAGGTCCAATCGGAGCCTGATGCCTGACTGGTGCATGCCTGAAATAATCTGCAGCTCTGCGAGGGGCAGGAATAGGAGCAGGAGCCTCCCTAAAGTAGGGTGCTGAACGTCGAGGTCTAACTGCCGGCTGAGACAGAGGGTTCGGCTCAATCCAGTTGCCCCGTGGGCGTCGAGCAGCTTCTGACAAGCGAACAGGATGATCAGCCCCCGAATGCGCGGGACGAGCCACAGTCTGCAATGGCATAAATGAATCAAAAGCCCCAATCACCCCGTCGGACGATGACTCCATTGAACTTCAAACCGCAGGCCAGCTAGCAAAGGGGGCCCCGCTCCACGAAGCGAAGCAGATCACCTGGCCAGCAGGAGAGGCAGAGACATGTGAAGCATCAAAATGCCAAAGTGCAGTTCCGCATTCCGCTGACCAAAGTGAAAAGGCAGCTGAAGCAATCACCAGCATTTGTGCCAGAGCTAAAGGGGGCCTGGTACGCAGCATGAGGGGAAAACCCCCCCTACGAAACCGGCCGCAATCCTAAAGCTAACATGCCTCTATGCGCTGTTGGAAGTTGCTCAATCTAGCATGCTGCATACAACACCTGTCGCCTGAAGCATAGGTCTAAGCCACCATGTGCACATGATTGCCGCGCTATGGTGCATTTGAGCCCGCCGATCGCAAAGAAGGAGTTTTCTCACCCCTCACGCAACAAGGGGCAATCAAGCTCGATTGGCACGCATGAGCAAAAGCTCTCCCGCTGTGCACCGCAGAGAAATCTCACAGAAGCTTCTGTGATCGCCGCCAATTTTTACCCCTCGAGGCATCAAAGTGCTGTCGCAATGATGCTTGGAGCACCACTAACGCAAAGGTCGCAATGATGCTTGGAGCACCGCTACCGCAACCCTCTGTTGAAAAAGGCCCTGCGATTACCACCTTCCAGGAGGGCAAAAGCATTGCCCCAAAAACCGTAGCCTGCCTAGCTAGAGCGGCGAGCATGCATCCGGAGCACCGGCCGTGGCAATGAGCAGTCAGGCCTCATCGAACTGTTCGGCAGCCTCTGCGAACTCGTCGACGACGTTGTTTCTGAACGTTCTTTGCAAAACGACCGCAACGAACCAAGCGCAGAGCACGAAGCATGCGCATCTCGCACACGTCAGCCCAGGAAGACGAAAAAGTGGGGCGTTCCCCACAGCTCTCCAGATGCATAACCATGCCCCGAAGCAGGAAAGCGGGGTAGCGACCGCCCTCTGCACATGTACGCGAAGCTGCATCCAGAAGCTGAGCCACTGTAGTAGACGAAGAAAAATCCACAAGGCATTCTGCAGATCCGTCTCGAACCACCTGTAAGCTGCCATGAGTCCGAGTGTCCCAATGCAACAGCTTATCTGATGATGGTTCAGAAGTCGAAGCCTTCTGCAGACTTTGCAGCCGGAACCAAAGCGAGGCATCATGGTGAGCAGAAGTTTCGCCCTCGTGGGCTGCTGAAGCCATTCCATGGCCGTAGGAAGCCGCTATCGCCGTTGTCCGGGGTGACTCACACTGCACCACCGACATAGGGCTTTCAGACCGAGGGTTGGACCCAGGGTCCCGAGAGCTCGCCACCAAGGTTGCCAGCCGCGACGATTGCGCCTCTTCAGAGCCCTCCTGATGCAAACTGTCAGAAGAGGCCATACTGTCAATACCGCCTGCAGCTCCCAACTCAATTGGCAGAAGGAAGTGAGGGCGGCCCGCCAGCGGAGAACAGCACTCCCGAGAAGCAAGCCCGAGCTCGCTGGATGAACTGCTCCAGCCACTGCAATCTGGAGGCCTGTCTGGCTTGCTCTTGCTCAAGGACCTCAATGCGTGCAATGGCCTGCAGAAAGCGATGCTGCAAGCTGTTGTGATCAAGCTGCAAGCGATGCAAATGTGAGCTGATAAGCTCCACTGAACTGGTGGCCGAACCCGAGTCAGAGGCAGCACCGTCGGAACGACCTGAAGACCCAGCGGCGAGGGCGTCGCCGAAGTCCATGGGACGACCCGGCGAAAGAAAAATTTCTGCAACCTTACATGTGCAAGACTTATGGCTAGTTCAATGGAGTCCAGCATAGTGTCGCTGACGTTTATGCAAAACCTGCCCAAATCAAAAACGCAAAAGCTCTCTCGTGAGCCGGCTTCGCTGCAGCATTCGATAAAGATGCGTAAAGGCTCAAAGCAAACATGACATGCCGCATGCAAAAGGAGGGAATACAAAATCGCAACAGGCCCGCAGGCAAAAGCAAAATGGTTTGATATTTAAACAGGATCGAGTAAACACGATAACCGGCCTCCGCTGTGCCTGGACACGAGGCTGTGGGCGTCCTGGCCCAGGCTGCTTGCTGCGGCTGCGTGCCCTTGGTGCAGTAGAGCCTTTGGCAGAGCTGCGTGGTGCCATGGAAGTCACGGCCGCCAGCGAATGCTAGAACACTAACGACCCTGAGCACTGGCCAGGGCAAGCAAGCACGGTTGCAGGTACAACCGGTCAAGGCGAAAGGCAGAGACTACCGAGCAGACTCAGGCGCCGACCACAAAGCGCCATGGCAGCAACAGCCACCCACTCATGTGGTAGGCTGTCACGTGCCAATGTCAAGACCATGCAAATCCCGCGCCATGTGGTCACTGACCCGTAAGGACATATGCCAAGCTAAACCTGTCAAACACCCGAGCCAAATCAAAGCCGCCATCAAAAGTGGACAAATTATAACAACAATGAATGAACGGACAACGGTGCACTGACGCTCACCCCCCCCACCCAGCTGTGGCCGGCTCGCATCTTTGAACAGTAAGGCTGGCTCCGGCTCCCCGGCGCGTCCTATCGACGACTACCGAACGCAAGCTAAAATAGGAAAAATGACTTGCGCAGTGCCCCTCCGTCACATGTGCAGCCACGCGGGCGGCTCGTGACGCCCATATGCCTAGTGCACCAGTAGCCGCCGACGTATGTCGGCTGCCTGCCCCCCCTGGACACAGCACCCAGCACAGAGCCGGACCCGAAAGGAGGTTCCGGCGACTGGGCTAGACCTCTTCCGGTTGCCGCTGTACCCAGCACTGTAGAAAGAAAATGGCAAACCAGTTGCCGTCAGCCAAAAGTTGGGGGACGACCTCGGAGGCAAATAAGAGGGCCTCCTGTCGGCAGACGGGGCCCGCCCTCCGCAGTAGAATGGCAGCAACTCGGCAGGCGTCACGTCCTACCCCTGCTCGATTGAAGGACATCCGGACCATGGAAATCAGCCGACTACAGTTGTTGCTGACGGTGGCGCCATATTCAACCAACAGCAGAGTAAGAGAGGCAGCTCGACGCGCCGCAGCGACGCTCAAGGGAGACCGCCCGTCGGCATCTTCGAAATTGACCTGCGCCTGAGCATGCAGCAGCAGCGCAACTAACATCGGGGTGCCCCGCTGGACAGCATACTGCAGCATACTGCAATGGATGGAACTGGCGGGCGGGAGCGTTCGGCGAAGCGCGTGCACCCAGCAGAACGTCCAATGCATCGCCAAGCTGTCGATGTATACAGTAGTATAGCGGCAAACCGAAGTCGCCCCAGACATGTGGTTCCACGGCCTCAAGCAGGTGCGGGTGGTGCTCCAAAGTGCGTAGGGCAGCAGTGAAGCTACCGCCAGCAAGTGCCCGACGCAAGCCAAGGGCTGGGGCCGGCAATCCGGAGGAGAATGCAACAGCGATGCCCCCCTCAAATTCCTGGATCACGCTTCCAGCTGTCGGGTATTGGAAGCAATGAAGCATAACACTGGCATGGTCGCCGCCTGCTTCGCTGTATGCGATCAGTCGCCCACTGAAGGCGAGACGCACAGGCAACAATGCCGGGCCGCAATCTGCATCGTCAACCGGAGCATGTCCATGGAGGCGAAACGACCGCAGCAGGTCCTCATCAGCCCACTGCTCGGCAAGTGCGAATGGGGAGACACCCTGGAGCGTGCCGTGTAGAGCTGGCGCATGCGGGCACGCTCTCGCTACCAGTAGCATGCTCACAAGAAGGCGATGGCCCTTGGCCACGGCCAACATCAGTGGGCTGTAGCCCGTCGGCGGGTCAAGGCTCGCGCGCTTGTGCAGCAGGAGGGAGGAACAGGAATAAGAATTGGCCGCCACTGCGTACACCAAGGGAGTGTGCCCCAGCTCATCCGGAGTGTCCACCTCGGCCATAAGAGCCAGCAAAGCAGCAAGGCATCCCGAGGGCAGCCCAGTCGCATGGGAGACAAGTGGGGTAAGGCAGGAGTACCCGTCCATGATCAGAGAGCGGTGGACTGATAAGAGACCACGCCGGAGCAAAATCAGCAGTAAGGCAAAGTGGTCGTCCAAGAGGCAACGAATGGTGTCATTCCAGATGTCATCTTCAAGCGAAAAGATGCCTGGGTGCATAAACAGTTCCAGGGCCGCTGCTTCGTCTTTCCTTTCAAGGCAGGCGTCAACGCTAAGAACCCACCTCAGCGGGGTGAAGTCTGCAGCCACCGGGAGCACAGCCACAGCAGCAGGACAGAAAACTGCATCAAGCACCTGAGCGGCGGCATCTCGGAGCTGGAGGAGTACCGGTGGGACACCCAGGACGGCTCCAACTTCCTGCAGCACCACCTCGGCAGAGACGGCGATGGGAGGAGTCGCGTAGGCTAGGGTGGGTGTCGCGTCGAACCAGCGATCCAAGCCCATAAGCAGGTCACTGCATAAGTCGGCGGGTCTGCTGCCCACCCGTACCTGGAGAAGCACAGGCTGCGCCATGGCAGTCACACCGGCCTCGGGTCCTACCGCTAAATTGCGGGAAGTAAGTATTACTCCCCGCGGCTATCACCCAGTGAGCCATAGCGGCGGCGGCCATTGCTGCCGTGAGCGAATTTCCAAGCAGACAAGCGAAAAAGAATACGATCCCAAAGCACTCATGCTGCTGTTATGGTCATGTGCGGAAAAGGCTCATATCCGCAGCTCGGGCGACGGTGAGCTTCGCTCCGTGCATTGCAACGGGCCGTCGACGTATGTCCACTGCCCATCCTAGGAAGCGCGCCCGCCCCCCCCCCCTCCCCTCCCCCCCTTTCCCCCTCCCTGACTACACCGACCCAAGTCTCAGAATTCAGACCAGGTCAGGCTGCAACTGCACCCAGCATTGCAGCACGAAGAGGGCCACCCAATT
The DNA here is from genome assembly GCA_905221615.1 of Symbiodinium sp. CCMP2592. NCBI lineage: Eukaryota > Dinophyceae > Suessiales > Symbiodiniaceae > Symbiodinium > Symbiodinium sp. CCMP2592. Next base: position 207,992 of record CAJNDT010000329.1, read on the forward strand.
GCCGTCAGCCATCAGCTGGGGGACCAGACCAGAAGCAATGCAGAGGGCGTCACCGCGCGGTATGGGCCCCAAGCGTTTGAAGAGCACCGCCGCCACCTGGCAATGGTCATGACCCCCGCCCAAACGGCAGAAGGAGCTGTGCAGCAACTCCCGCAATTGGCCCCCCTGAGTACTCACACGGGCGCCATACTCCACTAGCAACATAGCGATGGATGCGGACCGTCGTAAGGCCGCGGTGCACAAGGGCGAGGATGACTCGGATGGGGACACCGCGCCTCCGAAGGGTATCTGCGTATTCGAGCGAGCGGATCGCGGCAAGTATGGCCGCCTCCGCCTCGGCTTCGTAAGCATCCGGGCACTCGGGAAGGGGGAGGGAAAAGGTGAGGTGAGCAGGACCTGTGGCAAACTGGTGCCACATTGCGACGCCAGCACCTCCTGCCGTAAGGTGTCGCTTACATCCCCCATCGAACTGCACATAGATAGCATCAGAGGGGTACTGCTGGACATGGGCCGTAAGGTAGGCACCTTCAGGGATACTGCAGAGTGCCGTAACAAAGGCATGAATGCGGCCACATTGGCAGACGCGATGCTCAACCCGCACATTTGGCCTGGGAACAGGGTGCGCCAAATACAGCAGGCCGACCTCAGTGGAATGAGGATCGAGCACAGCGAGTTGAGAGCCTTCGGAGAAGCTTACTGTCGTTACAACTGCTGACTGCTTGGCCGTAGCCCTATGGCGCGCGTGGGCAAAAACATCTACAGCAGAAATCGAGAGTCCTCGAGAGAAGAGACAACCTACCTGTGGTGCAGTACGAAGGCAGTCAGGGGGGGGGCCGAAAACGGAGCGGTACCGTGAAGGCGCCCCCCAGTATGCAGAACTGGCGATGGCAACTGCGTGGCTCAAAGGCCCACTAGCCTGAGTGCTAGAGGGCGGAGACCACCCCGGCTCCCACATTGCCCCAAGCTCACGTAGGTACCGCCGAGCAGATGCGAGAAGCTCAAGAGACGTGGCGGCACATCGCACTGTCTGACCCGTATCAAGCGGCCGATTAATCCCCAGTAGCCTTGCAGAGCACGTGAGGACTGGGCAGTCCATCAGCCAATGTCTGACAGAATTATCGGCCCATCCACACAGAAGACAGGGATGCTCCAAGTAGTGGAAGGCTGCAGGGGGAATAGCCCCAACAGTCCTAGGCGTGGGCGGCGCATGTAGGGCGGGCACAGTCAGCCACGTGTCCCCTGCGGCAAAGAGATGTGGAGCCAGAGCATCCACCCTACAAGCTAACCATGCTTTCGGCTCCTGCCATCCAAGTACTTGTAGGCAGGCCAGACAAAGCCCGCCCTCTCCGTAGTGGCCGATGCGGCGTAAATGCTCTTTAGGAAAGAAGCCTTGACAGTGCGCGCAGGTGTCCGGACGTGTGTAGTACTGTCTATAAATAAAGCCGGCATCGGCCTCCAGGGCTGTTTGGCAATTTTGCCTAGTAAGTATTGGGTGGCCTGTTGATCCTCGGTTTCCATTATGCATCGTTTGTACAACGCACGTACATGAGCCAAGGACTGGTCGCGGTTGTCAACCCAGGCACGGAAGTCGGTGCTGACTAATGTGCGCGCATACTGCTGAAGAGTCTGCTTGACCGGTCCAGCGGCGGTACACGCCTGCCTGAGAATCGCTGCCAGTAAAGGCTTTTCACGTGCAGCAACAGGACGCATGCCCCCAGCAGCAGCAACAGCAAGTTTGGGGGACAGCCTCAGGAGGAAGCCAAAACGACCAATGGGACAGGAGAGACGCCACGTGCCCGGCTGTGGGAGCTTGAAGATACGAAAGACGCCATTAACGTGTTTCGCCTCAAGCCAATGCCTTCCTCCTCCAAGGACATACTTGGCACATGCAACAAGGGTACGCTGCTGCTCACCGGCATCGGGTGGGATAACCTGCCGCGTGTATTGAAGACAACTGTGTAGGTAAGCCCTGCAACAGATGGCCCTTTCGGGTAAGGACTGTCTCAGTGGCTGAAAAAGCTTCCTTTTGCGGGCTATGGAAGCTGTAGCTTTCTGGCCCGTGAGGAGGACCTGTGCTTTCGGAAGTGCATTTGTGCCTGCGGTGCTGCCAACGTATGTTGGCGCACCCCACAGCATGAAACCCAGCACAGCAGCTGACTCCGTGCAAAGCTTCGGGCCCCATGGAGTTCGGTCCAAAGTAGTGACCTGTTCTATGGTGGGAGCTTGTCCAAACAGCAATGATGACTTACACTTGCATTTGCAGGGAGCAAGAAGGAAAGAGCTGATCTGGCCAACGTCGACAAGAGTCCCTGCCAGATACGCATGCAGGGCGTGCTGTGTGGCAAAGAGCGGAATATCACCCGACTTGCAACAAAACCACTGCATACAAGGGATGTCAGCTGAATCCGCAGTGAGCACGCGACGACAGACTTCCGTAAAGCTAGCTGCAGCTAGGTGTGGCTCATCACCTGTTGGCAAAAGGGAGTTAAGATCGGGCGGTACTGGATACACCAGGCCTGTTGGGAGGGCTTGTCGAAGGTGTACGGCGACTGACAAGGGCAGCTTGACGGCGGTAAAGCATTGATGTTTTAATACATGAAAGCCAGCACTGTACAAAGAAGTAAACCGAGCTTGTGCCCCGTTGACCCAGCCCACATCCGTGCCAGCCGTGGAATTGTCATCCATGTAAGCCTTCAGCATACGCACGCGTGGGATGCGCTGCAACGCACAGATCAAGGGGTCCATCGCAATGCAAAACAAGAGCACGGAAGTGGCTCGACCCATCGCCAAGCCTTGCCGCATACGTAAAGGAGGCAAAAGGAAGCCCTGAATACGATGAAGGGACTTTCGGCCATACAGGAGATGTATGGTGTACTGACGTATCCACTGGGGTACACGCAGTTTTTCAAGGACCTCCATGAGCCAACCGGGGTTAACCCGTTCAAAGGCTTTAGCCATATCCGTCAGTAATACATTGCATGGATGAGTTTCGGATAGAAGGCAATCCTGGACCATCATGAAATTGGCAGGCGCCTCCTTGAGACTGCTCACAAGAGCTTGGGATTGATTGAGGCAAGGAGCAATGGCCGCCATGGCGGACGCAAAAACCGCAGAGTCAATAATGCGAGCTGCAGTGTCGGGCATGTCAAGCGGGCGGAAATTGTCAGCAAAATGTCCCGCATCCGCCTTGGGGATGAAGGTTAGGGCCTGCGTTGGTGGAGGAGCGATTCCCAAAATGATGTTCATGAAGTGCGTATGCAGCGTACTTGCCGACTCCGAGGGTAGCTGTCGGTAACACTCATAAGGGCAGCCATCAGGCCCAGCGGAGGAGTCACCCGTGCGCAGCAAATGATAAAGGATGTCCTCTTGCCGTGGGAGGATGCAACGATTGGCTGGCTGAGGGTGATAATTGTCTAACACAAGCTCCCAATCAGAGGAATAATCTGGTGGGAAGGACTGCCAAAAGGCTCTAGTGGCTCTCAAGGCTGTGTCGACCTCACCCAATGTGGCACAAGGGGACCCATCAGGCCGTAGTACATGAGCCGTGCCGAACGAGCCTAATGACGCCCGATGGAGGTCCCATCTAGGGTGCCGGCTTGGCATGCGCGATCCTACTTGTTTCGCGTCCTTGATGACAGGAGGTGGGGCAACATTAACCGTCTCAAGGGTCGTCAGTTGCATGACGACTCGTTGGGCTTCAATCGCACTGATGGATACAGGCTGACCCTCCGTATGAGGGTGCCTTTCATCAACCAGATGTCGAAAGGTCTCGAAAATGTCCCAAGGGATGACAAAGGAAGAGGCATCCGGTCGAGCACGCTGTCGCTTCAATAAATATGGGAGGGCGCCGTACTTTCCCTGAGCAAGTGCTTCAGACGTTTGTTCAACTTCACCTGCCCACCACACATGGAACAAGCCTTGCAAGTCCGACAGTGAGGGAGGAGAAGGAAGAAGGACTTTTAGTCGCTCAAGGCGCACCTTGGCAGGGTGCGACAAGTACCCCGGGATACGTGTGGCAGGTGCCCCTGCCGGTCGTTTAAACGCCCTAGTGGGTATTGCTCGATAGGAAGCAGCACCAATGTCGTTGGACAGTACTCGAGCCTTGCGCACCCTCAGGGCAACAATACCGTGACCTTGAGGGAGTGCATTGGGCCAGAAGACACGACTGCGCAGATTGCGACAGCCTTCTGCTTCTTCATTGTGGAGTATGATATCCAAACAAGACGACACACCACCCACTCGATATGTGGCGAATCCTGTTGAGACCTGTCGCAGGAGCCCTTCCGCTCGTATGAGGTCCCAAAGACCTGGGTGCTTTTCGGCCATGCGATTAAAGTCTCCAGCAATGAAAATTTCATCCCTCGAAGTCCGTGATGCAAGATAGGAGACAAGTGCCTGCTCAATTTCGATAGTCGATCCGGGTGTGCATAAACGCTGACAATTTCGCAACGATGAGCAAAGTGGCTGACAATTACGGATAGAACGAAACCTGGATAGATTTCCGTTTGTGAAGTCAGGACATAAGGGGCCGGTACCAAAATGGCTACGCCCGAACTGCAGGACTCAGGTATCGCTGGGGAAGAAGCGATGGCAGCACGAGGAAAAGAATGTGCGGCCGTGACAGGTCCCCCCGCATCCCAATTGGTTTCCTGTAGACATACAGGTCCCTTCCGCAAGAGGCCATGAACCGTGCTAGTTTTACAAATAGCAGCGGCACTCGTCCAAACTTTATAACTAGAGACATTCCAAGTTGAGACTTGGAGGGACATGCCTAGTCCTTTAGCAGGATTGGGTGCTAGCTTTGCTGCCACAACTGATCGGGCGAGGGCACGTATTGCCCCACCCAATTCAGCTTGAAACAATGCAAGATCCCCCGGTTGCGAAGGATAACCAAGTGCAAGTGTCACCAATGACAGAGGTTCTTGTGCAACATCCGAAGTATGGTGAGGTGCAACTGTCCACATTTCCAGTATTGCCTCCAAGCACTGATTGACAGACGCTTGTGAGAGTGGTGGAGGGGAGTTTGTGAAAGGCAGAGCCGCCCGAAGGGCGGAGAGAGTTGGGAAAGAAACGGGGGTTCCTTGTAAATGCCAAATCAGGTTCAAAGAGCGCACACGACACCGCCTATTATTAGCTTGCTGAGCCGCTGAGAATTGGAAGCAGCGAAGAAGGGACACCCTCACATGAGGGTGCAGGAGGGATGAGGTAAGAAGCGTCATCCTCCTTTAAGTGCGACACTTGAATCTTTCCGCGGCACGAAGCCAGGAACAACCATAATCGCTACTTCGTTCTCTTCGGCAGTGGCAAGCGTAAATAGGGCAGTGTGCGTGCAAGATTTGGCATCAAGGTTCTCAGGAATCGACGTGATGGGCGTTAATGAAACGGTTTGTTGCGGTGGCCACTCAACTGCATACGTACAAACACCTGTAGAGTGACCAGTGCACGTACTCAAGAGGGCACCGACTAGTCGAAGAACCCCATGTTCAGCATGGAAAAAGTCAAAATTCCACGACCATACATCCTCAGAAATAAAGGTTTTTCCAAGGAATGGCAAAAGAGCAAGCATGACTGCTCCCAAAGGCGTAAAGCTCCCAAGAACAGAGAGAGGGCCACCTGAGATGGCCTGAGCGCACAAGGCCTCAGGACGGTCGTGACTGAACAAAATGACTGACGCAAAGTCGGCTCGCGTGTAATGAAGCAGAGCTTCAAAGTCGCCGGTTGGGAGCTGGAGGTGAGGGAAAGGTGGAAAGCTGAGGAAGGGCAACGCCTTATCGGCTGACACCTCCTCAGATATGTCGGCTTGAAACCACATAGCGCCCGATGATGCAGGTGGGACAGCCACAATACATATTGTGCGCACTTCCCGAGCAGTAGTGGGTCGAAAAGTCCACGTGGCAAGCTTTCCATCGATGAGGTGTAAAACAATGACAAGGCGGCCTTCCAAAGAGACAGGGAAGCAATGTAGGTGATAACAGATAAGCCGCATATAAAGATTCTCAACCTCACGCATCTTTTCACCACAGACATCAATGAAGGATAATCTCTGTAGAGCGCTGCACCTTGGGAACTGTGACACGATCTGTGACGTCGCAACGTAAGCGGGTGCACCAAATGATGTCGCAAAGGCTTGAAAGAGACTACGAAGTCGAGTCTCAAAGGCTGCAGGGAGTTGTGCAAGTAACTGTGGTGTGGCCTCAGGAGGTTCATAAATGAAGTCCGATCCACAGCCTCCCAAACAGAGGTTAGACAGAGGAACCCAATCAACGCTGCAACAGGCTTTTGAGCAACACGAGGGCGATCAAACCTGCGGTTTTCAACTCCATGCCAAAAGACTGGGGGCTTGATTTTTTCCTTCCAGTCCCGAGCATCTTCTTGCGATACCTGCTTGTTAAGCACGGAGGCATCGATGAGGTCAACAACTCTTTGTTTAAGAGTGGCATAATGTGCAGGGAGCTCCTCAGGGGAGGGAACTGGTGAAATCGGAAGGCAATCAGTCAAATCAGTGACAACGAAATGCCGCACAATACTGGGTATGAAGGAGTTCCCGGCAAGGGAAGCGAGCAGGTGTGGTGAGGTAGAGCGTGGGACAATCCGGAAAGCCTCAAGAAGCTCAAGATCAGCAAGAATTTCATGCAGCCTGATGGGCCGAAAGGGCAGAGACGCAGTTTGTGAATAGTCAAAGAGGGACTTAAGAGATCGTTCAAGTCTGACATCGATGAACCCATTACACGAATTACCCGCAGTGACAAAGTAATTCCAGTCAGCAATCAGCTGTGGGGGAAAGAAATGGTCCCAAGGAAGTGCGGGGTAACGCTGTCTTTGACCAACCGGGCCAATACATGCTGCTTCAAAATTGGCGCAACTTCCAAAGTAGACTATCTGATAGAGAAGGCAGCGATATAGAGCAGTTGTTAGCCGTGGGGCGCCATCGGAAGTTGCCCCTCTTGGCTGCATAAAAGGGGGGAGAGCAGCACGAGAAACTCTTCCGTGGTCATCGATTATGAGGGGAGGGGACCATCCAGCTTCCAGCGGTGAGGCGCGATGCTGCTGCACCCCTGTGGTCGGCTGAACAGATCTCGAGAAGAACGATCTCTTGCGTGACGCAACTTTGCCAAAATCAGTGGCATCCGCATACGAGTGGGAACTTTGCGGAAGTCCCAGGCAGAGTGCAATTTGCTGCTGAAAAACAGCGAAAAAGAACGAAACTGCAACAAGCCCCAGCAAAACCCCTTACCAAGCACAACACTCGGACAGAGACCTTCGTTTTGCTGCACTCCACACGCAGTTCCGGTCTTGAGCCAAGTCGGCACAAAGTCTTTCAAGAAACTGAGGTGCAAACTACCTAAAGGTGGCTCGGAGCTCTCTAAACAACTTCCCATGGGCCAAAAGCACCCTGGTACTACCAAAACTCCTAAGAACGTCCGAAAACAGGGAGAACCTACAGGACCTACGGCTTTAAAGCGAAAAGAGTCCCTCACACTCCAAGTGCCAGGGAACTAGCCGAGAACTGTTCAGGTTTCTACAGATGAGCCGGACGCCCACCATATCCTCCCAAACAGAGGATATACGTTTACACCCCCTCTGGGCGTTCGGGTCACTCACCCTTCTTTGTAGACTCTTGAAGCCTCGAAGGTTCCCGAGCGCAGAAAAGACAGATCCTGCGTGTCAGCGGCGTCGTATGCCGAATGCTTGGACAATCACGTTTCACGTGATAGCAAGCACCTTTGGAAGTCAAGTAAAGTACTGGCCACTCTGGCTGATCTGCCAGACAACGGGCGTACAGACAGCGACTAACCCCTAGGAAGACGCAGCCTGTCACAAACCCTGCGGCAAAAGTCAAGACAAGCAGTCTCTCCAGAAGCTGTGCTTCATCCTGCGAGTCAACAGAAGAAAGAGAAACCATGGCATCCTTGAAAGCCTGGAGACCGTAGTGGTCCATTCCGGCGGGAATACCAAAACCCTTAAAAGGAAAAATTTTGAGAGGAAATGGCTGCGAAGAGGAACTTAGTCACTCTAAGCTCTCCAAAACCCTTCTACACAGGAGTTCGGGGTAGTGCTGAGTATCTCGAAGCACAAAGCGCATAGAATGCTCGTGGGAGCCGTCACAGCGCAAAGCACAAAGCTGAGTCGCAACCCTATCGTGTGTAACCCTAACCCTCCAACGCTTAGAAACCAAGAGCCCATCGCACCCCTGAAGGCCAACGGAGCACGCATCCACAACCGAATCATGGATCTGGTACTTCTGTAGCTTAAAGTAGTGCTGGGTCTGCTTCCAGGTCCAATAAGCGCATTTCACTGGCCACTCGATAGCCCAATGATCAGAAAGATCACACATCTCTCGGACAGCGATCCACAGCTTCCGGTGCACAGCCCAAAGGCCGCCAAGATGCTTCTGGTAACTGTCTCCGTACCTCTTGAGGTTCATCCGCTGATACGGGCATCCTCCAGTGCATGGAGTCGAGCTCCAAAAGAAAACCCTCATGCCGCGACTCCTTGCTTTCTCCACAATGGCAACGAGATCTTCTCGAGTTTCTTTCTTCGTTCCATCATCGGCGGCGGTCACAGTCAAAAGATGAATCTTCGGAAACTCCCTAGCACAGACCTTGGAGAACCCTGACTCAAGCGGCGCGCAAAACTCCACAAACAGCCACTTCTGTCCCTTTTGAGGTCTAAACCGTTCCATCAACGAAGAAATCCCTCCCTTCGCAACACAATTTCGCAAAATTGTCATTGCCAACCCCTTTACCCCCTCTGGAAGCAAGGCGGCGCGCAGACCCACATGATGCATGTGTTTAAGCGTGGAGGCTAAATCTAAGTTCTTGGTAAAGATATCCGCAGGATTCTCAGTGCCACGCACAGAAACCACGCGGAGGGATCCGGACTGAACTTCTTGTTGGAGAAAACAAGACCTGATGTCGATGTGGCGCAGCTTGCGAAGACCCTCAGCTTGGCTGATTGCAACGGCGGCCTCACTATCACAGTAAAGCAGAGGCACAACTGGGTCACACCCCAGAATATGCTCAACAGCACACCGTGCTCCTAGGGCTTCCTTAGCCCCTTCAACCAATGCATAGAGCTCACTCTCGGCCGAAGACAAAGCAACGGACTGCTGCAGTCTAGCCCACGTCTTGATACAGGCCTTTCCAAGCATGAGGCACCCTCCCGAGATCGACCGACGATCGACGGAGCGCTCGCTCCCCCACGAGGTGTCCACATAGGCATGGAGACGGAGTTTCTCAACACTCTGGCGCGGAAAAAGCTGAAAGTAGTTGACGACAGTCTTGAGGTACCGCAAGACAGCGCGCATAGCGCGTTCATGCACTTCCAGCGGCGAGCTCTGGCCCCGAGCCAAAACAGAGACATAGTAGACTAAGTCCCCGCGAGTGGTGCTCAACCAGCTTAGCTTGCCAAGTGCACGGCGGTAGCGGGCGGCAGCTTCGGCAGAAAGAGGAACCCTTAACCCCGGCTCGTCCAGAGCCCTGTCAAGCAAATCCCTCAAGCAAGGTGGTGTTGGGACACCCTTGGCGTTCTCAAGCTTGTACTCCTCCAGAATATCGTTCATGTACCCTGGGTCCATTCCAAACTTAAGGTCCCCACCCTGCTCACACCGAAAAACTTCCCTTCCTAGGAAATGTATCTTACCATCTTTGGCGAGGTCCGCGGTGACCTTGAGCTTCAGCTCCTTGCGTAGTTCCTCCACCATCTGGTAAAGATCAGCTGTGTCTGGCCCAGCCAAAAGCAAATCGTCAACATAACTCAAGATGTAGATTGCTTGACCCTTGTAAGACCCTACGAAGAGACAGGGCTCAGTGGGACAGGCCTTCATGTTGAAGAGCTTACTCAGGAGCTGAGAGAGATGGCGCGTCCAGTGTAGCGCTGCCGAGCGCAGGCCATACAATGCTTTATTCAGTTTGAGAAACAATTTCTCTCCGGCGGGACCCCGACAACCCTCAGGCATGCTCACCACAACTTGCTCCCCCCTAAGGTATGCGAAGAGGAAAGCCGTGGACACGTCGAGTCCTAGGATGTTCAAACCCTGGGCCCCAACAACCGCAAGAAATAGCTTCAGCGCCTCGGCGGATGCCGTGGGAGAGCTAATGCCTAACTGTGCTGCTGACGGTCCGGTGGAATAGTCACGGGCGACGATTCTGCAGCGGACCAGGGGCGTCTCGCGACCCTCGATCCTTTCGGTTTTAGCAGCAACCACCCAGCGTGTGCTGATTACCCGCTGCTTTGCATCAACGTGCCATAACATATCCCCAACTGCCAAACTCTCCAAAGCCTTCAGCTCCTTGATCATCCCTTCATAGGTCAACCCTAGATCAAGCCCCACTTCGGTGACATCGTCCCGGGAGGCACAGGGCCTCTGGACCTTCACAAACCCACCCCCAAGCTCGACAATGATTTCGCCGTCCTTGGTTTCTTCACCAACTGTGGAGACTGCTGAAGCAACATTGCCCAGAGCCTCCTGATGCTCAATGCGGCTAGCAAAGGCACCAGCGACCCCCTCTGGGACTCTGTCCAGAGGCTCTGCCTCAACTTCCATGAGGTCCTGCATCTCTTCGTTGGTGATCTCACCTGCTGGCTGCTCTGGCAGCTCCCGGCTATCATCATCAGCAATGGAGGGCTCATACAAAGAATCCTCGTAGTCTTCCGGAACTTCCGCAACGTCACCGGGCAACTCTACATACTCCCCAAGCCCTCCCTCAAACCCTAGATCCCCTAGGTCAGGAACCGGAGCATCAAACCCCATCTCGGCATCGATCTCCCTATCCCTTTCAAGCGAACCCTTGGGGTCAAAGGTGTCCCTGAGGTACTTGGCGTAACGAGCCCTACAGGCTGGAGTGTGCATTGCCTTGTCCATGTCGAAACCTTTGATCTTGCATGCGCGGCAGCGCGGCGTCTTCCCATGTTCCTCGACCCACGTCTTCGGAGGTCCCCGGGTATTCGTATTTGGTAGAGGCAAGGCAGCCAGGCTGTCCGGATCAACGGGTGGTCCCTCGGCGGGCGGATCCCTCCCTGGAAGAAGGCGACAAACCCCACGAAGCAAGCCAACCTCGTACCTTAACGGCATCAGCATCCTGACCTTAGGTGATCTCACCACCCTCTTCTCACCATTGTTCAACTGAACCCTGACCCAGTGGCTCCCCGACGCAACTTCAGGACCCATGTAAGACCCTTTGCAAAGACGACCGTTCACCAAATGTGCAATGGAAGGCGGAGGCAGGCACAACACAGAGGCACCAAAGATATACGTGGGATGTGCCGGGATGCGTTTCATGCGGCACCTTTGCTCTGGTGTCAAAGAAGAACCCTCATCAAGGTGATACCTGTTGTGTGCAACGCTAAGGTGTGAAAACAAATACGGTATACCCCCGGACGCAATAGTCAACCCTACCTTCTCCAGAGAACACAGCTGAACCTGGGCGAGCTCCTTCAAGGTCCTGATCGCCCTCTCCGCGTTGGGAGCGTGACGGTCCACCGGAACCTGTTCGAGCAAAGCGTGAGGAAGCTCCCGGGCACACCGCTCAAGGAACGACACAAGAGCGGGTTCACCGTCTGATCTCATGGAGATGATCACTTCTTGCGACCCTGCCAACCCTGCACTTCTGGTCCAACGCACAAAAGACGTCACCATCGACTCACGATCTGGCTGCCACTGGATAGTCCCTAAGACCCCGCACCCAACGGCAACAAGCACTAGCATGGCGATCCCTTTGAACCAAAACTTGTCTGCTTGCACTTCCCTCCGATCCTTACGCTCCTGGGGCAATCTCCGTTGTGGGCACACACCCAGGCCACGCTGACACTCCTCACAGCTGGAATTGTAGGGGATGTGGGACCGCAACACATGCTCATTCTGCAAGAGAGAGAAGTCACTCGACGAAAGGTAACCCTGATCACCTGCAACGATCCAAGGAGCAACGCCACCCTCAATGCTACCATGACCCTCTGCAACTGGACCCTGAGAACCCTGCGCAACTGGACCCTCGGAACCCTCTGCAACTGGACCCTGAGAACCCTGTGCATGAACCCTCGGAACCCTGTGCAACTGGAGCCTCGGAACCCTGCGCAAAGGAACCTGGACCCACTGCATTGACGCTCTCTTTTGAACTCTGGCCAAAGATCATTGGAAGATCACCCCTCAAAACGGCCATCGGCGGACGCTTCTGGCTTTCGGAGGGGAACGCTGCCATCACCGACTCATCTACAAATCGTTCCACACCACCCCCGGTGGCAATGGGAACCCCGACGGCGTTGTTGCCACGGGTGCTCGGACTGGCGGCGGATCTCGAGGAAGAGGTGGCGGCGTCTGCTGCATCATGGCTGGGTTCTCCGTTGACCCGCTCGATGGCTCCGGAGGCGCGCGGTACATAGCCGTCCACTCGGGAAGCGGAGGAGGAGGCGGCACCGGCAGCTCCATAGGCGGCTCCGTGCCCTGCATCCCTTCCGTCGGGAACCAACGAGCGTGTCCGCACCTCGAAGAAGCCGGCTGCCACCGATATGCTGAGCAGAGGAAACTCAGCACGAACTCGGCCGTGCTCTGGCGACTCTCGAGATGCCCCGCAAAGGCCCTGGCGTACCGGGTCATCTCCGCATGGGCTTCCCCGTGCTGCGCCACGGTCCTCAGCTCCGGCATCTGCGTCTCCTGGTCCACCATCTCCGGCTCGCCCTTGTCCTTGGACCCTGAGCCGCGCTTCTTTCCCCGATTCCTCGGGTATGGCCTCCAATGTTTCCCCACGGGCTTGTTCTTCACCATCGCGCCCTTCCTGGGTCGGAGAGCCACTCGAGGCATGGCCTTGGTCGCTGGATACTTTGGCATCTTCTTCACCTTTGGCTTCATCCTTCCGACGCTGCCCTTGGCTGCTCCCTGGTCCTCGGTCTTCTTCTCGGCACTGTCCATCTCCTGAGACCGAACAGTTTCCCCCGACGTTGAAGCATAATCCGTTGCCAGCTGCGCAAGCAGCTTGAGGACCCGGCTTCAGGTGAACCCCCTCTGTCCCCATCACACTTGGCAACCCTGGCTCCAACAGACCCTCGACCCTGGGACGCGGCACCCGACCCTGCAACCCCTGACCCTCGCTCGACAGAGATCCCTGACCCTCGCGGTCCTGGCCCTCTCCCAGCATCTCTGGGCGGCGCCACGCTGGAACCTCCTCTTCCGAGCTGCTGCTCATCTTGCACCGCAGCAGTCAGGAGCTGAAAACGCAGGCGGGTGCTCTCGGGCACAAAACGGCTTGCAGACAACCAGAAACAGTTCTGAAAACTCTCTACGTACAGCTTGCATCCGGGCTTCCCTCGCGAGCTGGGACCCAAAACCCGAACCTTGCTGAAATCTACATCCCAACCTTTCTTCAAAAGGAGGCCCAGAGACAGAAGGCTATAACGCACAGGTGCGATTAAAGCTTCAAAAGTCACCGGCACTGAACCTGTAGGAGGAGATCCGTTGCTAGAGGCCGAGACCAACCTAACCCTAACCCTAGCACGCCTTCTAATCTGAATGTCCTCCCCGGTTGCCGTGACACAGCCAACACCGCTATCACCCAATGCTTCCAAAAACTCTGCAGACCCACTGGAAAACATGCTCTCAGCAATCAGATGCACAGAGGCTCCTGAGTCGAGCAAGACATGGTCCACCTCCTCTCCATGGGCGGCGGCGCGGGACACTGCAGAAACATGATGCACATGAGGAAGCATGCTGTTGTTGTGTTGGGTGTTCTCGGTGCTGCTCGCTACTGCTGCTACATGCTGTACAGGACCCTCGCTGGCACGCAGAAACCCTGGACCCTCATCACGCAAACCCTGGTCGCCGGAACCCTGGTCTTCCACCACAGGCTCTTCCAAAACACTGTTCTGAAAATTCTCCCAATCGCAATCGGAAAAATCAAGCGACGTCTCGGAGAAACTGTCTTCCTCCCTATCATGAATCACGTGATGCACAGCGGCACACAACTCCGGCTCCATCAAAACCGTGGCTGCCCTGTTGTTCTGATCCTTCCCTTGGTTTCCCTTACCCTGCTTCCCTGCAGCACCCTGAGCCTGAGCAACCAAAGGACAATCCCTTGCAAAGTGGCCGACCTCTTGGCACACATAACACTTCTTCTGCGTGCCGTTCCCTGGTGGCGGTGTCACTGCCGCTCCTTGGTCCTTTCCTTTGCCACCCTTCGGGGTTTCCTTCCCATTGCTCTTTTTGTCCTTGCCTTCTTTCTGGTCCTTTCCTTTTCCTTTCTTTCCTTCCTTTCCTTTGTCCTTTCCTTTTCCTTTGTTTCCTTCCTTTCCTTTGTCCTTTCCTTTTCCTTTTTCCTTTTCGAACTGAAGCTGATTTGCATGATCACCCTTTCCGCCAGGCTTCTCCTGGAACATTAAGATCTTCAAATTCGCATCATAAAACTTGAGTGCGGTCTCCAGCTGATCAATGGAATCAATCTTGGCATGAAGCAAGATATACTTCTTCACTTCGGTGTCCAGATTCCTAAGCATTACCATGCACCTGTCTGCCTCGGTCAACCCTAAGTCCACAAACGCTGCCGTGAGTCGCTGGTACTTGGCCAGCTCAACCTGCACACAGCGAAAGACCTCAAGGGGCCTCACAGAACCCTTGGGCATAGTGAACTTCAGGATCTCTTCCCTCAGCGAACTGGCTTCTATCCTGCTACACACACTAAGCTCCGAATGGAGCCGCCTCATAGCTTCATATCCCGCAGGTGCGCCTAGTTGCTCCTTCTCAACCTGCTTCAAAACATCGAGACCCCTTGGGTAGGCCCCAAAACTCTGACGCAGATACAGGAAAACCCTCGTGCTCCTCACGCTCTCACCCCTCGACAAACCGCTGTTCTGGATGGTGCTGTCCTTGGTCACATAGGACTGAATCTCCCCTGGGATACGGTCATCAAACAACGCTAGCCATGGAAGGAAAACTTCCAGGTACTCAACCCAGGTTTCAATCTCAGCCCTCCTGCCCTTTGCCATCCTAGTCCCATCCAAAGTGGGTAGCTTCGGGATGTAAGCTTCAGCCTTGGGGTTCCTTATAGGAGCACCCTCGTCAACATCCATGGAAGAACCAGAGATGTCGGACAGGCTTCCAGTCCCTTTTCCCTTGGTCTCCCTCTGGCTTTCCCTCGACACCAAACCCTCAACTAGCGTGACCATCTGGCTGATCTGCTTCTGCTGCTCCTGCACCGTATGCATCAACAGCGATTCCAGTTGTGAGGGTGCCGCGCCCTGAGCGCTCGGCATTGGTGACGGTACTAACCCCGGTGGAACCGCAAAGGACCCAGTAGGAGGAACCGGAGTTCCAGACTGTGACCCCACAGGAGACCCAGTTGGGTGGAACCCTGGTGGCGACCCTGCAGCGGAAAGGTGGGAGATTGGGCTGAAAGCAGCTCCAAATCCCGCTCCTCTAGGAACCGAAGAAGGTCTCGCTCGTCTCTCCGGGTATGGCATATCAGAGCCACGACTCGAACGCCTGACAACTCCAGGGGTGTCATCCCTAGACATGTCATAAAACGACGGTCTTCCTCGCCCTTCCATGCTTCACCGACGCAACGAAAACCCTCAACTCAGTGGTAAAACTTGCGTATTGTGCTCACTTCTCTCAAAGCGGTCAAGCGTGCGTCCCTGTGGATCAAACACGCTCCGCTACCACGAAAAAGAACGAAACTGCAACAAGCCCCAGCAAAACCCCTTACCAAGCACAACACTCGGACAGAGACCTTCGTTTTGCTGCACTCCACACGCAGTTCCGGTCTTGAGCCAAGTCGGCACAAAGTCTTTCAAGAAACTGAGGTGCAAACTACCTAAAGGTGGCTCGGAGCTCTCTAAACAACTTCCCATGGGCCAAAAGCACCTTGGTATTACCAAAACTCCTAAGAACGTCCGAAAACAGGGAGAACCTACAGGACCTACGGCTTTAAAGCGAAAAGAGTCCCTCACACTCCAAGTGCCAGGGAACTAGCCGAGAACTGTTCAGGTTTCTACAGATGAGCCGACGCCCACCATATCCTCCCAAACAGAAGATATACGTTTACATACAGCCTTCATGGAGCCTGCGTTCTCGAGGACTGGTTGGATGACAACGTTGGCAAGGTAGACCTTTCCCTACAGTGCTCCGGTCTTCTGCGTGTTGCTGGGGTGCACCGCCTTATGCGTTGCACTGGGCCATCCGGAATGACTCGACCGCTGTAGAGGGCTTTTGCGTGCCCGGGCGGACCCTAACGGATTTTATCGGAAATTAAACACTCCGCTGGTCTGCACCATGGTCAAGTTCTGTGTTGTCGTGGTCCAGCTCTTGCTCGGGGCGCAAGCTTGTCCCAACACAGTAAGTCCTTTCGGGCGGGCCCAGTCACAACTTCCACAATATGTTGCCACTTCGATGGGCACCTTTGCCGTTTCAGTAGAGGTCATCTTGGACTTGCTGGCTTACGTTCAGCCTTCTATTGTGTTTGGGCCACTTTACGAGCCCTTCAATTGCTTGTGCCGCTCCACATCATCAACCGGGGACGGTGGACTGGCCGGCACCCAGAAAAGCATTCTGCTCTCTTCATCTCCATCCACTCCGAGACGGGTCTATGCTTCGTGGCTACTCCACTCTCCTGCCTGGCAAGCACATTTTACTGCTGATGACGCCGCGCCGACTTCTTTCTTTGAGGTCCGTGATCTCTTGGAGTTAGCGGAGAGATCTGGGCATGGCGACCCAGCAATGACACAGACACACCTCAGTGCAGCATCGCAAAGGTGCAACATCTCCTTGATTCGTTTACAGGAATCATGTGAAAAACAGAGCGCGCAGCACTCGGTCTTTTTCTTGAGCCAAAGCGGAGTCGCGTCGGGCTCTGACTGACAGTGAAACACCTTGCAGCTGTCTGTCTCCAAGCAAAACACTTCAAGCACTAACGAAACGAGACGAAACGAACGTGCAGTCACTTCCTAACTCAAAAGCACTCCTCACAGCTTCAGGCATGCCGAAAACATCAGGACATCCAAGGTCAAATGGGATTTTCACACCCCCTCTTGGACTGATGCGGCACCTAGTGTCTTTTGAGCACACTTTACAAGCTCTAGACCTAGCTTTTCAGGATAGAACCCTGAATCTTTTAATTCCACCTGTACATGTTCATGCACTTGGTCACATTCCCGTTTAGGAAACACTTTGACCCAGCGTTTACTGTTCGTGGCAAAGTACCACCGTTTAAACACACAGTCGTACGCACAGCGGTCTACCACAATACCCTCAGAAAGCCCCAATTCTGAAGCAACCTGAAGATACCGCGGGTCCTTCCAGAGGTCGTTCTGCAGAGGCCACTCTTGAGTCAACAACAAGCGTTCACTCCGAGCAACCGGTTTCAACAAACCTTCAAGAAGTTCCCAAGCACGCTGATGCAACTTCTTCTTCTCTTCCCACTTCTCTTGACTGTACTTGCGCCACCCACGGTAACGCAAACGACACCCAGTGGTACAGGGAGTGGAGATATGGCAGTAGATCTTCGTCTTCAAGCCACAACTCAACACAGAAAACAACTCCTTCAGAAAACACTGCGTCTGCTCAGAACAAAAGTCAAGCTTTTCAGTGACACCCACATAGGGAATCTCAAGCTTCTCACATGCCTTCTGTAAGGCACTTTCTTCCTGGCAGAACAGTTCAACGACCACAAAGGTGACCTGGTTCTTCGCCACAGCTTCACACAGTGAAACGTACTCCTCAGGAACAAAAGAACGGTTTACCGGCTCTTCTGCAGTCAGGCGTTCCAGCTCAAACTCACCCAACTCGTCTTCAAAAGAAACCAAACCGGTTACCTCGTAGAGGTTGTCCAGCTGCTCCTGAAAGACCATACTCTTGGTCAGGCCATCGGAGGCATTATATGCTCCGGCCACAAACTCGAGGATCACTCTCCCCGACTGAACCATCTGCTGCAGGAAAGCACACCGCAGCTCCAGGTGACGAACCCTTCTCAAGAGTCCCTCCATTGAAGCAATCGCCTTTGCCGACTCAGAATCGGTACAAATCCGGATCCAAAAGCTTCCGGTATCATCCTCAGGCAATCCCTCCAAAAACGACTGTTGAAGCAACCCTGCAAACAAAGCCTCTTTCACAGTCTCTACCAAAGCACTCAATTCAGCCTCGGCACTGCTCAGGGCCACAACCGTCTGTTTACGGCTAAAACTCTTCAGCAGGTTGCACTGCCAGCAGATAATCGCCCCACTCACAGAGGGCAAATTCCAGCTAGCATCACAGAAACAATCGATCACACGCGTACTTTCCGAAGGGCGATAGTTCACCCACTGTGCCGGGATCCGCTGAACCCGATTCCCAAGCGTGAGAATCCAACGCAGCACAGCTCGAATACACGCTTCACTCCTGGAGTCTGGGTTGCTCTGGCTCCGGGCCAGAAAACCTACAACAAACTGCAAATCAGCTCTTGTCAAAGCTAGCCACGACAGTTTGCCCAACACGCGCCGGTAGCGCTGATAGGCCTCATGCGTGATCGGGGTGGATTCCAGACTGGTCCACAAACGCTCAAGCTTGGGGAGTTTCGCTCCCTTCGTGATTTGATACTCTTCCGCACAGCTATGGAGCATCCCGGGTTTGAGTCCGAAGTACAAGTCTCCGGTCTTCCTCTGATAAATGTTTCTCCCAAGAAAGGAGATCACCGATTTCTCTCCCGGTTGAAGCGTTCCCGTGCGCTTCATCTTGAACACTTTACTCAGTTCCTCAAACACTTTCTCAGCGACACTCGCAACCGTGCTGAAAACCAAGATGTCATCTACATAGGCCAACACCAACACAATGGCATCCTTGCCTTTCTCCTTGATCACCTTGCGATACACAGTGCTGTCAGCAGTAACAAAGAAACCAAGTTTTCTCAGTGTTTCTCCTAGCTCACGAAACCAAGCCAAAGGCCCAATCCGCAAACCATTCATGGCACGCTTCAGCAGACAATGCACACGTTCACCTGACACTGTCCTACAGTTCTCCGGCAGCTTCACCACCTCAGTAGAAAACAGCTTAGCCTGCATGAAGGCCACAGAAATATCTCCCGAAATCACCTTCCCTCCGAAATGCGCATACATCCCCAACAGACACCTCACAGACTCTAAGGTAGTAGTAGGAGAATAGATGCCATCAGCTAAAGCAGAGGTGGGCCCTTTAAAGTCACGCACAACCAAACGGCAGCGCACACGCTTGTGCCCGTCCTTGTAGTGCAACACCCACCTGGTGGAAAGCACTCTCCTCTTAGCTTCCCGCACAAGGCGAAACGCCTCCTTCTCAGACACAACCTGGCACACACCAAAGTGGTCCAGTTCCTCCATTTCAAGACGCATCCCTTCCCCAAGTTTCTTCTCCTCAAGAACCTCCCCAGTATACTCATCAGCAGCCCCAGAAGGAACCTCAACCTTCACCTTGGACCCTCCAAACTTCAAAGTAAACTCCAACTTGGCCGCCCTAGACCCTTTAGCGTCCTTTGCCGCGAACACAACCTCAGGTCTAGAACACATGGAGTACAAAGCATGGTCCTCCAGCCAGCTGATCGCCACCTCCATGGGATCATCATCGTCGGCCGGCTGCATGTCCACATCGTACAAAGGTGGGGCCTCGTTCTCTCCTGCAGGGGGACCTTCAGGGAGTACCTCTTCCTCCTCAACTGGAGAAGGATCATAGTCCATAAGCTCATCCTCCAAGAGCTCAGCTGGAGCCTCCGGCTCCGCACTCCCCCTCTCAACTAGATTACCCTTAGGCTCTCCAGGCTGAAAGGCTTCGGGGGGCTTCAGGTCTAAGGAAACAGGACGCTCTAAAACGTTGTCTTGCCTAGAAGGGGCACCCGAATCAGCGGCTTGTACCACCAACTCCTCAGGATACAGGTAAGGCTGGTCCGGCCGAAAAGCCGACATCACTTCGACCTCATCAGGCCGATCAAGAGGGAGCACACGCACTCCTCCACCATTGGGCTTAGCAGGCCCTAGGTACATACACGGGATGAGGCGGCGGCCTCGATTCTCAGGCTTCTGCTTCGCAGGTTTGGCAAAACCCTTGCACCCAAAAGGAAACGTCTTCGTTACTGGAAGATGTTGGCGTCTCAGCCTTTCAATTGGCGTGGTTTGCGACTTCGAGGTCGCATGCAGGTTCCTTGTCCTAGCAACATATCTCAAAGCTTCCTTGTACAACAAACCACCCAGCCGGAGCTTCTTCTCCAGCGTAGTTTCTAGCGTCAACCAATTCACCCAGAAGGCTTCCTTCAAGTGTCGCACACCTACCTCCACAAGCCCTTTCGACTGCGGCCGTCCTTTCGGCACCGCGTCTATGTGCAACGAGAGGCCTGGGTATGAGCGGTCTTTTCCCACCTTGTTCCAAAGCGAGATCAGAGACGCTTCATTATCCATCCTCAGCACAACATGCTGACCTTGAATACCTGCGGCGGCCAGCTCGGCGTTTATACACCGTGCAACATGCCCTGGATCACCTCCTGTGGGGTAGGGCACAGCGAAACAATATCCGCTAAGCTCGTGCACCACAATGCACACTCTCAGGTCTTTCGTAAAGAACAAGAAGTCGCTTAAGAAGCTTGCTTGCGGAATTGAAGGATCTTTGCGCCTTCGCGCTGGAATCACTCCTCGACTGGACACACACAAAGAACACGAAGGCAGATAGGGCTGATGGCCCCGAGCAACGTGCTCCTGATACTCTTTATCCTCCAGTGGAACATGAAGTTCCCCTTCTTCAGAAATATCCCCAGCATCTTCAGCAGCAGGCTCGGCTTCAACAACCGGTGCTGGAGCTGAGGCTTGGGCGGGTTCCGCCTGCCTTGGTGGATCACCATCCGGAATCAACTCTTCATCGGAAATCGTCACTTCCACCGGAAGTCCACGCATCATGCACAAACGGTGTGGCGGCTCAGACACTTTCTCATCACAGCCACCTTTCACCTTCAAAGGCTCCGACCTTAGGTCATCCCAGCCACAAGCACAACACAACCACAAGCCACGCACACGCTCCAAGCCACAACAGCACAAGGACCGCAGACGCCGCACACCAACCAGCACAAAACACTCCACGGCTTCAGAGGCTCTCGGTGCTTTGCTGGCTCTCGGTGCTTCGGGGGCTCTCGGTGCTTTGCTGGCTCGCGGGGCTTTGCTGGCTTTCGGTGCTTCGGGGACTTTCGGTGCTTTGCTGACTCTCGGTGCCTCGGTGACTTTGGACGTTTTGGGGGCTTGGGCTCTCGGGGCTTCTTGCGCGTACCCTGGCAAACACACTCGCACAGAGGGCCCCAAGGCTTTAAGTAGAGCCTGAGCCTTTCTCACAAAACCCTCGCAAAACACTTGCAGCACGTCACTGGGCCTCCAGGCTTCCATGGGGGTCTGGGCCTCACACTCACTTGCAAAACCCTTCCCAAAAACCCGTAAAACCCTATAGCGCTGCAACCTCAGAACTTCACCCTTTCTACCGAGCACACCCGGACACTCACCACACTCAAAGCAACCTACTCTCGCAGACGATCGCTTCCACTTCCTCTTAAAACGAATCTTTTTGCACCCTGCGGTTGGTCGCACGGTAGGTCTCAGATAGAGACAGAGCGGGAGCGCCTCTTGGAGCCGCGTCCATGTTGCGTTGACCCTTGGTCTGGAGGGCCATACGAACCACCGAGTACCCGTTGTGTTGGGCGGATCGGTGCCTTGCTCTTTGGATCGGTCGGCGGGGCTTGCAGCAAAAGCGATCTGTGGTATCCCAGAGGCGGCTGCGGTCCCAGCAAAAACGATCCTTGGTACCCCAACGGCGGGGGCGGCAACGGCGGCAGCGGCACTGCTGGCGCTGCTGGCGCTGGCAAGGCCGGCATAGCCTTCACAGGCACCATCTTCGGAGGCGCCACCGGCCTCACTGGCATCGCCTTCACTGGCACCAAAGCAGGATCCACTCCAGGGGTCTCCGGTGCCGCTGGCACGGCTCTTTTCGAAGGCTTTGGCGGCGAGGGAGAAACTTTGGCCGGCGACCTGGACGGTTTCACTTTGGGCGGCGGTGGCCCATCCGGAATCACTTTGGGCGGCGGTGGCCCATCCGGAATCACAATAACGGCCGGCTTCAAGGTCACAGCCGGCCTGGTCGCTGTCTTTGGCTTTGGAGCCAAACGAGGCTTTCCACGTGGATCTGAGGGCGCCGGTGTCATCGGCACCTCCTCCTCGGCAGCAGCTGGTGCCACCTTTTCCACCACAGCCTCGGCCGCGGCTTCCACAACCGCTTCGGCAGCGGCGTCCACAACCGCTTCGACAGCGGCCTTCTTCTTCTTCCGCTTTTTCTTCGCAGGTACAGGAACAGCTTCTTGGGCATCGACCGTGGTTTCCGCAGTCCCCACTGCCACAAGGAGGTCCACTGCACCCTGCTCCGGCTCCTGGGCCGGCCGTCCTTCGGATCTTTCGTCCAAGCGGCTTTGCACCCATTCCAGGGCACCTTCGGCAAGCGCCTTGCCCTTCGCTACAGCACGGGCGTGCTGCTTCTTTCTCACAAGCCGCTTGGCCTTCACGACCTTCTTCTCCGTCCGCACCACCTGCATCAGCTGGCGATTGTAGCCCATCGTCACTGGACCACCATCCGCTGGCTTCCGCTCGGGCTTCCGGGCCTTCTTCTTCGAGGTGGGCGCGACATACAAATGTGGATTCGGAAAAGTAGGGTCCACAGTGTCCGCCTCGGCTTCCTCGGCTGCTGCAGCCTCCTTCAAGGCCTTCGTGGCTTTCTTTGCCGCACCACGGACCTCTTTCAAGGCCTTCGTGGCTTCCTTTGTCGCACGAGATGCCCGCTTCTTCTTGCGCTTGGGCACTTTCTCGACGGATTTCTCTGCAGCATCCAGGGCCTCGGCAACGTCCGTGGCCACACCAGACTCGGGGCGCCATTTGCCCCAGCCTTCTTCCTCTTCTTCCTCCAGCTTTGACGGCAGCGGTGATTTCTGCTGTGGCGATTTTGGCTGTGAAGGCACGGCCATTTTGTGCCACTCGCGAGAAATTTTGGTGAGCTCGTCGTGCTCCTCCATCATTTGCCGCTCGCTCTCCTCTCGAGCCGTGCTTTCTATCACCAATGCGACCGTCACCATATCGGATCGTCGGGCAGACGCAGCGCTCTTCATAGCGGTTAGGTCCGCCACCCTCTGCGACATAATTGCCGCCTGCGACGACCTTTGTTCCTCGTCCGTCGAGGATACCTGGGGCTCCGGCTGCTTCTTTCGTCGACGCCCCATCGCACAAAACGAGGAGCGTGAAAAACAGAAGCTTGAGCACCAAACTACGATGCACGACCCTTGCGCACCCTTGCAGTCTCCACTTGAGACCACCTTGCACAGACCTCGCGCACTCACTGCCTTGCAGCTGCCGTACTACCTCGCGCACTCACTGCCTTGCAGCCTACACGAGGAACCGCCTTGCAAATCCTGACAAAACCCTGGTCCTGAAACCTTGCACGCACACTCCCTCACGACACGCACTGCACTGCAGCCTCCGCAGGGATCGCAAATCCTGAAGAAACCCTGGTCCTGAAACCTCGCAAGCACACTCACTCACTAAGGTCCACAGGGAGCACAGCACGCCAACGCAAGCCATGCACCACAAGCTCACAACACTTATCATCATCGACCCAGCGGTCAACGACGGCTGAGCCTCAGAATCTTTCTTGCCACTTCTGCTACCACAGCCAAAGCGGTCAAGCTCACAGCGTTCAAGAGACTCCAGAGCAGCACCCTCACAGACCGAAACGGCACTACCACCGTGCGTCCTCAAGCTCCTCAGCAGAAACTTAAAAGGCGTGTACTCTAGGCTCTTCACAGACTCCAAAGACCTTTGCTCCTGAGCTTTCTGGGCTTTCTGGGCTTTCGTGGCTTTCGGGGGTTTCGCGGTTTCAGGCTTTTCCGTGGCTTTCGGGGGTTTCGTGGTTTCAGGCTTTTCCGTTGCTTTCGGGGGTTTCGTGGTTTCAGGCTTTTCCGTTGCTTTCGGGGACGACGAGGGCTTCAAAGCATCAACCTCCATCTTATCCCCAGAATCCTTCAAAGCAGCAACCGCGTACCAAGCGCGATCCTTGACAGTCAACCGAATGCGTTTCTTGTTCTTCTTGTTGAAAATATGAGGTGTGTTGGTGAGCATGGTGTGCCATCCTCTCTGCCAAGCCACAAACGGTGACAAGACATTGAAATCTAGGTTCGTGATCAAGCAATGCTCTAGCACCACCACAAGCTTCCCAAAACGAACGCGAACGTCACACACCTTCAACACTTCAATCATGTCGTTGGAGGCATTCGACAGCGTGGGCTTAAAATCATAAGTGCGAAGGACTTCATACTTCTCGAAGCAGGAGACCGACATGCAATGAGAAGTAGCACCGCTATCCACTAGCCAGTAGCTATCTTGCGACTCAATGCCAACTAAGCACACTCTGTGCTCAACGGTCACTCGGTGCGCCGCAGCAGGCACCTCAGGTGTCGAAGGAGTCGTCCTCAAGACGCCACCGCGGGCATCAACCGGAATCAACTCGCCAGAAGCGCGAAGGGCCATCACAGTCTCTCCCTCCGGCTCCTCTTCTGCTTCGCCATCCGCTACAGCACGGGCGTGCTGCTTCTTGGTCTTCTTGTCCTTGCCCTTATCCTTGCCATGCTTGCCTTTGCCTTTCTCTTTGCCCTTTCCTTTGTCTTTGTCGCCCTGGCCTTTGCCCTTGGGCTTGTTGCTCTTGTCGCCTTTGCCCTGCTTCTTCTCATCTGCGATCCTCTGGCGGCACTCTTCTTGATAGTGCCCTTTCTTCTCGCAGTACCAGCAGACAATCTGAGACTTGTCCTTGGCACCGCCGGCTTTTCCTCCTTTCGCGCCTTTGCCGTCTTTCCCGCCTTTGTCTCCTTTGAGGCCACGCAAACCACCACTTGGCAGCTCCACCATGCGCAGCTGCTCCTCGTAAAAACGAAGACTCTCCGCCATTTCGGTCCAACTGCCAGTCTTGCCATGCAGCACCAAGTACTCTCTCGCTTGCACTGACACAGCTTGCAGCAAAATGGCCGATCTGTCGGCGGCGTTCAAGCAGAGGTCGGGAAAACGCACCAGCTTTTTATCTCCCTTGGAGATTTCGTCCTCGAGGAAACGCACAACTTCCAGAGGGCGCTTCAGCGCTGCAGTCTTTGTGTGGAGCTTTAGCATTTCGTCTCTGATATACACCGCCTCCATGCGGCTGTTCACAGAGTACTGCCGGTAAAGCTCTCTCACACCCTCATATCCTGCAGCTGCATTGCTCTGGCGTGTCGAAACACTCCGGAGGATCTCCAATCCTCTGTCCCACTTTGCCAAAGCTTGCTGCAACAGGTAAAAAAGACGTGCACTTCTTCCCGCAGTGTCACTGGGCAAAGTAACCTGCTGGATCTCACCAGCAACAAACAAGCACTGCCTTAGCTCGCCAACAAAGGCGTCATCGGTCAATGCTAGCCAGCTGGACAGCACTTCCAGAAAGCGGTGGAACTCCTCAAGCTCGCGGATCCGGCCTTGCTTCATCTCACCAGCATTGATGAGAGGCAGGGGTGGCAGATACTTCTCTGCACGACCACCAAAACTCGAAAAGCTTCCAGAACTCGCAGCAGGCCCACTCGGAGGGGCAACAAGCGACCCAGTAGGCGCCGTCGGCGCTGCTCCAGAACTGCTAGCAGCCACTGCAGCTGCAAAGGGGTCCGAAGACACCTTTCGCCGATCCTCGTCGGCTTTCCGTCTGGCTTCTTCCTCGTCCAAACGGCGGTTCAAGAGGGTCAACTGAGCACTCTGAGCTTGCATCAGAAAGTTCATCTGATTCTGCTGTTGCTGTAAAGCCGTGTTCTGGTTGTTCAGCATCTGCAACATCAACTGCTGCAGTTGTTCACCTCCCAACGCAGGGTTCGGAGGAACCGGACACTGAGCAGGAGCTGCCGGCGCTACAGCCGGACCACTAACACCTTCTGGCACTGTTGCAGAACCACTCGCAGGTGCAGCCGCTGCTGCTTGCTGAGCTGTCGGCGACCCCAACAGGACTGTTCACAGGTCCTACAGGTCCCACGGGTCCTGGTCCAAACAGGTCGAAGTCCATGCCTTCCTCAGGCACAGGGATGTTCTGAGCAGGAGTCTCACTACTCCCACCTGGCAAGGGCGAGGCCATGGCGCTGTAAAGCTCCTTCTAAGTCCTCAGGAGCTCCGCTACCATGTGAAAAACAGAGCGCGCAGCACTCGGTCTTTTTCTTGAGCCAAAGCGGAGTCGCGTCGGGCTCTGACTGACAGTGAAAGCAAAACACTTCAAGTACTAACGAAACGAGACGAAACGAACGTGCAGTCACTTCCTACTCAAAAGCACTCCTTCAGGTGCAGCATTTAAAGCGGCAGTCCTCATCTTGTCTCAAACCTGCAAATCTGCAAAATCTATGCTCTTCAGAGCATTTTGCTCAAGGTTTCAGTAGCTATTGGCTCGTACGGTGCACAGTGCCATGGCCAGTCGGTGGTCTGGTGGACGAGTGTCCATGGGCCCTGCAGGTGACCGAAGGAGCATAGGTTTTTGGAGTGTTCCGGAACCCAGGGTTCGAACTCCCGGGGGGCCCGGGGAGAACATATAACTTCGGAACTCAGGGTTGAACCCTGGGTTCGAACTTCTCAAACCCAGGTTGAACCTGGAGTTTGAACTCTATGTTTCAAACCCTGGGTTCGGGAACTCTATGTTCGAACCCGGGGTTCGGGAACTCTATGTTCGAACCCTGGGTTCGGGAACTCTATGTTCGAACCCGGGGTTTGGAGAACTCCACGTTCGAACCCCGGGTTCGGGAACTCTATGTTCAAAGTTGGGGTTTGGGGAACTCTATACCGGAACCCCGGGTTCCGGAACCCCCCCCGTCCCCCAGGGAGTTCGAACCCTGGGTTCGGGAACTCTATGTTGGAACCCAGGGTTCGGGAACTCACGTTTGGAGGGGGCTGCGCCCCCCCCAACCCCCCCGCTGTTTTTAGAAGCTTGCCGAAAACAAAGAAAAAGATTGCCAATGACCAGTCCCTGCCACAAAAGAAGAAGAAGCCACACGAAACCGCTTTGTGGTCTGTGCGAAGAAATAAAAGAAAGACGAAACAAAGAAAAAAAAATGTTAATGAGAAGAAGTTGAAAAAGACTGCCAACGACCAGGCCCTGCTACAAAAGAAGAAGAAGCCACACGAAACCGCTTTATGGTGGTTTTTGTGAAGAAATAAAAGAAAGACAAAACAAAGAAAAAGATTGTCAACGACGAAGAGTCTTTCTTCTCAAGGGGGCTTCAGAAGGACATGAAGTCTCCTACGAGAATGCTAAAGGCGCGAACAAATGAACCGTAGACTCCCCCCCAGAGTTCGAACGGGGTTCGAAACACCAACAATCACCAAACAAAAGGAGAAGAAGCCACACAGAATCGCCTTGTGGAGTTTTGCGAACAAAATTACTGAGAGCTACAATGACAGAAACCACAAACTCAACCGCAAGCACAAGCAAAAGAATAAGAAGAAGACACACGAAATCGCTTAATGGTGGTTTTTGCGAAAATAAAATGAGAGAACAAGAAGCAATGATACAAGAGTTCGAACTCTGGGTTCGGAAACTCCATGTTCGAACTCTGGGTTCGGACTCTATGTTCGAAACCTGGGTTAGCGCCAAGTTCGAACTCTGGGTTCGGAAACTCTATGTTCAAACCCTGGGTTCAATCTCTTCGCCTCTCAACTCCAGGTTCAACTCCAGTTCAAGAAGTTCGGAGTTGAGTTCAACTTGGAGTTCAACTCAAAGTTCGATGTTCGAACCCTGGTTCGAGGCTCCGAACTCTTAGTTTTCGGAGTTCCAGAACCCTGGATTGGGAACTCTAAGTTCCAAACCTTGGGTTTGAACACCCCCCCAAAAACCTATGTTGTGACCGAAGAGTCCGATCGCGGATCGGTAAACGGCAAGCACCTGGACTGTAAACGTATATCCTCTGTTTGGAAGGATATGGTGGGCGTCCGGCTCATCTGTAGAAACCTGAACAGTTCTCGGCTAGTTTCCTGGCACTTGGAGTGTGAGGGACTCTTTTCGCTTTAAAGCCGTAGGTCCTGTAGGTTTTCCTTGTTTTCGGACGTTCTGAGGAGCTTTGGTAGTACCAGGGTGCTTTTGGCCCATGGGAAGTTGTTTAGAGAGCTCCGAGCCACCTTTAGGTAGTTTGCACCTCTGTCTGTTGGAAGACTTTGTGCCGACTTGGCTCAAGACCGGAACTGCGTGTGGAGTGCAGCAAAACGAAGGTCTCTGTCCGAGTGTTGTGCTTGGTAAGGGGTTTTGCTGGGGCTTGTTGCAGTTTCGTTCTTTTTCGTGGTAGCGGAGCGTGTTTGATCCTCAGGGACGCACGCTTGACCGCTTTGAGAGAAGTGAGCCCAATACGCAAGTTTTACTACTGAGTTGAGGGTTTTCGCTGCGTTGGTGAAGCATGGAAGGGCGAGGAAGACCGTCGTTTTATGACATGACTAGGGATGATGATGCCCCTGGAGTTGTCTGGCGTTCGAGTCGTGGCTCTGATATGCCATACCCGGAGAGACGAGCGAGACCTTCTTCGGTTCCTAGAGGAGCGGGGTTTGGACCTGCTTACAGTCCAATATCCCACTTTTCCGCTGCAGGGTCGCCACCAGGGTTCCACCCAACAGGGTCTCCTGCGGGGTCACTGCCTGGAACTCCGGTTCCTCCTACTGGCTCCTTTACGGTTCACCGGGGTTAGTACCGTCACCAGTGCCGAGCGCTCAGGGCGCGGCGCCTTCACACATGGAAACGCTGTTGATGCATACGGTGCAGGAGCAGCAGAAGCAGATCAGCCAAATGGTCACGCTAGTTGAGGGTTTGGTGTCGAGGGAAAGCCAGAGGGAGACCAAGGGAAAAGGGAATGGAAGCCTGTCCGACATCTCTGGTTCTTCCATGGATGTTGACGAGGGTGCTCCTATAAGGAACCCCAAGGCTGAAGCTTACATCCCGAAGCTGCCTTCTTTGGATGGGACTAGGATGGCAAAGGGCAGAAGGGCTGAGATTGAGACCTGGGTCGAGTACCTGGAAGTTTTCCTTCCATGGCTAGCGTTGTTTGATGACCGTATCCCAGGGGAGATTCAAGCCTATATGACCAAGGACAGCACCATCCAGAACAGCAGTTTGTCGAGGGGTGAGAGCGTGAGAAGCACGAGGGTTTTCCTTTATCTGCGTCAGAGTTTTGGGGCCTACCAAAGGGGTCTCGATGTTTTGAAGCAGGTTGAGAAGGAGCAGCTTGGCGCACCTGCGGGATATGAAGCTATGAGGCGACTCCATTCTGAGCTCAGTGTGTGTAGCAGGATAGAAGCTAGTTCGCTGAGGGAAGAGATCCTGAAGTTCACTGTGCCCAAGGGTTCTGTGAGGCCCCTCGAGGTCTTTCGCTGTGTGCAGGTTGAGCTGGCTAAGTACCAGCGACTCACGGCAGCGTTTGGGGACTTAGGGTTGACCGAGGCAGACAGGTGCATGGTAATGCTTAGGAATCTGGATACCGAAGTGAAGAAGTATGTCTTGCTTCATGCCAAGATTGATTCTATTGATCAGTTGGAGACCGCACTCAAGTTTTATGATGCGAATTTGAAGATCTTGATGTTCCAGGAGAAGCCTGGCGGGAAGGGGGATCATGCAAATCAGCTTCAGTTTGAGAAGGAGAAAGGAAAAGGAAAGGACAAAGGAAAGGACAAAGGAAACGGAAAGGACAAAGGAAAGGAAGGAAAGAAAGGAAAAGGAAAGGACCAGAAAGAAGGCAAGGACAAAAAGAGCAATGGGAAGGAAACCCCGAAGGGTGGCAAAGGAAAGGACCAAGGAGCGGCGGTGACACCGCCCCCAGGGAACGGCACGCAGAAGAAGTGTTATGTTTGCCAAGAGGTCGGCCACTTTGCAAGGGATTGTCCTTTGGTTGCTCAGGCTCAGGGTGCTGCAGGGAAGCAGGGTAAGGGAAACCAAGGGAAGGATCAGAACAACAGGGCAGCCACGGTTTTGATGGAGCCGGGGTTGTGTGCCGCTGTGCATCACGTGATTCATGATAGGGAGGAAGACAGTTTCTCCGAGACGTCGCTTGATTTTTCCGACTGTGATTGGGAGAATTTTCAGAACAGTGTTTTGGAAGAGCCTGTGGTGGAAGACCAGGGTTCCGGCGACCAGGGTTTGCGTGATGAGGGTCCAGGGTTTCTGCGTGCCAGCGAGGGTCCTGTACAGCACGTAGCAGCAGTAGCCAGCAGCACCGAGAACACCCAACACAACAACAGCATGCTTCCTCATGTGCATCATGTTTCTGCAGTTGCCCGCGCCGCCGCCCATGGAGAGGAGGTGGACCATGTCTTGCTCGACTCAGGAGCCTCTGTGCATCTGATTGCTGAGAGCATGTTTTCCAGTGGGTCTGCGGAGTTTTTGGAAGCATTGGGTGATAGCGGTGTTGGCTGTGTCACGGCAACCGGGGAGGACATTCAGATTAGGAGGCGTGCTAGGGTTAGGGTTAGGTTGGCCTTGACCTCGAGCAACGGATCTCCTCCTTCAGGTTCAGTGCCGGTGACTTTTGAAGCTTTAATCGCACCTGTGCGGTATAGCCTTCTGTCTCTGGGCCTCCTTTTGAAGAAAGGTTGGGATGTAGATTTCAGCAAGGTTCGGGTTTTGGGTCCCAGCTCGCGAGGGAAGCCCGGATGCAAGCTGTACGTAGAGAGTTTTCAGAACTGTTTCTGGTTGTCTGCAAGCCGTTTTGTGCCCGAGAGCACCCGCCTGCGTTTTCAGCTCCTGTCTGCTGCGGTGCAAGATGAGCAGCAGCTCGGAAGAGGAGGTTCCAACGTGGCGCCGCCCAGAGATGCTGGGAGAGGGCCAGGACCGCGAGGGTCAGGGATCTCAGTCGAGCGAGGGTCAGGGGTTGCAGGGTCAGGTGCCGCGTCCCAGGGTCGAGGGTCTGTTGGAGCCAGGGTTGCCAAGTGTGATGGGGACAGAGGGGGGTCGCCTGAAGCCGGGTCCTCAAGCCTTTCATCCGGTGCCGCCTCTGCTTGCGCAGCTGGCAACGGATTATGCTTCAACGTCGGGGGAAACTGTTCGGTCTCAGGAGATGGACAGCGCCGAGAAGACCGAGGACCAGGGAGCAGCCAAAGCAGCCAAGGGCAGCGTCGGAAGGGTGAAGCCAAAGGTGAAGAGAATGCCGAAGTATCCGGCGACCAAGGCCATGCCGAAAGTGGCTCTCCGACCCAGGAAGGGCGCGATGGTGAAGAACAAGCCCGTGGGGAAACATTGGAGGCCATACCCGAGGAATCGGGGAAAGAAGCACGGCTCAGGGTCAGGGTCCAAGGACAAGGGCAAGCCGGAGATGGTGGACCAGGAGACGCAGACGCCGGAGCTAAGGACCGTGGCGCAGCACGGGGAAGCTCATGCGGGGATGACCAGGTACGCCAGGGCATTTGCGGGGCATCTCGAGAGGCGCCAGAGCACGGCCGAGTTCAGTGCAGAGTTTCCTCTGCTCAGCATATCGGTGGCAGCCGGCTTCTTCGAGGTGCGGACACGCTCTTTGGTTCCCCTGTCGGACGAGATCACCTACAGGTCGGAAGGGCTGCAGGGCACGGAGCCGCCTATGGAGCTGCCGGTGCCGCCTCCTCCTCCACTTCCAGAGTGGACGGCTATGCACCAAGCGCCTCCGGAGCCAGCGAGCGGTTCAATGGAGATCCCGGCCATGATGCAGCAGACGCCGCCGCCTCTTCCTCGAGGGCCGCCGCCAGTCCGAGCACCTGTGGCAACCACGCCGGCGGGGTTCCCATTGCCACCGGGGGTGGTGTGGAACGATCTGTAGATGAGTCTGTAATGGCAGCAGTCCCCTCCGAAAGCCAGAAGCGTCCGCTGATGGCCGTTTTGAGGGGTGATCTTCCAATGATCTTTGGCCAGAGTTCAAAAGAGAGCGTCAATGCAGTGGGTCCAAGTTCCTTTGCGCAGGGTTCCGAGGGTCCAGTTGCACAGGGTTCTCAGGGTCCAGTTGCAGAGGGTTCTCAGGGTCCAGTTGCAGAGGGTTCTCAGGGTCCAGTTGCAGAGGGTTCTCAGGGTCCAGTTGCAGAGGGTTCTCAGGGTCCAGAAGATCATGGTAGCATTGAGGGTGGCGTTGCTCCTTGGATCGTTGCAGGTGATCAGGGTTACCTTTCGTCGAGTGACTTCTCTCTCTTGCAGAATGAGCATGTGTTGCGGTCCCACATTCCCTACAATTCCAGCTGTGAGGAGTGTCAGCGTGGCCGGGGTGTGTGCCCACAACGGAAGTTGCCCGAGGAGCGCAAGGATCGGAGGGAAGTGCAGGCAGATAAGTTTTGGTTCAAAGGGATCGCCATGCTAGTGCTTGTTGCCGTTGGTTGCGGGGTCTTAGGGACCATCCAGTGGCAGCCAGATCGTGAGTCGATGGTGACCTCTTTTGTGCGTTGGACCAGAAGTGCAGGGTTGGCAGGGTCGCAAGAAGTGATCATCTCCATGAGATCAGACGGTGAACCCGCTCTGGTGGCGTTCCTTGAGCGGTGTGCCCGGGAGCTTCCTCACGCTTTGCTCGAACAGGTTCCGGTGGACCGCCACGCTCCCAACGCGGAGAGGGCGATCAGGACCTTGAAGGAGCTCGCCCAGGTTCAGCTGTGTTCTCTGGAGAAGGTAGGGTTGACTATTGCGTCCGGGGGTATACCGTACTTGTTTTCGCACCTTAGCGTTGCACACAACAGGTATCACCTTGATGAGGGTTCTTCTTTGACACCGGAGCAAAGGTGCCGCATGAAACGCATCCCGGCACATCCCACGTATATCTTTGGTGCCTCTGTGTTGTGCCTGCCTCCGCCTTCCATTGCACATTTGGTGAACGGTCGTCTTTGCAAAGGGTCTTACATGGGTCCTGAAGTCGCGTCGGGGAGCCACTGGGTCAGGGTTCAGTTGAACAATGGTGAGAAAAGGGTGGTGAGATCACCTAAGGTCAGGATGCTGATGCCGTTGAGGTACGAGGTTGGCTTGCTTCGTGGGGTTTGTCGCCTTCTTCCAGGGAGGGATCCGCCCGCCGAGGGACCACCCGTTGACCCGGACAGCCTGGCTGCCTTGCCTCTACCGAATACGAATACCCGGGGACCTCCGAAGA
>CAJNDT010000330.1:0-170201 GCA_905221615.1 Symbiodinium sp. CCMP2592
TTTGTCTTGGCTTATTAGAGCTACCGTAGCCGGCTGTCTGCACCAGATCTCTTAGCGGTGGCGGGTCACCGTCGGGCTGCTCAGCACTCGCCAGCAGCATCTCCAAGGACGATACGGCGCACGCCCGTGGGGCCGCCATTGCTAGCATCCCTCACCATCTGTGGATGCTGGAGCCGGGCTCACGAGCGGGAAAGAAAGCTGCTGGCCAACACTCCGGCGCGGCAAACGTCCGCCAGCAGCATCGACGTTGATAGAAGCCTTGCACAACTTCACAAGCTCGACCTCACCGCAAAGTTTCGCCGTCGCGTCCTCACGTTGCACGGAGCGGCGCGCAGAATGCGTGGCACGTTGCTCTTCGCGCTCCACCGGCTAGAGCACGGCACCCGAAGCTGCCGGAGTCCGCTGGTCTTGGGTGCATGCCTGCACGGAGCACAGCGCAAGTTCGCAGCCGGCCCTTCCCGTGCTGGATGGTGCGACCAACGAGCATCAGCGCCCTTTTCCGGTACGACCCAGCTGATGGTGCGCTGCTCCACCGAGCTGCCGAGCGCTTGGCCTACGCAGACGTTCCAGAGCAACTGCTTGCCCGTCTGCGCATGGTGGCACTGAAGAAGCCGAATGGACGCACGCGCGCGGGCCCTAATTGCGGGTGACGTCTTTAGGCGCCTGGTGCCCGTGCGCTGGCGCAACACTTTGCCGCCGCTTTCCAAAAAGATCAAGAAGCTTGTCTCCCGTACCAGTTTGGGTTGAGCACGCGCGCGGGCGGGCACAAAGGACCTCCACAAACTCCTCCACACCACACGGACACGGCCTTCGTTGACGCAGTCGGTGCCTACAACCTAGAAGGTCTCCGGTCCCGCCCGGCTCCTTCCGGTCCTGCCCTGCTCTTCTGTCCGTGAGTTTTACGGCAGTGCCACCGTGTAACGCTGGCTCAACGAGACGCGGTGCCGGTCCTACGCTGTGGCATCATATCTCCTGAAATCGGACGCCAGCGACATCATCAGTGCGCCTGCTCGGCTGGGTGAACTGAAACTCGGCAGTGTCGAAAGTATGTCTGCGCAACAGCTCACCGAACAACGGAAAGATTCCAATGCCGCACAGGTCCCGTACTGGATGGCAGCGATGCACAAAACTGCCAACAACCAGAATATCCCGATAGCTTTCAAATGCTACAGCGAAGTCCCAGGCCACTATCGCCAAGGGAGTTGTGGGAGGCGCTGCGAGAGTTAAGGCAGTGGCTGTGGCGGCAGGGAATCCTGCGACAGAAAGGTCGAATATGGCAACAGCGTCATGCTCGCAGAAGCCTCCATGCCAGGTTGGAGCATCGGTTGGGCATCCGAAGTGCTGACACGACATACGTTTCAGCCAAGAACGCAAAAGGGCTGCTCTTTTTTTCGACCCCGAAATATCTTTTTCAGACCCCACGCTTGGTCCATCTTGATTTCGACCCCGGCATGTCTTTTTTCCGACCTCCATCTTTTCTTCAGCCCCGCGACGAGGTCTAGAAAAAGATTACGCTCTTTTTTTCGAGCTCCACTCTACGATTTAAGCCGTCTTTTTCTCGGCCTCGAAATATCTCGTAACTGACCCCGTCTCTTTTTTCGGACCCCGGTGGATCTTTTTCTGGGCCTCTAATGTTTTTTTTCTGACCTCAGCAAAGATAGAAGCACGCACACATGACATATCAAACAACACAACAAAGAGCGCCACAATATGAATTTTGCAACGCAAACCGCACAAAAACTAACACACAAAAAGAAGAAGAAGCACGAAATCGCTTTTAGGGGCTGAAAGCGAGAGGATGGGCCCCTAAGCCCCCCTTTAAAAGCCCCCTTTAAAGGGGTCTCCCCTAAGGGGACAGGGGGGGGGGGCAAAGGGTCGAAGCCTTTAAGCCCCCCTTAAAGCCCCTTTAAAGCCCCCCTTTAAGCCCCCCCTGAAGCCCCCTTCAAGCCCCCCTTTAAACCCCCCTTAAAGCCCCCCTTTAAGCCCCCCTGTTTGCGTAAACCTCTAAAGGGGTAGCTCTAACAGGTACCTACAGCAATGGCTGCATGCTCATACATATACATTCCGCTGCCCATTGGCTCACAGTGGTTTTACCATATTGAGACAAGACAAGCTCTCCTTGCGTAGCAAGACAAAACAACTACTGTCCGTGTGCAGGGCGCTGCCCTTTGATCCTTAGGGAATAAACTGGTCATACACATCCTAACAAGGAGCATTTCCTTGTGGGTGTATCGGCTCAGTTTTCTGGTAGCGGAGCCCGGAAAGGGCCGCCCGCCTCCCAAAGTCCGCTACAGCGGTCGGCCTCGCCGAACGCTTAACCAAGCGGATAAGAGGCAGCACAATGTCGAGCTCGCATAGCGAAGCCGATGACAGTTCCCAATCCTCCGGGGGATATGAGAACGAAGAGACCTCCCAAGGTCCAGCCACTTATGTCGCACAGTCATATGCAACATCTGACCGCATGCTTGCATCATTAGGCATAACGCCCAAGATCGCGCCTGCCTATGATGGCACCACCTCGTGGTTTGGGTATGAACAGTTGATTGACGACTGGTGCGACATAACAACGCTGGATGACACCAAAAGAGGTCCGTCTCTCAAGACGAGGCTCTCCGGATTGGCCGCAGTACAAAAGGAATCACTGAACCGAGAAAGGCTTGCAGCCCCAGATGGAGTAGATTACTTCAAGAAGAAGATGCGTCCATTTTTCGTGAAAGGAGCACAGTACGTTTTCCTGTGGCGTTTCCTCGGCCTATTCAAGGCATGGAAGGGCAACCAAGACTTTGTGACTTGGATTGCCAAGTTTGAGATCGTGCTACAGCGCGTGAAAAACTCATGGATGGATCTCTTACCAGAGATAGCTCTGGAGGATGCCCATCCAGATTTCATGCAAGCTGTGCAGGCAGACCAAACCTTCTTGCGCATGCAGGATGCAGCCGAGAGAGACCCATATGCCGCACGCTATTTCGAAACATGGAACAAGGAACGCCTTGACAATCATCGAAGAGCGTTTCCTCTGAACGATAATCTCCTAGCTCTCCTCTTCCTAGTGCAGTCCGACCTAAATGAGATGCAACGTGAGAGGTTGGTAACAGCATTGACCAACCAAGGTCACCGAATTGAGACCTACACGTACCCTGTGGTACGGCAGACCAGGTTCGATCAGTTCTCAACGACCAGAACTGGTCTGCAGGATCCCAACATTCGGCACTCTTCTCACAAGAAGGACCGCCATGGAAGGAGAGACCAACGCCGTAAACGCGGAGGTCGAAACTTCCTAATCCTCGATCAGGGTGAATACGATGGAGTCGATGGATTCTGGCTCCAAGACGAAGACACCCTTGAGGAAGGCTTTCTTGCCGCCGAGGATGAAGAAGCTGTCTTCTGGACAGTTGATGACCATGAGGCCTTCGTTGCAAGGAGATTCAAAAAGGGAAGAAGACCAAGAATGCGTCCAGGATCACCGGGAAGAGCAAAGGGTGGCAAGCGAAAAGGACGTGGCCGTTTTAGGTCATACCGCGGAAAAGGGAGAGCCAACCAGGCAGAACATGATCCAACTGATTCCAGCTATTTCGGTAAAGGTAAAGGAAAGGAAAAAAGAAAAGGTGGAAAAGGCAAAGGAAAAGGAAAGGACAAAGGAGATAAAGGAAGCTCCTTCAAAGGCGCAAAGGCAAAAGGCAAAGGTAAGGATACAGCTAAGTCTGCCTCCTTACAAGGAGACCAAACTGGATCTCCACAGGACTATGAGAGTTCCACCGCACCGAGCTGGGATTCATGGTATGAGGACAGTTATTATACTGACTCCAGTTGGAATTATGCCGCTTATGACGATCAAACGTCTTATACATACTATGCATCACAAGCCTCAAGAAGAAAAACACGGAGAAAGAAGAGAAGAAATCAAGCAGGATCATCAGGTAGAGGCACAGATCCGAGCGCGCACCAAGAACCCGTGTTCAAATCATCAGTGAGTTACGTGCCCCAGGTCTTTGAACCATCCGAGGGGCAAGGTGTTGAAACTGCAACAGCGGTGTTTCCGTTGCAGCACACCGTCCTATCTGCTCTCACAGAGCGGATCAATCTTGATAAGAACCCTACCTTTGTCATAATTGACTCAGGTTGTACTAGGGCTATGGGTTCCCGCTATGCGGTGAACAGGCTTATCAAGGCCGTGAAGCAACGTGCCCCAGGCATGATTGATTTCACTTTCTCACCTTCGAACCCGAAGTTCTCTTTCGCAGATAGTGAAACAGCTCTTATCAAGGAGCGTGTAACTCTATGGTTCAACACAACTCCAAGAAGATATACAACCATAGAAGTTCTGGATCAGGGGAGAGTTCCCATTTTGTTCTCCATCGAACAGATGAGGAATCTAAGAATGACCCTCGAGTGTAGTCCCACAGCGGACCTAGCAACGTGTGAAGCTTTCGGTTTGTACAAAACCCCCCTTCCGATTAGTACCAATAACCATTTGGTATTGGACCTTCTAGGCTTCACTTCCACCAGGAAGTATCTCCCTAAGTCAGTTACGTCGTTCAGTGCGACGGAGACTGCTCTAGGAGCTAAGAAGCCAAAGGAAGAAAGAAGATCTTATACTAAGATCCCGGAAGGTCGCTGTCCAGCCTGCGCAGGACAAAAAAAGCCTCATACGTTCCTCAAAGGTTGCGACAAAGCACCTGAAGGAGCAGCTGATCCACCACCGAAGGGCATTCCAGGTAAGAAGAAGCCTCTTCCATCTGATCCGGCAGAATCATCTGCCAAGAAAACTGATCCACCAGAACCATCTGGTGATGCTCCTGAGCCTTCCGAACCATCGGAACCATCATCAGGCTCTAGAGACAAACCTGCAGAATCATCTGCACCGCACGAACCTCCAGAAGAAGAAAGGCTTGAGGTTCCACCTGCGAAGACAAAGACTCCAAAGGGTCTTAAAAACCTTCTGAAGAAAACCCGCAAATATGCGGTCAAACCTCCTGTTGAGGAGAAGTCTATGGTCCCAGGAGCTGATGACGGGACGGAGGTAAAGCCGCTTGAGTCAAGAGAATACCCGGCCCCTGGTACAGACTCACCTACAGGTGAAGAGATTGTCGCAGAACCATCGCCATCTCTTCCCATTGCTCTTCGCAGGATTCATGAGAAGCTTAAGGTCCCTGTAGAACTCTATAAGCTTCACCTTAAGCACCGTCATATGAGTACGGATCAGTTCAAGCGACGCACGAAAGCCTTACAGATCCCAAAGGAGATATAGGAGCTATATGACCAACTGGTCAAAAAGTGTTCAGCCTGTCAGGAACACGTGAGAGCTCCTTCAAGAGCGAAGATTTCCGGTTTAAGATCAGAGACTTTCGGTGATCTCACCTTCGTAGATCAAGGTGAGCTTCCAATTCCCGGCAAAAATAGTCGCTTGATATTTCTTATTCTCTATGACGGAGCAACAAACCTGTTGACTTCCGAAGTAGTCCAGGATAAAGAAGAGCATACTACAATGTCGATTATGAATGACTACTTTGAGAAATTTCAGATCAACCCAAGGGTTGTAGTTGGAGATCAAGCATTCATGACTCCAAAAATGGAGGCTTATTACAATCGGCAGAATATCAAGCCTGTAGCAACAGGACCTGGAACACCATGGCCCAACAGGGCCGAAGCTGCTGTAAGATTGCTGAAGCATCAGATTAAGATCATACTTCAGATCATGAAGGATGGTGACCCGCAGTATAACGGAATCACCATGAAGTATGGCAACCTCGTTCGACAAGCATGTTTGGCAAGAAACTCTTCGATTACCTATGGAGGAGTTACTCCTTTAGAAATGGCCTTTGGTAGGCGTCCTCGAGATGTTATAACACCAGAGAACGATGATCCCAATCAGTTGACAGGTAATCCAACTGATACGGAAGTCACTGCGAGAGCCATTAAGGAGCTTGCCAACAGGGCTTACCAAGAGGCACGGCAATCTGATGATCTGCGCAGAGATCTTGCGGCCAGACTGTCAATGACCGAAGGACCTTTCTCTTTGGGAGATAAGGTTTTCTACTGGTCAGAGGATAAGTCTAAGATTTGATCAACTGGGTCCAAACATGGATCTTGGCTAAAAGGAAAGGTGATCTCCGAACTCGGAGGATCCATGGTAGGTGTGGATCTTGGAACACGCATCGTCCGCGTTAATATCTCAAAACTGAGGAAAAATTATGACATAACATCTGATGTGGAGATTCCTCTCGCGCCTGATGAGGAAACTCTGACGTCAGAAGGTTCTGATCACGCAAGTTGCATGGTCACCTTTGATGCTTCCCTGCAGTCGACAGACCGAACGGTTCCGCATCAAGAGTGTCACTGGCAGGTCACCAGCACTGGGAAGATTGACTTCCTAGAACTCTACGGTGGATCTCCCCGTATGAGTCGCAAGGCTGCCCTGTCAGGTCTGCGAGTAGGTCAGCCAGTCGACTTGCGTAGTGGTCTAGATCTTGAGCAACCGCAAGGTCGCTCCAATCTTCTTAGGATCATCAAGGAACAAGAACCTAATATTATTGTTATGTCACCCGATCACTCTCAGTGGTCTAGCTGGTACTCACAGTGGAAGAAAGGCTCTGCCAAGAGACTTTCTGTTTTAAAATTCTGTGAATCGGTCGCAGACCACCAAATGAAGCTCGGACGTTACTTTGTTCTTGAGAACCCATACTACAGCAGGCTCTGGTCTTCACCAGAAGCAAAACGCCTGTTTTCCAACCGCAAGATCAGCTATGAGGTCGGTAACCTACAAGCCTATGGCATGAAAGATCCAAAAGGATACTATGAATCGAAATCCTCGATTTTCATGCACAACCTGCCACCGCAGGTTCTAACTCCTCTCCAGAGGCATTCTGCCAAAACGAAATCTCCAACATCTCCACCAGGAGACGAAAGGGGTATTCAAGGCTACGGTCTTAAAACGAAACTCGCACAAGTGTATCCTTATGAATTCTGTGAGACCTTTGCCTCGTGTTTGGCAAGATTCCTGAAGAGAGATACATATGCATCTCATCTTTCGTTAGTCACAGACATACTAGGATACTCTGGAG
Organism: Symbiodinium sp. CCMP2592; assembly: GCA_905221615.1. NCBI lineage: Eukaryota > Dinophyceae > Suessiales > Symbiodiniaceae > Symbiodinium > Symbiodinium sp. CCMP2592. The sequence continues at coordinate 7,062 of CAJNDT010000330.1, forward strand.
ATGAATGCCTCCAGGGACTTTCGGAACTTCTTGACCAAGAGTATTCACTTTTGACAGCAAATCCTCTCAAGGATCCCAAACTCCTGCAAGATCCGAAAATCAGATCACTTGTTGCTAGAGTAAATTCCTTATCGAGTAAAACTGAATTACCATTGCATCATTCCAAACCATCACCGTCCCCTGATGCCTTGGTGTCAGACATTACTCGCCTTAGATCAAGACTCTTACCAGGGTCTGGTTTCGAACAGTGTACTCTATACAGAGGTACATTTGGAACAGTCAAAGCACTCACCAGTGTAACTGATGGCGTTCTTGTCTTCTGGAACAAGAAGCAGCCCAATTCGACTATGACGTGTTGCTTGCCGCACCAGGTTTCCTGGAATAAAGTACACCCATCAACCTTCTCGGGGGTGCTCTTCCAGATGACAGGCGGCAAGACTTCACCGTCCGTGCGAACACCGCCGCATGTTATCATGTCGGACGAAGAGGTTTCGCCGTCAGACCCGTCAGAACCCATGAGCACTAATCGCTCACGGATCACATCTGACGATGTCTCTATGCCGAAACCAGATCAGCCGATGCCTCCCGGCACGCCGCCGTCGCGTCCTCCTCCTCCCATACCTCCACCGCGACTACCGGCCGTTTCCTCCGATGAGCCCGTGGCTCCTGCTCGGGCTAAGCCTCGCGTGCATCCGACTCCTCGCGTTCCGTCTCCTCGGCGTCTGGGGGGTGATGTGTCGCCAAGGTCTTCATCGGAAAGGAAAGTTTCGCCGCACAAACAGAAATCACCTTCACAGGTGCCGACACCAAAACCTACACCGAAGGCACATCCACAGGGACCCATTCTTCCGTTACAACAAGATGAAGAAGATTCTGAAGAAGAACTGGTCCCGGACGACCCCGGACAACCGTCCGCTCCTCCTCACACCTCTGGTTCACCAGAACCGGAGAGCGATGCCGAGTCAGAAGACACAAGGTATTACTCTGATGAGGAAGGTGACCTGGTCGTAGATGAGACGGACTGGATCCTTCTCACAGAAGAACAGAAACTGTGCAGTAACACAGGTTCTTTCTCCATGCCTCGGTACATGCATGGCGGACCCGTAGACATCAGAGAGGTAACATCAAGAGTGAGGTCAGACCGAACACGGTATAAACCCACCAAAAGGTTCCGATCTGACATCAGTGAAGAGTATGATCTTCTCACGGAAGAGGACAAGGCCTTATCCCTAAGTTCCCCCAGGAACTCAGCAAATCTGACCCAGAAGGCACAACGGAAGGAGGCAACCGCCAACGAAAAGCGTGAGATGAAGAAACAGTTTGATGAAGCGAAAGCAGCAGAATATCAGAGCTGGCTAGACAATGATGTCTTTGAGCTCGTCGATACACGGAAACTCGGACACATCCGAAATTATGTCACTGGTCGATGGGTCCTGACTCTAAAAAGAGATAAGGACGGAAACTTCCTTAAGTGCAAGGCCCGATGGGTCCTAAGAGGTTTCCAGGATCGAAAAAAGGACATACAGCAAACTGATAGTCCTGCTGCGAGTCGCCCAGGTTTCCGCTTAGCGATTCAACTAGCAGCTAACAAGCTGTGGAATCTGACACACATCGACCTAAAGACTGCTTTTCTGCAGGGTGAAGACTATGATGAGTCGAGAGACATAATCTGTCAGATTCCTCCTGAAGCAGGTTATCCTCCCTACATTGCAGCGAGGATGAAGAAACCCGCTTATGGACTTAACGATGCACCTCGAAGATGGTGGAACATCGTTGATAAGGCACTCCTGTCTTACGGCCTGGTGCCAACCCGTGCGGATCGCTGTACATATGTTCTGTATGGTAAGAGGTCTGCAACAGCAGATGCTGAGATCAAGAAGTCTCAGCCAAAGACCATGGAATCAGCGATTGACTATCTCCTAGATCCCATAGCAGGCAACAATGCCAAGGGTAGACAGGTACATGGAGTAGTCTGTTTACATGTAGATGACCTGTGCATGGCCGGTGATGACACCTTTCGGAAGGCCGTGATTGAATCGATCAAAAAGGAGTTTGCAGTCGGTTCTGAAGACACGAACGATATTATGTTTGTAGGACAGAGATTAGTCTGGAAGGATGCTACAGCATCAGTGCCAGCACATATCTCAGTAAATCAGAACCTAGCTGTTGAAGCTCTAGAGGAAATTGTTTTTGAGAAGAAGCTCAACAATGAGCAACAATGCACACCACAGCAGCACACTGCTTACAGAAGTGTTTTAGGACAGATCAACTGGCTACAAAGCCGGACTCAAGCTCACATCTGTTATCGCTTCAGTCGGTGTGCGAGTAAGGCTGCCAAGCCTACTATCGGTGATATTCGAGAATTGAACAAGCTTGTTAGGATTTGAAGTCTACCGAAGTAGAATTGCGTTTTTGGCCGCTGAAAGGAAATCTCAGAATCCTCGGTTACCCTGATGCTTCCTACAGGAACAATGATGACAAATAATCTCAGAGAGCACATGTTATTTTCCTTGCTGAAGATCGAAATCCAAAGCTAAAGGGAATGAAACAATCAGCAGCAGCTGCTTCTTCCAAGAAGAACGATTTCTCTGAATCCTCTATTAGGGAAACATCCTCGAGAGGTAGCCTGGTGGATTATGAGTCTCACAAGATTACGACAACCACAATGTCCACAACAGTGGCAGAGCTTAACGCACTGATGCGTTGCTTTGGTACTTGCCTGGTCCTCAAGGGACTTTGGGCAGATCTCTCATCAGAGACCGTACCCATACATATCAGAACAGATGCGAACAATCTTGTGACAACAGCAGGCACGACACACCTTCCAGAGCAGAAGGAAACTCACCACCTCATTCAGATGCTTCGTAAGGAATCCAACTCTGGATCTTTAGATGACCTAGCTCATGTAAGCTCGAAGTACTGCCTAGCTGATGCATTAACAAAGCACGCGGCGCAACCTGATGAGCTTATCAAGGCTCTGGAAACAGGGAATTTACCAGAAACAGACATTCATCCACCCTTCCGTGAACTTCTTCAACATAAAGCTTTCACTGTTCGGTGGATCATAGACAATCTAAAGAATGCCGCCACAGCGGTAGCCTTCCTTGGAATTGATATCTCAACAGAGATTTACCGATTATTTTACTGCCAAGGAATATGGTGGTAGTCTCGTTTGCTGGTAGCACAACCATGTGCTGGATTTTCTATGTAGACTGTTTTCCGTCTAAAAGAAAATTTGTGTCTGCGAGCTGCGTTTTCATTAAGATCGGACATGTTCATGAGAATTATATGTTCTGTATCATCCGCAGCCGCTTTCAGCCTCGAGCCTCACAGCAATCAGCCTTTAGGGCTAACCAAGCGTTCCTGATCCTGTTTGGTCATTGTGCCGTAATGAGCACACGATCAAACTTCCGTAGCCGTGATGGACACGCCCTACCCAGGGCAGTGCAGGCGTACCATGAGCTACATCCACACATGGATAGCTCGTACCCCGAGTCTCGTCGGGAAGCATCACGTCGAAACACCGAACACGGTGGACACCGAATTCACAAACGTGAGAAAAATCACGAGCCTCAATTCATCATCAGGGGTCACCAACAGGTGTTCAATCCGCATCCAAGAGATCTTGCTCAATTGATCTCACGATATGGCCATGCGAGTGGAGCAAGGCTCACTCTAAACTCCAGACATGGAGTCAGGCTCTACGAAGGAGTCCTTCAAGGACCATGGGACAACAGTCCCCTTGTATACTGGGATAACAACGTCGGTAATCACGCTCGTGATCCACGCCAGTTCTGTACGATGCTTGCACATCACCTTCAGACAGGCCTCCCACCGGAGGTAGAACAATGTGTGAGCCTGGATGGATCCGGAGAATATGACTATTCCTCCTCAGTGCCAAAACTGGCAGATGTAACAGGTCTCTCACCAGAGATTTGCTTCCACATTCTTTCCAAGACCAACAGAGTCGGAAGGTGGTTGGCACACTCAACAAGACACCTTCAGAACCAGCGCCCAGATCTCTTTGCTGGCCAACACAATTATCTTCTGGACATGTTCAAGTTGGCCGATGCAGAGCTCGCACAGTATACACCACAAGAGATCGCGCTTGGTGTCCTCCTCAACACTAAGTCTAGGTTTGTGGTCACCATGGTTTATAACAAAGATGGCAAGGCCGAAACCACAGATGCCGCCGTTAACATCCCACCGGATGCAAATGTGTTGACCATGAGCAAAATTTTCCTTTCGGCAGTGGGAGGACACGGTTCACGACGAACTCTACCAAGAGCTGAAGAACCAGATCCTGAAGAAGAGAGACCAAGGTCACACATGACCATCTCAGACTTCATGGCAACGGGGAGCAATCCAGTGCAGTCCCGTGCACAGCGTCTCTCCACTAACGCGCCGAGGCCCGTCGGCATGGAGGATTTTGTTCGACAGAACAACCCTTGTTACATCATGCATGCCACGGACCTACAGGCATTATCCTCAATCCTGAGGCACGGTCTGGTACCATCAAACCTCCTAGCGCAGGTGGTTACAGCACCAGATTTCCAAGCTCTCGTGAATGAAAACAGTCGTTCCAACAGGGACACTGTTCAGTTCTCAACGCTAAACCTGGCGAATCCCAATCCGACCATGTTGCGTGCCAATAAGGCACTGCTTCTGGTATTCGATGCAAATAACGTAGTGAACGAGGTCACAAACCTGTGGCAGTCGCAAGTAGGGATGTTTGCTACACCAGATGTAGTGCATGCCCGTACTCTTAGCGCCGTATTCGCACCCTCTGAAACACTCTGGGTATCATCGCAATACGATGAGCTCAAGAGCATCGGACCATGGTGGGCAGACCATTGCTCCGAACAGATGCCGTCAGCGACTTACGAGTCGAAGAAATGGTGCGCAAATTACGGCCGAGAAATCGAATCGGCACTTCGAAAAGTGGCAAGGCGAAATCTGCCACCAGAGCCTCCCAAGGCTAGATCTTCTCACAAGAAGTCTTTTTCTCTGCCAAAGACAGAGGCTGACACAGCTCCAAACCTGGAGCAAACCGCTTCTGCAGGTGAGGTACCTCCGAAAACGGAGACTACTGCAAAGGAGATCCATCCGAGATCCAAGCTCGCCCGGCAGGCCGAGGCTGACAAGGATCCGGACAGTCTTATGGGACAGCTCTGGAACTCCGACGGCACCAGAAGCGCCACCGAAGTTCTTAAGATAACGACAGGTCACAAACCTCCAGAACCTGTTCAGGATACTTCCGTCAACGTAGTTCCTCCCAAGGAAGAATCTTCTGGAACAGAGACGGAACCTGAGGAACCGGATCCTAACCAGGATCGTGACGAAGAATCAGACGATGAGTCGGCATCAAGCGAAAAGAGCTCAAAATCTTCGTCATCCTCAGAACTCCGAGTTGATGTTAATCCGTCTCACAAGACGAACTCTGCACCTGCAGCGTCGGAGGAGAAGAAAGAATCTCCCACGGAAGAGATCACAGAGAAACTTAAGGAGGTCAAACTTGACCAACCAAAGCCTGAAGCAGAATATGTTCAGAGTTCAGACGAAGAGCCACAGAAACCAAATTCTCCTAAAAAGGAGAAGGAGAAATTCCTAGTTCTCTTCGATCCTGAAACAGAAAGTTATTATCGAGTCAACAGAAGCAAGCTCAACCTCGAATACGAGGAACCTGCTGATGAGGAAGATCTCGTAAGAGAACATGAGCGCATCAGCGCTCGACTTCGAGAAAATCGCAAGCACCGAATCTCGAAGTCATCGTCTAACCCGGCTATGCAACAGGAAATTAAAGAGAGAATCTGGGTTAGTCGATGGAATCGAAAAATCCGAAGTCCACTCATGATCAAGGATTCTGAGGCTCCTGACGAAGAGGAGTGGGACAGACCCAGAGATTCGGCATCTTCCTCCTCTGCACCTCCTACCAAGGAGAGATTTGTAGGAGTACGCAGGACAGCCATGAGTCTTAACCAAAGGATACGGCTGATGACACGACCAGATAATCCTCTCTGCGATCTTTGCAACCAGCCTACAGGCTATTTTTGCTATTCCTGTGGTACGATTGTATGTGCAGACTGTCGACTTACCCCACAGGGTAAACAACAGATGTGCGAGTGCGTCTTGCCAATCGATTGCCTCGAGACCTCTAAAGTGTCAGCAGGAATGACCTCAGAAGAGCGTCAGGTTTTATACGAGGCCATCCTCACACATGAGGACGTAGATTTGGCAGTCCAGAAAATCAACATGTATTGCGACCACGCAAGGAATTCGTTCATGAGAGCCCATCCAGGCGTTGATCCATGTAGCTTTGATGATATTAGGAATAATCCTCCTAATACTTACACCAGCTCCACAGAGGCTCCAACCCTGGAGGAATACAAGAGCATCAACAAGGGTCACATCAATATCAAGGACTCCAGAACAAGCCACCCGGCGTCTTTTCTCTCTCTTACTGGCTACGAAGACAAACTGGTGCTCGACGCACATTACGAGATAGTTCGTAATAGGATGGCCGGTGTTAACGAAAAGAGAGAACACATAGAGGGCTCAAACCCAGACAGCGTATCACTAAGCCTAGTGGTATGCAACTGGGGAAATATGGATCGAGCGCCGGTGCCAGCAGGGAATCCCAAAAAGAAACTCAAACCTGAGAAGGGATTCGATTACCACCCTCTTATTGACATGTGCTTCAACAATTCAGCACATATTACCCTCGTACTCGAGGCAGGAGCACTTGCGTCAAAGTATTCGATCGCAACCATGCGACAACATGAATACAGAGGGATGCTAATCCATTCTCCTCCCAAGGAGCCTGAGGCACCCTCAATGTATATTGGAGTCAAGGGTGACCCAACAACAGACATCTCTCTCGTCCACCACTTTTACCGTCACCGAACAATGAAGCCTAAGGCTGGTGGTCCCAAGAAGCGACTGTGGGCATGCCACGGTGCGGTATGCCGCCTCACCTTTGGGTACCACAGTACCATCAAGGAGGCAAAAGAATGGGTCCACCCATATTCCGGCCAGAGGATGACGAGAGATGAGTACATGAAGATTATCGGATATGACCCTCTCAAGGGTAAAAATCCTGACAAGGATGGACCCACTGATGGCTCTTACCTCTCACCAGAGGCGTGTCTGACACTGTCGGACCTCGACCCTTCGCCGGTTCTCTGTGAATGGAACGGCCATGTCGAGGGTGATGAGCCACCAGAGGAAGACTTTGAGTCATACGCAGAGATCTTCTCACAAGAAGCATCAAACGATCTTGACGAGATGTGGTGTACAAAAGGGCCTTACAAGGTCATCACCATCGCGATCGTCCATTTCAACTCATACATGACTCATAAGGAAGAACAGAGGCGCGAACTGGTGAACGCGTTCCTCAACGAGGTTCTCCCTTTCAAACCGGATGTAATTGCGGGGGATCTCAATAATATTGCGTCGAGGCTCACCTTAAAAGGTGGAGACGTTCACCCGCGAAACGGTTTGTTTTCTCTATACCTGGAGAAGAAACTTGCAGCATTCAACAGAATAGCAGGAAGGCACTCACAAGTGCGACACCTCTGCTTGAACAACTCTGACCAGCACAGACTGGCACGTGCAGATCGTCTACCGCCGGACCCGGCGAAGAAAGTTGCTGACCTCGACTGTATCAACAGTTATATCCTTGACTGGAGTAAAACGCCGCACACGGCGTCACCTAGTCCAAGAGATGCTACACCTGCCGCCGAAAGAACATACTGGGAACGAGTCTCAGATATGTGGCAGGACATGAACAGAAACAGGGATATCGATATCCGTCTGTTTGTCTCAGTCAAGCAGTACTATTCAACTTTTTCTAACCTTGACCTGTGGTTGAGTCCCTCTGACAAAGATTGGCACAGCCCTTTGGGCTTCACGATACAACCAATCCTTACAAAAGGGAAACACAACCGGTCAGATGCCCAGGTTCAGAAGATCGCTGACAAGCGACAGGCTTACAAGCAGCGTAATGCTGAATACTGGGATTACAAAGACTCATTTATGTATTCATCTGGCAACAGCTGGTACGACAGACAGCAACCACAAGGTAGCTATCACAGATATGGAAGATTCTGGGAAAGGCCACAGCCTGAACGTCCCAGCGAGCCTGAAGGCTCTCCTCCAAGAAGGAGCCAGGCATCATCGTCCTCTTCACAACAAGATCTACCAAGATCGAGATCCAGACCTCAAAGAACCAATATTGTTGACAAGCTCAACATGTCTTTGGAAGAGCTGGATGGACTAGAAGAAGAACCGTCACCAACAAAAGTGACATCGAAGAACACGAAAGAGAAACATCAAACTTGATGTCTGCTCAGAGAGATGAAGAGGAACAAGAGGACGAATCCTCCAGCCGGAGGAGAAGAAGGAAGGCATCACGCCCACCGTCTGCTCCGAGCGGCAAGGCACTCAGAACAGCTGCCACAGCAGCGGGGTTGTCGGGCTGGTTCGGACACCGTAACCACGGTGGAGCGAACGCAGAGTCTATCAAGACTGATGAACCTTCACTTCCCAACTCACTAACCAGTGAGCAAGACTTCTCCGTCTTCAGCATCGCGTGGAATGTGTTTCTGCTGCTAATGGGCCTACACTGGATGTGGAAGCAGCTCACCAGGGCTCCCATCAGATGTATGGACCGCCAACAATCAAATGCAAAAGCAGCAGCGAAACGACCACCACCATTTCTCGAACCCGAGAATGAACCACAGACGCGTGAACCTTTAGGACCCAACAGGGTCAATTCTGGAGAAACAACGGATTTGCGACCTGTGTGGCACACTTCCCGAAGCGAAGTCTACCATCTTTCAGACAGCTGTTACCAGCTCAAGCAAGCAAAAGATGTTTCAAGGAAGGTGCTGTGTAAAACCTGCCTCCAGGCAGTACAAGTTGCGGAGATTCGCAGGAACGATCCTTTTCAAAGAGGTGATACACGATCACGTGGCACCGAAAGGGACATTGAACGGTTTCAAACCTATGACGATGCAAGTACTACTCCTCATATGAGGCAATTATTCAGTGATGCATTGCATTCACAAATGGCCGAAGAAGCCATGCAGATTACCTATACATCAATCCCTAAGGGATCCTCGGCAAGAGCCAGAGGTACATCTGCACTCGCAAGTGCCTCATCGTCGTCAGTGCCCAAGGCAATGCCACCAGTGCCTAACAAGGCAAACATGTCACCTCCACCTAAGACTCCTCCGCCAAAGGCGAAAGGAACAGTACCTTCAGATCCTCCGAGACCAAAAGGTCCTACCAGAAGAGGAGGTCAAAATCGGCGCATTCAACGAAAAGCAGCTAGAGAAGCCCATAACAGTGGACTCTGCAACCATGCAGACGCTGCACTTGGCGAAGCCAATCAAGGCCAGGCCATTAACACTATGTGCCGAAACATGGCAGTAAGACACGTCAGCTCTATCGATGCAACGGTAGAAGCAGCCGAGCAGTTTACACAACGCGTGCAACAGCACGTAGAAACATATGATGAAGAGGAACCGTGGAGCACGGAGTTTCTACCAGTCGTGGAAGTCCTATTCAGGAACTTGAGCAGCGACGAAACAACTGTCATACATGACAATCATACGGTAACTATGCCTATTGAGAAATATCTCGACCTCCTCAGAATCGCACAATCATTGCGAAACTCTATCCAGAGAGACAAGGAGGAAAGAAAGGATCATCTTGACACCATCCAAGATACTCTATCCAGAGTGGAAATCCTTCTAACAGCACTGAAGGACTCAAAAACAGTCTTCAATCAATTGGTCCATTCCTCACTAGAGATAGAGCGAAGACATAAAAACCTCAAAAATGTCCTTGAGACACTTTTTGACGACCAAAGCTCTGAGGAAGACCAGTCAGAATCTGACCATGAAGAAGTCCTAACTCCTTCTGCAGCACAGTACTGGAACAGCCTTCATGCCCACGCCTTATCTCCCTCAGGAGATGAAAGTGAAAGATCATGGGCGTCCTCAGACGGACAGCTTGAAAGAAGAAGGGCCGAACGGGCAAAGGCTAAGCAGCCACAACCGGCTAAAGCCGAGGCAACTCCAATCAGCTCACAAGCTGCACCAAAGGCCGAGCCAAAGGCGACTACATCCAACCATGGATATGACACTGCAGACGCCGCCTTCACCAGGGCTGAGAACAGATTACTCGGAATCTTTTCAAGTTCCGAAGAAGATCACTCAGACCCGGATGAACCACATCCGAACGTCTATGCTCGAGCCTATGATCCAAACCTGGATCCAAATCTGAGATAAGGAAAATCTCAGAGTTTCACAACAGTGACTCACAAGGCTCTAACAAGAGCACAGTGAAGGGCTGCATAATTCGATAGAAGAACATTACCAGACCTGATCCTGTACAGACGATCTCTCTGACCAATGTGCATGAAAGAGTTCAAAAGGAGTGATTTCAAGAGTGACTTCAACAGTGTACTTCAGTGCTATACCTAGCATAAACAATATGCTGTTTTTATCATGAGTCCAAACTCCGCAACTGTGACAGTGGGCATAATAGTATATGTGTGAATGTGCGGCCATGCTTCCGGTAAAAGAAAATTAGTGTCTGTTTGTTTGCGTAAACCTCTAAAGGGGTAGCTCTAACAGGTACCTACAGCAATGGCTGCATGCTCATACATATACATTCCGCTGCCCATTGGCTCACAGTGGTTTTACCATATTGAGACAAGACAAGCTCTCCTTGCGTAGCAAGACAAAACAACTACTGTCCGTGTGCAGGGCGCTGCCCTTTGATCCTTAGGGAATAAACTGGTCATACACCTCCTAACAAGGAGCATTTCCTTGTGGGTGTATCGGCTCACCCCACCCCCTTCGACAAAGGGGGGCTTAAGCCCCCCTTGAAGCCCCCCTTTAAGCCCCTTTAAAGCCCCCTTTAAAGAGGTCTCCCCTAAGGGGGGGCAAAGGGTCGAAGCCTTTAAGCCCCCCTTAAGCCCCTTTTAAGCCCCCCTTTAAGCCCCCCCTTAAGCCCCCTTGAAGCCCCCCTTTAAGCCCCCCTTTAAGCCCCCCTTAAGCCCCCCTTTAAGCCCCCCTTTAAGCCCCCTTAAGCCCCTTTGTTTACTTAAACCTCTAAAGGGGTAGTACTTACAGCAATGTCTTGGTCGCATGCTCACATATATACATTCCGCTGCTCACTGGTTCAAGTGGTTTTACCGACTTGTAGCAAGCTCTCTCTGCGTAGCAGACAAAACAACTGCTGTCCGTGTGCTGCGCGTTGCCTTAGATCCCACGGGACACAAACTGGTCATACACTCCCACAGGAGTAATCCTAAAGGGGTGTATCGGCTCAGTTTTCTGGTAGCGGAGCCCGGAAGGGCCGCCCGCCTCACAAAGCACCGCAACAGCGGTCGGCCCAGCCGATCGCTTAACAAAGCGGGCTGAGGCAGCACCATGTCGAGCTCGCATAGCGAAGCCGACGACAGCTCCCAATCCTCCGGGGGATATGAAGAAGAGGAGACCTCACAAGGTCCAGCAACTTATGTCGCGCAGTCATATGCATCATCCGATCGCATGCTAGCCTCATTGGGCATCACGCCTAAGATTGCGCCTGCCTATGATGGCACCACTTCGTGGTTTGAGTATGAACAGTTGATTGACGACTGGTGCGACATAACGACGCTGGATGACACCAAAAGAGGTCCGTCTCTCAAGACGAGGCTCTCCGGATTGGCCGCAGTGCAAAAGGAATCATTGAACCGTGAAAGGCTTGCAGCCCCAGATGGAGTTGATTACTTCAAGAAGAAGATGCGTCCATTCTTCGTGAAAGGAGAACAGTATGTTTTCCTGTGGCGATTCCTTGGCCTGTTCAAGGCCTGGAAAGGCAACCAAGACTTTGTTACTTGGATTGCGAAGTTTGAGATCGTGCTGCAGCGCATGAGAAACTTATGGATGGATCTCTTACCAGAGATAAATCTGGAGGATCACAACCCTGATTTTCTCGCTGCGGTACGCCAGGATCCGACTTTCGTGCGCATCACAGATGCCGGTGAACAGGAAGTATTCGCCGCACGATTCTTTGAGACGTGGAACAAGGAACGCCTTGATGTGCATCGTAGGGCGTTTCCCCTAAATGACAATCTCCTAGCTCTCCTGTTCCTAGTGCAGTCCGATCTGAATGAAACACAACGTGAGAGGTTGGTCACAGAGTCACAGCATTGACCAACCAAGGTTACCGAATTGAGACCTACACGTACCCTGTGGTACGGCAGACCATGTTCGATCAGTTCTCGACGACCAGAACTGGTCTGCAGGATCCCAATATTCGGCATACTTCTCACAAGAAGGACAGGCACGGAAGGAGAGACCAACGCCGCAAACGCGGAGGTCGCAACTTCCTCATCCTCGATCAGGGTGAATACGCTCTGGGCCGACATCGCCGAGCTCTCCCTCAACCCCAAGGTGAAGTTCCTGCTCCTGGGGGATTTCCGGCAGCTGCCGGTGGTGCTGGACGCCTTCGGAGAGCTCCAGGATGGGGTCTCCGTCGTTGGGGCCCCCCAGCTGCCTCAGGGCGGCCTCCTGGTGGTCGCTGAGCCCGCTGCGGACGGGGACGTGGGCGAGCCAGTCCGTGTACTTCTCGCGGAAGAAGGCCTTGCCCAGCTTGGTTAGGTGGTAGTTGCCGTCGGGCTGCAGGGAACGCACAGGCTTCTTCAGCCCGGAGCGGAGGAGGATGTAGTCCGTGGGCCCCTCTCGGATGAGGGGCTGCTCCTCGTCGAACTGCCCTGGTGAGCTCGCCGTTGGGGCGGGACAGTAGGACCTCGAGGCGGTTGTTCGCGAGGGGGAGCCGCTGCGAGCCCTGGGCGTTCTGACGCCGCCCTGGGCCGCTCGGCGGATGGCCTCTCGTTGCTGTGCCCAACTGGACATGGTGTGAGTTTTCTAGGGCGCAGAGTCGAACGAGGCTGCAGAAAAAAGGCCAGCGAGCCTTGAACAGTCAGGCACCACCTCCACTCGCTGGGACCGCCATGCCACAACCTAGAGCCTCTCCCCACAAGGGTGGATCATCGGCCCTAGGCCCCGGCTCAGCGTGCCCCACTAGGGTAGAGTAGGATAGACGACGCGACAACGACGCGTGCGCAATTGTAGGTTCCAGCATTCGTTGTGCGCTCATGCTTGCTTGTGCACAGCACAGTCGCCCGGCAGCCGTTTTTGCATCGAAACTTTTTCGGGAGCATGTCGGAAATCGACCGATTCCTCCGCTTGCAGCGACGCGAGCGCATGCGGCAGCTCGCCAGTCTGTGAACAGAGGTCCTCGCCCGGAGCTCACGGTGGCAGGGGGCACTGATTGGACAGGCTTGTTTTCGCTGCTGACTTAGATTGCGCTCCTTCACGAGATCTCCATCACCCAGATGGAGAGGCTCGCTGTTGGACTCATGGCCGCCGCGGCCTCAGGTCTAGAACTGCAACATTATAGAGTGGGCTCAGCCACGCTGCCAGGCACAGCTGGAAGCAGAAGAGAGCCGACGCGAGGTGGGGTTTGCAGAGGCTTCAATTGTTTCTGTTTTGGCTTGCCGCTGCAGGAGGACGAAATGGTCGAAGTCCAGGTAGAGGAGGAGGCCTCCGTCTCCAAGCCCCAACCCTGAAACCCAAACCCAAACAAGTGATGTGGCTGTGCCGTGGCAGGAGGATGAGAGAGCACGCAGCAGAAGCCCCAGGCGCTAGATGCTGCGACAGTAGCCGAAGTCAGTTCGAAAGGAACACTTCGTTCAGATACTCGGTGAGCACGTGCTGCAGTGACGAGGCAAAAGAACCTGGGTCTGGAGATGGGATAGCAACAGTCGAAAGGGAAGACGTGTGTTGGGTTGACAATCGGGTTGACAATCGGGTTGACAATCGGGCTGACAATCGGGTTGACAATTGGGTTGACAATTGGGTTGACAATCGGGTTGACAATCGGGTTGACAATCGGGTTGACAATCGGGTTGACAATCGGGTTGATAATCGGGTTGACAATCGGGTTGACAATCGGGTTGACAATCGGGTTGACAATCGGGTTGACAATTCCGGGGGGTGGGTGGGGTTGACAAACGAACTCGCACAGCCCAGAAACGACCGAAAAGCTGCGGCCTCTCTCTTATGAAGCGGAGTGTTGGACCCACAATCGATCGTCTAGAAGGGAGCTGATTCAAAATTGCATGGGCTCTCTCTTTTGAAGCGGGGTGTTGGACCCACAATCGATCGTCTAGAAGGGAGCTGATTCAAAATCGAAAGGGTGTCGAGCCTACAGCCTCGGGCCAAAAACGAAAGATCGACAGGGCTCAGGGGCGTAGGACGCAACGATCTTTCGGTCTTTTAGCCCCAAAATTTTCCTCGCAATCGGAGCTCGACGATTGTGGACTCTCTCGCTCCCCCACTCTCTCACTCCGCTCTCTCCGCTCGCTCGACTCGCTTCGCTCGTCCGTTCGCTCCGTGAGCTCGTTCGGTTCGCTCGGGTCCACAATCGTCGAGCTCCGATTGGCTCGTCCTAAATTTTGGGGCTAAAATGCCGAAAATCGTTGCGTCCTACACCCTTGAGCCCTGTCGATCTTTCGTTTTTGGCCCGAGGCTGTGGACTCGACACCCTTTCGATCACACACACACACCCCCATAAAACAAGAAAAAAAAGAAGAAGCCACACAAAATCGTTTTATGGTGTTTTTTTTGCCAAGATAATAAAGAGAGAAAAGCAGACTTAATGCAACAAAACAATTCCAACCACAACAGAACAAGAAGCCACGCGAAACAAAACCAAAATGAAAAAAGACACAAACTCAAACCACATACAATCACGAACACAAAAAAACAAGAAGCCACGCTAAATTGCTTGGTAGAAGAAGAAAAAAATAAAAACAACGCAATCACGAAATCGCTTTATGGGGCGTTTTGCGAAGAAAATACATGTAGCACCCATACCCTTTTGAAGGTTTCCAAACTTGTTGCCTACAGCTGGATGGCAGGCTCCGCCGCGTCAGCCGTGTTAGACGCTTCCAAAGCGCTTGGGATAGTATTGCTAGGTTCCACATCCGTATAGAATGGGAGCAGGTGCCTTGCAGTGCCAATACTGTTGCCGATTCACAGGCGATGCGTTAGAAGCCGTGCTACAAAACCAAGCGGCCGTGCAAACTAGCCTGTATGTTAGCATCTTTGATGCTTTCCCTTCGGTTGCTCCGCCCACTGCGGAGCTTTCAAATGCCATTCTTGAGGCCTTGCAGCCATGTTTTTGCCGTTCCAGCAAGAATCTAAACAAGAAAACAATGAAGAACTTGTACAGAAAGATCCTAATGGGTGAAACAGGTCGCTACTTGCGACTCAACCGCACCGTTCGACCTTTCCAGAAGGAGTGTCTCTCTCAGTTGGCCTTCTTCGGCACGGTAAGCACCAAAGCAGAGCATCCTGGATCCGAGCAGGAAGAAGAAAGCCAAGCGCCCGGCTCCAACCAAGACGCCACATATACCCAGCAGATGCAATGTGACAGTAGCTGCGTGCTTGTGATACGGTGAAAGCTGGGCTGGACTGTTGCGCACTCGATTGGTCCTTGCGATGCCCACCCTTGGAAGCTGCAGAGCACATCGCATCGACTAAAGAGGCACTCGGACAACTTTCGACACATGCCTCGAAGCGCCGCGAGCTGGACGACTACCACGACTGCTATTGTTCGAACTCACCCGGAACAAATTTGTCTTGATTCACGGCGCTTTTCGATGTGAGCTGAACCGGGACGAGGAATCAAGTTCTACTTTACACAGACATGGCTTTCCAGTGGAAAACATCGACACTGGAAGGCACACAGCCTTGTTGATGGATTCAATCTTACCGATCATGTGGATACTGTGGGGGTACTCTGATGTGTCCTGCGTTTTTTGGTGTTTTTGGGGCCCCGAAAATGGGCTCATGAAGCTCGTCGAAAGTGTTGCAGAGTTGGGAAGCCTTGGGCGGAGGCTGTAAGGCTTGGAAAGCTCTTGGGAGGGACTTGCATGAACATTGCGCGAAGTGTTGCCCGAACTCGTGCCTAACCGGGGCAACAAGTCCGTGAGGGGTTCCTTTGCCTTGGAAGCAACGCCAACAGCTTGCAGGCCTACCTACCTTGTACGGTCTGGATGCCTTCAAATAGTGCCCGAATAATGCCCGAATAGTGCCGGAAATAGTGCCCGAAATAGTGCCCGAATGAACCCTTCATAGTGCCCAAATGTGAAAAACAGAGCGCGCAGCACTCGGTCTTTTTCTTGAGCCAAAGCGGAGTCGCGTCGGGCTCTGACTGACAGTGAAACACCTTGCAGCTGTCTGTCTCCAAGCAAAACACTTCAAGCACTAACGAAACGAGACGAAACGAACGTGCAGTCACTTCCTAACTCAAAAGCACTCCTCACAGCTTCAGGCATGCCGAAAACATCAGGACATCCAAGGTCAAATGGGATTTTCTTCCCGAGCGAGCAGACAGTCGCAGCTCCAAGGCTAAGTGGAAAAACAGACCTAAAACACTGATCTACAGAGGAGACTACCTGCCTACGGAAGCCTTGCCCCGTCACCCGAAAGTAACGAGGCAAAGCTGTTGCACGCAAGTCCCACTGGACCAAGTGTTGCAAAACAGTGCCCTGCAGGTTTGCCAATGAGCCACAAATTCAACGGGCATGCAGGCAGGAATGGCACCTTCAGAGAACACCGTAGACAAAGCAAGCGGAAGCATCCCCGTGCTTCCCAAGTTCCAGCTGCCGGCAGCCCACTACGACTGTACACAGCGACTACCGTGGAACTACAGCTAACTGTACAACGCCAGCTAGAGTCGTACAGACATCTTCCGATGGCCGCACCACTCTAGCGCCAGTGACGCGTTGACTCGTTCCGTAAAGCTCTGGAACCGCCTCGAAGTACAGGAAACAACCAGTTTGGCAGCGCTGGGCCCAAGTGGACCCCCGCTGAGCAACTGTGAGTAACTCTCCCTGCTTGGCCAGCACAAGGCCAGAACTCCAAGAGCCTTCAAGACTGTACCCAAGAAAAGTGCACATATTCATCAACCCTTGGCAGTGTGGCTCTACTGCTGCTCACCGTGGGAGCGCAAAACAGCAAAACTGCACAAGAAACCCGCAAGGCTCAAGACTGGAAGCGAGCAGTGCACATAGTCATCATTCCTCAGTGTGTTGCGCTGGTGCTGCTCACCATGGGAGCGCAAAAGCTGCAAACTACCGGGGAGAGGCTGGATTAGAACCCTGGCTAAAGGCAAGCTTAGTTTGCTTTTGGTCCGCTTGCTTTTTGGACTTACCTTTCGGGGCAACAGCAGGAGGTGAACCAAACTTAAGAGTTGCCTGCCTGGGTCCCTTATCAACGGTTGGTTGCTCACCCTTCTTAGTGCCAAAAGGGACAGCCACCTTTTGCGCTGGAATGGCCGGCGCTGTGTCACTTAAAGACTGGTTGCCGGCACTCTGCGCAAGTTTACCCAACTGACTGACAGGAGCCCTGCCGTCACACGGTTTTTGAAGGGTTTTGGCTCCCGTAGCATGCTGTGGGCGCTGCAACCTGCCACACTTAGCACACGACCACTGCACTCCCATGTTGATCATGTCATGCGAGCTGTGAATATTCCATTGCTGCAAAGGGTCGCCTCGACCCTTACACGGGTGATGCATAAGGCGATCGAAGCTGGGCAGATCGTTGATTTGCTGCAAGTACAATCCACAAATTGCACACTTCATGGTCATGTTGGTGGAGCCCTCGGCTCCCTTGACCCACTGGTGACCCAGTGAATCCTCGTCGCCTGAAAGCCTCGCCAACATTCTCTGCTTCTTGTTGAGAGGTTTGGTGGCCTTGGCAGCACCAGTCGAAGCGCAAGGGGTAACCTCAGGTGTAGGGACACTGCAACCTGTTTCCTGTGGCAACCTACCCTTGCCTTTAGAAAACACAGGGTTAGGGAGAACTTTATTGCAAGAAGAATCACCAGACTCCTGTTTGCAACGTTGGAAAAGCCACGGAAACGATTTGTCATTTTTATGCAGAAGGATAAACCCAATTTTCCTAGCCAAGTGCAAACAAACCTCCTCCCAAAGCGTATCTATGCCGACTAGGTCCGGCTTGGTTGCAGCCTGAAACACCCCAGCAGCTCGCTTGCCACAGAGTGCATCAACATCTTCATTGACACGACGCCTCCATTCAGGAATGCCCCTATCAGCATAATACTTGGAATCTTTGTGACTGGGCACCCAGGTAATGCGAGCTCTAGCTCGCTCAGACCAAACCAAACCCCATGGAGTAGGTCCCTCAAGAGGCGGGGATTTTTTAGTTACAACCTGAGCAACAGCTTTGCAGTCAACCGTCAAGTCGAAGGTACCTGAGAC
The DNA here is from genome assembly GCA_905221615.1 of Symbiodinium sp. CCMP2592. Classification (NCBI taxonomy): domain Eukaryota; class Dinophyceae; order Suessiales; family Symbiodiniaceae; genus Symbiodinium; species Symbiodinium sp. CCMP2592. The sequence continues at coordinate 25,414 of CAJNDT010000330.1, forward strand.
ACGTGCGAAAAGTTCATAGGCTGCTTGCTGCTCCGCACCCGCAACCGACAAGGGCCGCTGTGGAAAAGAGGTGATGCTCGCAACACGGCGGGCCCCATCCTCTGTGATCTCATAGGCCCCAATGGCCCAAGCCACACAAGCAGAACGAAGGTCCCGGGCCCCTGGGCCACCTGAAGCGTCTGAAGCAAACACCAGATTGTCACTGCTAAGTACTTGTTGTGTTTGCCACAAACCCTCACACACTAAACCCGAGGAGCCCTTCGAAATTTTTAACCCAGTCGCTGCCTGAGGGACTAAACCCCTAAGCCAAAGGCAAGGCCATGGGAATTTCTGGCGGGCGGCACGGAAATGCGAAGGCTCAGGGTATTTAGCAGTGATAAAAGGGCAATCCCACAGAACGTGCTGCAAACTAAGTGGGCAATTACAAACAGTGCACCACCCCGGGCATGATTGACCAATCAAGGCCCCTTGCCAAAGTGCTTGCAAGTTCACTGCCATGTACTTGTTAAAAAACCTGCGTCGAAGGAGGCGGTTAGGGACGGTGAGGTCTACTCCCGAACCCAAATCCAAAGCACCTTCTAAGAGGGACACCCTCTGCAACTGAACAGTTTCCCACAGTGGCAAGAGCCAATGCCAAACCTTCCTAGTAGCATCATGGCACGCCCAATCAATGGTCAAGGTGCTGTCTCCGCGCTGCCAATGATGAGCTTGCGGCGCCTGCACCCCCAGCTCGATCAAGTAAGCGATCAAAGCCGCAAGCGGCCCATTAACCCGTTTCCACGGGTGTTGCGACGGCGAGAGCCATAACCAAATGCTCACCCAAGTAGACTTAAATTTATCCGAGTCAACCAAAACCCAACGGCGGAAAACCCTAGCCACAGCACGAACATGCTGACGTAACAAGGTGAGGTGAGGATCCTCGCATCGCCGTCGGTTGACAACAAAGGTGAGATCAAGCGATCCAAGCTTGTGCCTGCCTAGATGCTTAGCGATGAGCGTTCTGTAGAATTTACGGCGTTTAGGACTCACTCCCTGCGCCTGATGGCCCCAGAGGCCAGCCGAGCACACAGATGCTTTCACGATGCGCAAACGGTGCGCCCTCCCCGGGATGGCCAGACGGTTGAGTTTCCGCGACCTGCCGGCCGCCTTTTTCCTGCGCTGTTCCGCAAGCCCCAAAACACGACGGCGACCACCGGCTGAAGTCACACCAAGGTCCCGAGTCATCGATTTGACCTGAGGATCATTGGCATCAAGAATTTTGCTCATGGCCTTGGCCGCCTCCGTCGACGATGCCACAAAGCATGTTTTTGAAATTGAGATCTGAGCTCCCCTAGCTTCCAAATCCCGTCGGAGAGCCCTGAACAGCAGAAGGGAATCACTGGCAACCTGCACCGGAGACTTATTAACCGAATCAAGCGACAGGTCATCAATCCAAATGTCAAGGTTGCATGCACTTTTCTTTGAAGCCAGCTTTTCAGCAACTGGGTGGATGACGAGTTTTGATACCGACGGCGCCGCTGGACATCCAGCCAGAACTCCCCTCCCCGGCCAAATGGGAGGGCACAATGCACCTTCCGACTGGATAAAGCGAGGCCCCATGTAAGTAAGCAAGGCCTGATGTAAAACTAAAGGAGGGTAGCCCAAAGAAAGTCCCGAGCGAATGACGTCATCAAAAACACACCTATCGTAGAATGTCTCCATGTCTAGGAACAATGTTATAAGGTGGGATTTGCACCTCCGCACCGACTCTCCCAGCATCAGCCTTGCCAGTGCTACGTCAAGCGCCTGGCCACCCGGGACAGCCTTGTCCCAAGTGGCACGAGCAGCATAAGCAGCCTGCCACGTGGCAACCAAAGGCCACCGCAGCTTGGCCCAAGCACGGTAAAGGATATGCAACAATGCAATGGGGCGCTCACGTTTTTCGGACTTAGGCAACAAGGCTATAAGTGCAAACACCATTTGGTCCGGCCAAGAAGCCTCGCGCTCACAGTGATGGAAGAATTCAAGAATTGCCTGCACAGCTTCAACACTGCGGTTACGAAGCATCTCACAAGTCCAGCCATCCAAGCCGGGCGCTTTGGTGGGAACCTTCTTGAAAAACCCTACAGCCCGCTCCAAGTCGATCGGATGCAACAACCGGGCTTGCTCCTGCGCAGCATGCTTCAAGGAGGCCAGCAGATCACGATCGACCCCAGCTGGATGCGACCACAGTTCAAACCAATGCCTCCACCTCAAGTAAATGCGTTCTTGCACAGGGGCATCAAGGAAGGGGCGAACAGTTACAACCTCCTCAGCCTTAACACTACGGAACAAGGGCCTCATGCCTTTTTGAGTCGACTGCCGGAGCCATTGACCATATGATGCACTTTTCTCTTGCTGCCATTGTTGTTGATGGGCCTTATGCTGCTTCTGTGCAGCTGCACGCAGTCCAGGCAACACTCTCACATCCCCTGATTGCAGGAGAACCTGAAGGTCAGCTTGAAAGGCATCCCGATCAGAAACCGCACCGGCCCACATGCTGCCAAAGCGGAGTGAGGCCGACCTGCCAAAAGGGCTCACGTGGAAACGCTTTGAGCAAGCTTGCAGCCACACAACCATGCGACGCCAAAAGGAGGCGAGAGCCCCTCCCCAACCAGAAGCAGGAGCAATGGGGACAACAAGGGGCCTCCTGCAGACCTGGACTTTGGCACCTCGGCCTTGACTACAACCAAAGATCGAAACTTCAACATCCCTACTGAGGCTGGCGAAAAGCGCACTCAGTCCAGGCTCAGCGACCTCAGTCCCAAGCAGATGCAACTCCTCCTGGGATTGGACGGCTACCTGCTCACCACGAGGGTCAGCGACAACACTCGAGAGAAAGGGCTGAGGCTGTAACGGTGCAGGCTTAAAAGCAATCAACTGCGGCAGCTTAAAGTCAAAATGCTCAAGCTGCAGTGTCCAATGCAAGGCCGCATGTGGAGCAAAAGGAGTGTCCCAATCGACAACCAACTTAGCACCCGCAGCCAAGATGGGGGAAAGAAGGCCAAAGTCAATATTGCCTCCCCAAATGGGATTTTCTCGTCGTGGGCGAAACAAGTCGCTGCCAGGCCATCGGCCGGCGGTTTGGTGTGAAACAGGCGGTTTGGTTTTGCCCACCTTTGGTGGGTTCTACTCACCAGTGGCTTCCACTGGGCTGGAAGAGCTTTGTCAGTAGCACCAGCCTTCTGAGCTACACCAGCTGGTCTGGTTACTACTGACACCAGTTCTGTAGGTTGTGGGGACTGGTTTGGTCCTACAGCTGGAGCTCTTTGGCCCAGACACCAGCTGGGCTGGTTGCTACGAGCACCAGTTACCTGGTTTTCACCAGCAGGGCTGGTACTGGTAGCACCAGTTTGGAGTTGTCCAGGCCTTAGCCTGAGCTCTCAGTCCCTACGGAAAGGGGAGGATAAGCCACGTTTTTCCCCGTACCAATTCTTCGTATCAAGTCGTGCCGGTACTCGTCCGGGAGGAGGGGCTGGCCCAACAGTCCCTCCGGCGTTACCGCCAAAACGCTGGTATCCACCAGCACTTTCATGAGGGACTCAAAGTCCGTCTTGGAGAGCTTGGTCTTCGCCAGCTCTTTGAGAGCAACCGTGGTGCTCTCAAGCGACGTGTGATGCTTTATCACTGTCAGCTTGAGCTCAGCCCTCAAGGGATCGTCGATGGATTTCCAAAACCCCGTGAGGCGCTGGACGGTTGGCCATTGGGGTCGGGTTCCCTCAGGGTAAGGGACCCACCCCAACACGTCCAGCATCACCATTTCCGGTACAGCCTGTCCTGGTTGTGTGAACCTCAGGCCCATGTTGGCCTTCCCTATGTCCTTCACCAGGAGGATCTTCGCCAGGAGGGCCACCGTGAAACAGGCCTGGAAGGCTTGAAAGGTGCTGAGCTGTGCCGGTATTGAGTGCACCGCCTCCATCTCGATGAGGGTGACCCATTTGGGCTCCTGGTCTGCACCAGGTCCTCTTTCGCAGAGCTGGTGAACACCAGCTTGCTTGGCGAGGCCTGGAGTCATGGCCCCCGTGACCTTGCACACCAAGACTTCTTGGTCTTGGGGGTATACCGACAGTTTCCATACGACCCCCGGTTTGTGGGGTGTGAACGTGACCACTCGTGAGCCACCAAGGCCAACTATCACCAGGCCGAGCCTGGTTACCCCTGAGACCTCTGTGCTGAAGTATTCAACTTCGCATGCCTCAGCATAGCGGCTGTGGCATGGTTTCACGTTCTTTTTCATGGAGATGAAGAATTTCATCGTTTGGGCATAGTCCGGGTCTGGACCGGTAATGCCTGGCCCCGGGGGGAGCTCACGGTTCCTTTTTGGCTCTTCTGAGCTGCTCCCTTCCGGGGTACCCACCGGAGCTGGTGGGCTTGCCTCCTCTAGGCTTTCAGAGTCTTTCTTCTCCTCCTTTACTGCTGCCTGGTTCACACCAGGTTCAAGGGCCGCACTTTCAGGCTCCGGCTCTTCTTGCTTTACTGCCTGGTTTTCACCAGGGACGGTAGGTGGGGCCTCTTGTGGGGACACCGCCGGCTCTGTTGGGCTTAGTCCCTCCCCGGCCAGCCTGTCCACCTGCCCTTCTGGGCTCTCCTCCTCTTCCTGGTCTTCACCAGGTTCGCTCTGTTGCTCCTCCTTGTGCTTGGGCGAGCTGGAGGATGAGGAGGAGCTGGGTTCACCAGCTGGGCCGCCCGGCGCAGCGGCACGCCCTTGACGTGCCCTGGCTCCTTCCCTTATTGTCTCAAGGAAGCTCGCCGTGGGCCCAGCTTTGGGAACCACAGGTTCCGACTCTGTGCCGGCTTTGGGAACCACAGGTTCCGACTCTGTGCTGTAGTACGAGTACTCAGCAGCTTCCGCCGGGCCCGGCGTGGTCTCTTCCATTGCTGCCGCCGGGCGCTTTCTGGCCGGTGGCGGCTTCGGCGGCACCTGGGTTTTGCCTTTGCCTTTTGCTGGCCCTTTTTCTTTGCTTTTGCCTGGGCCTTTCTCTTTCCCTTTTTCTTTTCCTTTGGCTTTTCCTTTGTCTTTGCCCTTGGAGGGCAGGTCCACACCTGGTGGGGGTGGCACCCCTCTGGTCACCTTTCCTGCCATCCTTTCCTTTTTCCCAGGCCTGTTGCGGTTGTACCACTTCTTGTAGTCCGACAAGGGTTGCCTTGCCGGGGTATTGCCCGGGCGCTCCCAGGAGCTGGAAGGTCTCTCCCAGGAGCTGCTGGGCGCTTCCGCTGGTTGGCCACCAGCTTCTTCAGCTTCCTGGTTTCCACCAGCTTGCTCATCCTGGTTTTCACCAGGGTGGGTGTCCTGGGTGTCCCCAGGCTTTGGTTCCTGGCCCTCACCAGGATCTTCTTTTCCCATGGCGATTTCCCGCTGGACGATTCCCCAGCTCTGAGCCAAACTTGCATTCAGAATTTCAGTTTGGTCTGTTTGGGTTCCTCACTCTGGGGCCTGGTTAAACCAGCTTTTGGCTTGGGCTTTGCTTTGGGGTCACACACCAGAGTTTTGCGAGACTGAGCCTGGAAAGGTGCTTCGGGTGGGCCTGAAGGCTTAGGTTGGGAGAGGGCCTTTCCTGGGGCTTGCTTGTTTGCCTGCTTTACAGGCTGGCTAACTGCACGGGTTTGGGCACCCTTGGTTTTAGGTTTCGCTTTGCTACTGGAGGCTTGGTTAGCAAAGGCACCAACACCAGTAGCATCACCAGTCACATCACCATCGCCCTCAACAGTCCTAGGCACAACCCTGCTTCCTCTACAGCCGTCTTGCTTTTCCGTGTCCCCTTCTTCAGGCAGGCTGTTAGGTTTAAAAGCTTGTTGGGCCTTGAAGAACCCCGATTTTTGCGGAGCGAACTTTTGAATGCACTGCAAGATTTCCGGGTCCTTGCCCGTGTACACTTGCCTGCACTGTTTCTTTAAGCTCGGGAAAAGCTCTTGCCGTCCGATCCACTGTCGGACTCCACACTTGCAGCAGACCCACATGCGGCCTGCATTGACCATCTTGTGCGACGGATGCTCCCCCATGGCTGGGGCTGACGGCTCCATCCACTTGCACGTGTGGCCAATTTTCTTGGCAAAAACGGCTTTAGACTCTACTTGTTCGATGTAGTGTCCGCACCTGTTGCAGTTGACACACAAGTTGTCTCTGCTGCGGTGCCCTTCCCGCCATTCGTGCCCATTGGTTGGCCCATGGCCAGCCAGGAGCGCCTCCAACTGCTGCCTTTTGTTGGGGCCTTCACTCTGGCTTGGCTGCACTGGTTTGTCACCAGTTGTCTTTTTCCTCCCTTTGGTTTGGAAGGGGGTCTTGGGTTTGGGCCCTGGCTTTTTCTTGGAGGGTGTCTTTTCCTGGTTTTCGTCACCAGGTGTTTCAGGGAAGACTACCTGGGGTCCTTCACCAGTACCATACTGGAAAAGTTCCTGCACTCTGTTTGCCAGGAAGGTATTGATGCGGCTCACGACCTCGTCTTTGATGAGCACTTGTTGCTCCCATTTGAGGTCTCTGCGCTGGTTTGCTGCTTGTTGCACCAGCTTGTCGACCGCCTGGTTTGCTTCCCAGCGCCACCAGTTTTCTTGCCCAAATTTGGCCTGGAAAGCCTCCTGGGAGAGGTGGGAATTTACCCATGTGAGGCTCAAGCGGTCCTTTTGATGACGCAACTCCTGGAAAATGTCCTCAGATTTCCAGCCTGGTGCCCTGCGTAGGCACTTTGGCACCCCTTGGCAATCCAAAGTGATATCTATCAGTCCTTTTGTCTTTTGGGCGAGAAACAGAAGGGCAGAGGATTCTGCCCTAAAGACTGTTTGCTGACCCTCAACCGGGCCTGTAGCTTTACCTACAACCTCTATCCCATGGGCATGCTTCCTAAAAGCAATGGCCCCCCAGGTTAGCACCTGAAAGCGCGTATCCTGGGATGCACCAGGGCTACCGTCAGTGGCATAAAGGATAGACGGGTCTTCAACTTGCAGCTGGGTGAAAACGCCTTCCACCCTGATCTGTTGCTCATATGTGGCTGGTCTGGGTTGCGGTGGTCCCAGGCCGCGCAACCAGAGGCTGGGGTCAGGGTATTGTTCCCGGAGCCGCGGGAAGTCTTCGGGTTCTGTGGCCTGGTTTTCCCACCAGGTACATTCCCACAAGACGTGGCTCAAGGTAGCCTCCTTGTTGCATCGGGCACACACTGCCCCTTTGCCATGCCGTATGGCTCCTTGCCACACAGCCACAAGGGCATTGCGATGGAGCTTGCTGGGACTCTTTTTGAGCACTTTGCGCGGGGCGTGCCACTCAATGCCATCTTTAAGGCTTTCACTTTTCTCCCCTTGAGACAAGGCCTGCCAACGCCAGTGGTCACAGGTGCGCTTCAACTTCGCACTGAGTCGGTGTACGCTAGCCCTATCTAGGATATGAAAGGTTTCTTGGCCAGCCTTCCATTCCGTGAGGGAGTGGGCCTCCCATCCAAGGGCTTTAAGGTAGCACGCCGCAGCCCCAAAAGGGCCAGCCACCACACGCCACGGCTCCTTGTGGTGCTTGATTTTCCGAATCCAGTACTGGAAGGCTTGTTCCAGTTCTTGGAACGGCGTTTGGTTCCACTCCACCAGCAGCTTGTGCAGGAAGCGAAAATGCTGGTTAATGATCGTGTAAGTGGGGTCTTCGTGCTTGTTGGTGGCTTGTTCAATCACCGCCTCTGTGGATCCCAGGCTCATCCTCCCTAGCACGCTGGCGTGCTGATGGCGGACCCATTTGAGGCGCTTTGGTGCAAGGCCGAGAGCCACGTGCCCGTATAGGGCAACCCCGAAAACTCCCTGCTTGTTTGCAGTCGTGTGCGCCTTCTGTGGCGGCGCAAGCTGCCCAAGGCGGCGCTGCCTCTTAATGCCTTTTGTGAACCTGGCCTTGTGTGTGGTGACGCGTCTGCGCCTACCTCCTGCACTGTCAATGCCTAGGTCCTTGGCTAAGGGCTTGACCTGCGGGTCATCTGCCTTCAGGAGCTTTTTCAGAGCCTTTTCTGCCCTTGGGTTAGAGCACACCCAGGCACTTTTTGCTGCACTGAGCGGGAGTTTCGCTCTGTCCAATTGCTTCTTTACCCTGGTCCACACCAGGTATGCTTGGTTGGCGCACACCTTGGCGTCCTGATTGGCTATGTCAAAGCCAGTGTCGTCGATGTACAAGTCGACATGGCATTTCGGTGGCCCTTTCCAAATGGGTTCCACCACTTCATGCATTATCAGCTTTGACAACCCAGGCGCCAATGGACATCCCGCAATGATTCCTTTCGTGGCCACAATTGGCGCACTGATCATATTTTCGGCGCACAGGTGCCTTTTACTGCGATACACCTGCATTGCACCGTGCAGGAGAAGCAATGGGTATTTGTGTTTGAACGCAGCCTTGACCAGTGCTACGTGTGACACATTTTCGTAAAAGCCACGAAGGTCAAGAAGGAGCGTAATGCCAGTTTTCCCACTCTGGCGGTACATTTCCCCTTTGAGGACCCGCGTGACTGCGACCTCAAGGGAAGAGAGGCCTTTGACCGCTCTGTCCCATGGTGCTGTGGCCTTGTACTGCTTCGACCATTCATCATAAAGATGATACCTGGTTTTACACCAGGCACGGTAAGCATACGACGTGAGCCCTATCGGGCGTTCTTCCGTCTCTTTCTTGGCCAGCAGGGCGACGAGTGTCATAGTCACTGTTTCAGGCATGTAGCCACTCTGTTCCCAGTCTCTGAATGCCCTGGTCACCAGGGCCACCTGGTCAGGGTTTAAGGCTCTGAACATCTGGGCCGAAATGCCGTCTGGCCCGACAGCCTTCTTGGCTATCCTGCTCAGCACTGCAGCGACCTCCTCCTGTTTTAGAGGTCCTATTTGCTCCAGCTGGCGGAGAGCACCAGCCTTGAGCTGGTCAAAGACTGGATCTTGTTGGGGCTGGTTTCCTGGCCTGGGTTCCCACACCAGCTTCCAGTCTTTACGGCGAAGATGCGGCCGTATTTCCCCACTCTGGTCGCGGTAGGGCCGCGCCTGGACGTTTTCCGGTGATTTCAGTGCCTTGTAAAGGCCACGAAGGCCCCCTTCACAGGCACTTTCCAACCAGGTTTGGTACTGTTGTTTCCGTTGTTGTCTCCAGTCTTGGGCTTCATCCTTAGCTTTCTGAAGTACCGTTTGGACAACTTGGACGTCAGTGTCATGTCCAATCATGTAGGCTTCAAGCATGGCCTGGATTGCACCAGGTTTGTCTGGGCTGTCAGGGTCCCAGAACTGGTGCATTTGGCCCAACTGGCGCTTGAAAACTTTAAACTGCGACGGCTTGAGGGGTCTGTCCTGTTTTTGGCGCACCCATAGCACCATGCGCTCCCAATACGCCACTTTACCCCCATTCCAGGGTTTCTGGGGTGCTGTGGGAGGGACCAGAGGCTCCCTTTTAACTGGGAAACACCAGCTTCTGCCGTGCTGGTCCATACCAGTCTGAGCTTCCAGCTCATGGACCAGTGCCCCCCATTTCACCTGCTCAGGCTGGTCATTGGGCGGCTCAAACATCGCAGTGATTTCCAGGACTTCTTTTAAGTCTGGTTGTTCCTGGTTTTCACCAGGTTCAGGTGTGAACCTGGTTGCCTGTGGGACAGGCAAACATACGCCTCCTTTGTGGATTGTGTAGCTGATCGCAGCGTGCGGCTTGAAAGGCACTTCCCAGTTAGCTTCAGCTAGGATGCAGCTGGCAATCTCTGCAGAGGCTATTGCATAATCAATTTGAGACCCTTGCGTGGTGGTCTCTTCCGCTGGTTGCACCAGCTTTCCTTTGAGCATGCTTAGCACACCTGCCGAGACAAGTTCTTCTGGCGTGACATTCCAGTCTCCAGTTAAGATCCAAGGAATACGGAGTTCTTGCACAGTGACAGCCAGCTCGGCCAGGATTTGTGGGTTAACTCCACCACCCGGTCCTTTGCCGGACTCAAGGTACACGTTACCAACAGCAAGCTCCCATCCCTGAAACCTAATACCAATGAGAACGCAACCTTTACCTTGTTCTCCAATGGTATGCAGGTGCCTAGTTTGCCGATGCCTTTGCGCAACAGTTACAAGGCCACCTGTGGTGCCTCCTTGGGTGGCTTCAGCCGGGTACGGCCAAGAATCCAAGGAGACGGCTGCCAGGCCTGCAACCAGGCCTTCTTGTTTGTCGTGGGCAACGTGTGTCTCCTGAAGGCAGGCAACATGATACTGGTTGGACACCAGCCATTGCCGGACCTCTGACCTGTACTGAGTGACGTTGGCCTGCAGGATGGTGCATGTGCCTTGGTTGGGCTTGCTGTTAACCTGCATTTTGAGGTCTTCAATACAGGCCAATATGCCTATGGTGTCCTCTTCGTTTGCCTCCAAACATTCTGGGATGCGGTTCGCAACCCAGAAGCCTAGGGTCTCCGGCTCCAAGGTGTTCTCAAACTCCTCAATCCACGCCAGTAGTGGGACAGATTTGGCCTGCATACAGTCAGCAGGCTCCTGAACCAGGATGTCGGAAAGGCGACACCAGTCCTTCCTGGTTGGCTTTGTCCTGGCTATCTGACTGGCATTGCGTGTGGTATCTGACGAGCTGCCCTGGTTGGGAGCACTAGGTGCGGAGGCTTTGAGAGCCTCGATGCCTGCAATAATACCGACGGTATCCTCTTCTCTGGTTTCCAGACACTCCACCAGATGAAACACCACCCTGTGCGCCTGTGTACCTGGGGTTAGACTGTGCTCATTTGTCTCAATCCATTCCAAAAGTTTGGCCTCCTTTGCTTGCATGCAAAGCTGAGGCTCTTCTTTCAGGATGCTGGATAATTGGCACCAGCTTTCCCTGGTAGGCGCACCAGGCTGGGTTTGCCTGGTATGAGTGCTTGGGACTCCCTGGGTGGGAGGTCGTTGCTGGGACCCCAGCTGGGTCTCTGGGCGTGCCTGGTGAGCACCAGGTGGTGAGGGGGCAAGCAAGGGTGCCTCCAAAGCTGCCCTTTCCATGTCCTCCTCCAAATCCACCGGAAAATACAAGGCTCCAGATAGAGCCGCCTCCCCAACTTGTGGCCACACTCCAGGGATAGGCTCACCACGGCCTGTCCCGGTAGTCCACATATCTTCCGCCTGTTTCCATACCCACGTTGAGCATGACTCGCAGCACCACCCGAACGGTTTCTGCCGTAGGTAATGCGCCTTTTTGGCATACTGTTCCAAAATTGGCGAACAGACCAGGGGCTGCACATTTTGGATGACATGTTTTTCCGCCACCCACAGTGCAGCACGCCAGTCCTCGCTGGTTTGCACCAGCCTGCTGGTAGGCTGACTGCACAAAGCACAAAACTGCTGTTGTTGATGCACCATTTCGCTGGGTGGCACCAGCTTTTGTTCTTTTAAAAAGGACCCTGTATCGACCAAAATGGTCGCCGGGCTGTGGCTCTTGTGACGCAAAATTTTCCATGGCTGAGGAAAAGGGCCTACATGGGGGATCCATCCAGGACGGCACCATGGCAACCACCATCCTAGCAAATCCCCCTGCCCTATGTCTCAGTCTTCCTCTTTTTCCCCTTCATTGCGGGAGATCGGATCGCTGCGAACCTTTCGAGGCTTCATGGGCCCAAAGGTCCACGGGGACCCAGAGTTGGCACAGAAGGAGTTGGAAGTCATGGGAACAAAGGTCCCAAGGTGTCCCGCAGGATCTTCGTCATCCTCCTCATCCATGTCGAGTTCCCTTTCCTCCTTCCTCATTTGCAGGTAGGCAGACAAGGCTCCTTCCTGCGTGGCAGACAGCTCGACTCCCGCAACCTTCAAAAGGCCCTGGAGATCATGCACTTCCTTGGCCTCTGGCGGCTCAGCATTCTTAAGCTGCTCCTGTACCTGGTGTTGCACCTTCCCCAAGTTGTCTTCCGCCTTTTCAATGGCCTTGGAAACATCAGCCAAATCTTTGAGGGCCTTCTCAAATTGGGCCTTGATCTTATCAGCTCGCGCCTGCAGCCTCACTTTGCGCTCCACCAGGTTCCTGTGATCCTGGGTGATCGACTTGTAGGCCGAAAGGTACTTCTGCAACGTGACCCTCGGGTCATCACTCTTGTCCTCCTCTGGTGGTTCAATGCCACAAGCTCGAAGGACCTTCTGGGCCTGTGGATCTGCATCCTGCCACAGACTGGCAACGGCATCCTCATACTCTTGGGGAGTCATCTGAGCACCGGTCCATCCCAGTCCTGGTGGATACTCCATCTGTTTCTTAGGCCTGCGCGGCTGCTGCCATGCTGGTTCCCACCAGCTCTGCTCCTTCTGCATGTCCTGGCGAGCCCAGGCTTGCCACTTGTTCCAGTCCTCCTGGCTATTTCGCGCCGGGCTTTGAGTACTCGGTGGCTGGCGCGGCGGTGTGGGCCCTGGCCAGGCCGCACCACAGTGCCAGCAGCATGGGTACCATGCCTTTTCTGTCTTCCACACCCAGCCCACTCCACACTGGGCACACTCCGTGTGGTACTTTGTCTTCGGCATGGCCCTGGTTACTCTAGCTTGGCACACCAGGTACCTGTCAGCTGGAAAGCTTACTGGTTGCACCAGTGAGCTGGTAACACCAGCAAGAAAGGCACCAAGTCCGGGGACTGGTTGCCTATGGCGCTACCCCCCGTGAGTTTGCGGGACAGCCCGCCTACGAGAAAACACAAGGTTGGGTTTGGGGTCTCTTTGGGGCCCACACTTAGGTACGGCCTCAAAAGCCCAGCGCCACGACGGCAACAAAGCGTCCACTCGCCAGTTTGAGCCACGTCTTGAGCCAAATGGGATTTTCTCACTTTGCGGACAGCAAGTCGCGGCCAGAGGCCTGAAACGTTAGCAGAGCGCAGATCTAACAGCAGCACGCTTGGCCACTGGACCTAGCACAGAGGACGAAAGAGGTTACTTCCCAGGGAGCTTCAAGCAAGCCTGAGAGCGCAAGCCCTTCGCCTCTTTCCAAGTAGGAGTAAGCAACAAAGTACAACAGTACGTTCACTCGTCAGCAACTACACTGAGCTAGGAGACTACCAGCAGACTGTACACAGCGACAGCAGCCCCCTCGTGGTGAGAACACGCGAATGCCCTCACCACTCGGGATCATGAGCATTATATAGCAAGCCGGCTCCAAGCCGAAGAAGTGGGAGCACCGTGGCGCTGCGTTTGCAAGAGTCCCTGCTGGAACTGGTGAAAGCCGTTGGGCAGCAGCCCACAACTTACAGCAGCCGTCTGAACAGCACAGTTGGTGAGCAAAGGAGTCACGACTCAGACTCTTGTGTGTTGCACTTGAAGAACTGTACACAAAACTACCGGCAGCCTGTACACAGCGGCAGCAGCTTCCTTCGTGGTGAGAGCACGCAAATGTCCTCACCACTAAGGATCATGAGCATTATATAAGGGTCAGTGAGTACTGGTGTGAGCACTTCACACGCTAAGGCAGCAGACCTCTGTCGACACCAGTGCAGACAGGCAGGCACCAAGAGGGCCAGGGCTTGAAGTGTCATAAGGTCCAGGTCACTGACTTATTGGGTCACATGGTTTGTCTTGACAGCCAGTGGCATTACTAAATCGTGCTCAAGAAAACTCACTTTCCATTTTTCCGGGAGCTGCAAGCACAGCGCTCACCGGGCAAAGCTAGGAGGGAGCTGCCTACAGGGCGCTCACCGGGCTTCAAGGCTCAGAGTTTTCCAAAACACAACTTAGTTTGCTTAGGGTCCTCTCCAGGTGGGGAAGGTTTGGGCTTAGACTTAGGCTTGGAACCCTTAGACAAAGGTTTGGTGGCCTTTGCTTTTGCCTCCTTTCCTGGTCGGTCACCCACATTTGGGTCTTGTTGCACACTCACCTCCGCAACTGGTGTGCCCTCAACTTGGGGCTGAAACAGCGAGGCGATAGGTACATGTTGCGCAGCACTGACTTGTTCATGCACGTTAGTTTTTATGAGGTTCTTACCTGCCTTGCGTGCTAAACCCTTGCAGGGGGCCGAAAGCAACTTAGTTGCTGCCTTAGCTGCCAACTTTGCTGTTGCCAGACACTTAGAGCAGGCGAAAAAGGCACCTTTGTTCACCATGGAGTGCGAAGAGTGGATTTCCCATCTGTCTGGCAAAGCAGCGGGAATGTCCTTGCATGGGTGATTAATTTTGCGGTTGAAAATGTCAGGCGCATTGCACTGCTCAATGTACAATTGGCATCGTTGGCATTGGACAGCAAAATTGTTCTCAGCCTTAGCGCCAGTCGTTTGCCATTCGTGACCCAGCTGCAGGCTGGGGTCCTCTAGCAGTTGGCGCAACCTTTGCTTTTTGTTAAGGCTGGGTGCAGGGCGAGTGGCTGACGCTGACAAGGCTTGTTCTGCTGCCCGGCGTGGTTTCACAAACGGCTGTGAAGCAGAGCCAGGTTTCTGCTTACGACACACCCTTTTTTCCTGGAACACCTGCGGGGGTGGATCTTTTTTGGAAGTGATCAGGATCTCAACTCTCTCTGCAAGGAAAGTGGAAATTTGCTGTACCAAAGCGTCAAGGGACTGGATTTTGCTTAAGAAGCTCCTGTCAAAGATTTTAAGGGCAGTCTTATCACAAAGCTGGTCAGCAGCATTATTGGCTTCATGTCGCCAGGTGTTGTGCACGCCAAACTCAGCTTGGAACGCCTCCAAACTCAAATGAGACCTAACCCAATGGCAGTGCAAGTTGGTGCCAAAAGAGCGAGCTCGTTTGATTGCAGCTTGACAGTCACAAGTGACGTCAGCTTCACCAACGACGTTGTTTTGCAAAACCTGCAGTGCCTGCGTTTCACCTTCAGCAACCGAGGCACCCACAGGGAGATACCCCGTTATGGACGCAACCTGAGTAAGCTGATCACCTTGCTTTTTAAAGGCAATAACGGCAAACGCCACAATGCGAAGTCGATCATCTGCACTTTCAGGGCCACCCGTTGCATCAGTACTAAAAACAAATTGCTGAGCATCCAGAGAGTCATTGGTGGCCCATAGACCCTCTCTGACATCAGTGAGAGTGAAGTCAGGCCTCGACTGCTGGGTAAGACTAGCAGGTAGCAAGCCTCTTTCCCACAGTGCAGGAACAGGCCACTGACGTTGAAGCTCGTCCCACTGAGGCGGAATGCTACGGTGTCGGGTACGCCAGTAATGACAATCAAGCAAAACATGCCTCCATGACGCAGGGGTGCCACACAAGGGGCAAAACTCCTGACCACCTGTTGAGCTGCACAGCACAGCTCCTTGCCAAAGCGCAAGAAGCCATTTCGTTGGCTTTTTGGCCTTCTTCATCCGAGTGACACGCTTGCGATGGCTGGTCCAGTCAAGACCCTGCGGTAGTTCAGGTATTTCAAGAATGTTTGCAATCCTGGCATTGCGCTGCGCTTGGAGGTGACTACGAAGACGCCTTAGCAAGGTCTCCTTGAAGCTGACATCCCGCCATTGACACGGCAGAACAGTTTGCCCAAAATTCCACTGCTCCAAGGAGCGGCAGTCAACGTCGAGTTGCATTAAGTAGGCTTGGGCCGCTGCCATGGGGCCTGACACAACCTGCCAGGGATACACTGCCGACTGGAGTCTCTCCCACGAGCTTGCCCAAGTAGTCTGAAGCTGAGACCAAAGAGACTGCGGCCATCTGCGGAAGATCCTGGCAATTGTTGTGAAATGTTGGGTCACAATGGTGATGAGAGGATCCTCATGTTTGCAATGGAAGTCAAACAACAAATCGGAACTGCCGAGCTTGTGACGATTGAGCTGCTGGGCCGCACATGCCCTCAACCACTTCAACCTTTTAGGGGCAAGGCCCTGGGCCTGATGGCCCCACGCCGTTGTGGCAAAAACCCCACCTTTAAAAGCCCTCCACTTATGCGAAAGGGAAGGAACCTGGAGTTTGCGAAGACGGCCTGACCTGGTCTTGCCTTTGGCCTCCCTTTGCTTGGCAATGGTGATCCTGCGTCTGCGGGCGCCGGAGTAGTCAGTGCCAAGATCCCGGGCCAACGAGGATATGGGAGGGTCATTTGGGCCTAGCAAGCGTTTAAGGGCTTTTTCTGACCGGGAGTCAGTACAAACAAAACAAGTTTTACTCAGCGACATTTTTAACCCATCCCGCTCCAAGGAGGTTTTCAAAAGCTGAAAAGATTTCTGGGCCCTGACCGCCGTTTGCTCTGCATTGGCACCTTCGGTGTCGACACTGATGTCGTCTAGCCATGCTGTGATGTTGTCGTTGAGCTTGGAAGCATGAAGGGTCGAAAGACTCGGGAAAAGGGCCAGCTTGGCTAGTGCCGGAGCGAAAGGGCACCCGGCCATCAAGCCAGAGGCACCATAGCACACTGGTGATACAGCTGATTCAGAAACAATGTATCTAGCGCCCCTATAAACTTTTAAGGCGGTGTCAACGCAGACCGCCGGAAAGTTGTGTAAAATGGCTTGGTGTGCAACTCCTTCATGTGACACCGATTCGTAAAAAGTCTGCAAGTCAACAAACAGCACTATGCGACAACGCTTGCGGACACGCGAGATTTCAGCCTGAAGGAGACGAGTGATGCTCACATCAAGCGTTGACTGGCCTGGAACCGCTTGTTCCCATGGGGCCTGTTGCTGAAACGACAGCACCCAGGACTCAACTACAGGATAGCGCAACTTGGCCCAGAGGCGGTATGTCGCATTGCACAGTGCTATAGGTCGTTCAACCCGGGAATTTTTTGGCAACATGGTGATTAAGGTCGTGAGCCAGTGCTCTGGCAACACTCCTTCGCACTCAACTCTGCGAAAGATGGAGAGCAGGGCCGCCAACGCTTCATCAGGAAGCAGCTTGAGCTGTGCATAGCTCCAACCATCAGCACCACCCGCTTTGTTTGCCAATTTGCGCAGCTGGGAACGTATTAAGTCAAGGGTGGCGGGCTGCAAGAATTTGGCATGTTGCCGAGCACGCTCATGGAGCTCGGGCGACAAGTCAGGCAAGGGCGTGGGCTGGGCTTTCCAAAGTTCAACCCAGAAATCCAACCTAAGGAAGGGCTTCAACTCAAGTCCTGCATCCCGAAACGGCCTATCAACTTGGGCATCTGGGTTACTAAGGGCTCGAAACAAGGGTCGCATTCCTTTAGTCAAGGAAGATTGAAGCCAATCAAGATAGTGAGCACTTTTGGTGGCAACGTGGGCTTCACGGGCAAGTTTTTGTTGGGCTACTGTGACTTTTTGCCACTCCCGACTTGGCATAGCACCACTCAAAATCTGCAAAGTTTCATCTTTCCATTGCTCCCAAGTTGTTCGGGCCTGCACGGCCCAGTGAACCTCAGATTCGTTCAACAAATTGATAACAGACTCTGGAATGCCACAAGCATAGCTCGGCTGTTTTTGGCCCAAACTGCAACTCTATCCCAGAAGGACGCTGACTTCCCATGCCACACCCGATCCGGGTGCGAGGGAGGGCTCAATGCTTGGTGGATGATTGCAAAGTATGTGCCAGGCGCTTTCTGGGTCACTCCACAGGTAGCTGCAGCAGCCTGAGACCACGAAGCAAAGGAAAGCGTGATTGACGAAGGGTTGGCACACCCTTCCCACCGGAAGCAATCAAGCTGAGGACCTTCAACGAAAGAATGGCAAGGCGCTGAAGTGATTTGTCGATAGCTCGGGAGCTGCGGCACAATCAAGGAACAGTCGGCCTCCAAAGTGAACTTGAGTAGCCCATGTGGCCTGAAAGGTGCATCCCAGGCAATGGTACAACCGATGCAGCCAGATAGACGATGACAGATGAGGGAATAATCAAGGCATGCACCGTCATCAGTGGTTGGGCCCCCTGGCGAGAGCAGCAACCCCTTGGCCTCAGTAGGAATGTTGGTTGCCTGAAGGTCCGTGATTGGAGTGTTGAAGTCACCCATCACAATCCACGGCACAGCAAGGTCTCTCACACAGGCCAGGAGATTTGCAACAATTGAACAATTCGGTTCGGTCTGAAGGGAAGAACCCGATTTAAGGTAAAGATTAAGCACCGCCAAAGTCCAATCTTTAAACCTAAGGAAATCAACCAAGAAACCACAGCCTTCCTTTTGATAGTCAAGGGCTTGCCTGACATTTCGGTGCGCCGGCGCAATGGTGACAAGGCCTCCTCGGATCCCTGGTGTGTCACCTTTATGCCCTGGCCCAAAATGACCAACAAGGCCACGTGGATTTAGCCAGGCCGCAGCAGCGGGCACATCTTTGCGAAGATGTGTTTCCTGGACACACAAAAGGTCAAAGGGGCAGCCTCTACCCCCAAGCCAGTCCTTAAACTTCGGACCCCAAGTAGTGATGTTCAGGCTGAGAAGGGTGACCGGATGAGGTCGCGGACCGGCCCTGGCAGGGATCAATTGTTTGATGGCTGCCTGGGTCCATGCTGGGTTGGACTCATCAACAAGACACTGCATCATGGCGTAGCCTGCCCACCACTCCAAAGAGGGCTCTTTGAAGTGGGTTTGGATGTCTTCAGCAAGTTTTATAATCTCACTTTCAACACACTTGTAGCCTTGGGTCTCGGCCTTCTCGAGGAGATGCAACGCAAGACACCAGTCAACAGGTTGACCTGACTCACCAGGCTCTTTCCGAGTGCTGCCAACAGGGCGCACATCGGGCCAAGTGCCCAAAACTGATGGTGCACTGCTTAAGGTCGCTGAGCTTACGGCACTCAGATTTGTCCCAGCACTGCCCTCATGTGACCAAAGCTCGATCCCTGCTAAAGCCTCTGGGTCTAGATCTCCTGTGTGAACGCAAAGCGTTCCCAGAACGGAGCCACGGTTTGACACAGGTTGGAAAGCATCGAGTCCGGTTGAGTTTGGATTGCCACCCCGAGTGCCGCCAACAGGGCGCACTTCCGGCAGCGAACCGTGACCTGCAGTGGCATCGCTCCCATCCGGTCCCCCAGGACCCTGTGGCCCTCGGCCCACCTCCTCCTGGAAAAGACTCCTACTCCTGGTCATGACCTCCACCTCCTGGGTCCTGGGGGCTCCCCGCTCATGGAGCAGGGGCTCTATTGGTCCAGTTGCACCGGAAGGGATTGAAGGAGCAGGCCTAGCACTCGCAGAGGTAATGTCAGGGACGCACTCACCATCTGATGTCTCACAAGGCAATGTTTCCTGGCTGTCCGCAACCGGAGCGGCTAAACCCGAAATTTCCCTGCTAACTTTCCTGTTGGGATCTCAGATGCTCGTTCTGGGCCTGAAACCGAAAAAATGGGCCCAGGTCCTTGGGGCTCCTCACAAGGGAGTATAGACCTGGGCCCATTTTTCTTGGCTAAGAGCCCTGAAGGAAAATTCGCAATTTCCCCCTCGCCGTCGGAAGATGTGCATGCATGATCAAGAGAGTGCAGCACACCTTGAGATGCGAGTCGGATCCACCGATTGCGACGGCGCCTCGTGCGCCGAGAGACCGATGACAACAGTCGACACCGATCGGTGTGTGATGAAGCCCTGGCCTCTACCCCTGAAACCCCTGATCCCAAACTCACACTAGCAAGGTTGATTTGCTCATCTGAGGCAAGATCAGCAAAGGTCTCAGCCGAGAAAAAGGAAGGTCCTGTGATATAGGCTTCCGAAACCCCTGCATATTGGGATTCAGCAGGCCTACTGGCACGGCTCCGGCAATTAGCCCATTTACACAGGCATCCTGGACAGTAACACATCACGTCACTCAGAGCTGTAAGAATGGCATCAGAGGGCTCACTGCACTGAGCATGGTGTCCTGCAATCAAGAAATCCTGGACCTCCCGATCTGCACTGGCCCCTAAGACCTGATGTTGACCACACGCGACACAGAAGCCCGGCCTCTCGGAAAAGGCCGCCCAACTAGAGAGGCCAGAGGAAACGGCATGCATATCAAGCCCACTCTGCAAATTGGGGTTAGGGTCCCGAGGGTCTGAGTCAGCACACGGGTTAGGGCAAGCAATTGAAAGCGATCCGCCACTGCCGTTGCCTCCTATCAAGTTGGCTGCAGGATCAAACCTATGGGGACAAGCCGACTCAATAGGCAACTCACCCGACATCCGAGGGTATCCTCCAAGAAATCCCCACAGTTGCAAATTGGGGCTAGGGCCCTGCAAATCAGGGCAAGCACACGGGCTAGGGACCTGAAATGGCACCTGGCCACCTTCCATTCTGAAATCACGCAGCTCAGCGAGCCCCAAAGGTGGAAACCCCATGAGACTGTGACTCAATGCTGATTGTGTGGTGACCCTCGCACAGGGCGCCTTAAAGATCCTGTCCACAGGTTGGCCTGAACGCACGTAAGGATCCAATAACAGCACCTGCGAGGATGGGGCGCTGGGCCTGAAGGGGTAAAAACACTGCTTGCAAATGGGTGACCTCAAGGAGCTAGGGCAGGAAGGGATGGCAGGTATCGGCGCGGCACAGACTGAGCACTGCACAAGAGGACTCAAAGAACCTGAATCAGCCTCGGAAAACCTATCCCCTGCAACCCCACACCCTAAAATGAACCCTTGCAAGCTTGAGGGTTCGGCGTGTTGCCGGCCAGCACAGCTTGAAGCCGACGCAGCCTTCGAACACATGTGGCAAACTTCAGACATGCAGTCCCCAGCGACAGAACTCACAGTTCGTGAGAAAGCCAGCGGCGCTGCACAACACACACAGGATAAGATGTGCACAGCCTCGCCCCCAACGGACTTGTCCGAATCGGAAGCTACACTGCACTGCCGGCTCAAAAACAGATTGCAGAAATCTCCAAGGCCTGGTCCAGGACCGGGTTCATCCGCACTGGAGTGTGGCCCTAAAGGTGGGAAAGGTCGGGATTTTAGGGCCGGCAGCAGCCCCGAATCATGAAAGTGTACATGTTTTGTACGGCTTCGGCCTTCAATCAAAACACCCCGATCTTGATCAAGGTAACCACCAACCCTAATCCCAGACCCCTATCCCTGAGTCCGACCCCTACTGCGCGAACGCGGCTTCTCACGTGTCCCATCCTGGACAGGCTGCTGGATCCCCTGCGGCTGGGAATTTGATGCTGGCGGCTCTTCAACACTGTTGCTCAGCCGGGTGGCTTCTGCCGGGGCCTGCTCTGTATCAATGTCCATGCTGCCCTCTAAGAGAGCCTGCTGCTCACTGCTAAGGGTGATACCACACTGAGTCAAGGCCAAAAGCACAGTCGCTTTGTCGGGCACGGACGGAGATTCAGCACCTGATTGCACCTTGGCCTCAAGATCCTTTTGAAGCTGCGTCACCTCAGATTGCTTATCAGACAGCTCAGTTTGGACATTTTTCATCTGATCAAGAAGGTCAGCGTACACAGCTTTTGCCCGGTCAATCTTGATTTGAAGTCCGGCTGATTTCTGGATGAGCTGGCGCAGCTCACTGGAACTAGACTTAAACTTCTTAGTTGCCGAGAGCATCAGCTCTGTGGCCGTGGGTTCTGGTGCACGGGGCTCCAAACTTTCAATGGCCTTCTTCAACGAATCTGGCAGCTGATCCATGTGCGCCTTCACAAGTGACTTGAGATCTGCAGGCTCAGCATGATTGGGGTCCTGGAAGCCAAGCTGTTGCAAGAGGGACTTCTGCTCGGGAGAAGCAGAGGCCCACAGGGCTTGCGTAGCAGCCCCACTGTCCTTCATTTCAGGATGCTTGCCTTTGCCTTTGCCCTTGCCCATGCTGCCCAAGAAACCCGTGAAGGGAAGCCCTGGGGGAGGCTCAGGCTTGGACTCTTCCTTCGGCTTCCAGCCTGCTGCCACAAGCCCTTGCTGCACCTCCGGGGAAAACTTATCCCACAGTGAAAGCAATGCCTTATGAATCTTGGGACCAGGGCTGCGAGGCTGTGATCTTTGAGGCCTGGCTGCCTCAACTGCACGATCCTTCCAGACACGCGCTGCAGGACCTCGCTTCACACCTGGCCAGCGTTGGCCGCACACCTTGCAGCACTCCAGTTTATCAGCTCCGATACGGTCACTCCAAACCCAAGCGCCACATGTGGCGCAGACCGTGTATGCACGGTTTCCGGTCATGCTGGCTGTCTTTAGTCCGCCTGCAAGAAAAACTCCTCAACTGTACTTTTGCAACAAGTAAACGGGCAATTTTGCAAGGCCCAAAATCCAAGAAAATTCTGCACAAGAAAACAAGGATTGGTTCACAAGGTGCAAGAAGAGTTTGCAAGCGGTTTCAAGTAGTGGTTCAAGGAACTATGGCACTACGCTACTGCACTTCAGCCGGAGCTGGGACTGCCGCTACCCCTGCGCGCCCGTGCGGGACAGCCCGCCTACGAGAAAACACAGAGATTCGGTTTGAGGTCTCTTTGGGGCCCACCCTTAGATACGGCCTCAGAAGCCCAGCGCCACGACGGCAACAAAGCGTCCACTTGAGCCAAGCAAAACTTGAGCCAAATGGGATTTTCACACCCCCTCTTGGACTGATGCGGCACCTAGTGTCTTTTGAGCACACTTTACAAGCTCTAGACCTAGCTTTTCAGGATAGAACCCTGAATCTTTTAATTCCACCTGTACATGTTCATGCACTTGGTCACAATCCCTTTTAGGAAACACTTTGACCCAGCGTTTACTGTTCGTGGCAAAGTACCACCGTTTAAACACACAGTCGTACGCACAGCGGTCTACCACAATACCCTCAGAAAGCCCCAATTCTGAAGCAACCTGAAGATACCGCGGGTCCTTCCAGAGGTCGTTCTGCAGAGGCCACTCTTGAGTCAACAACAAGCGTTCACTCCGAGCAACCGGTTTCAACAAACCTTCAAGAAGTTCCCAAGCACGCTGATGCAACTTCTTCTTCTCTTCCCACTTCTCTTGACTGTACTTGCGCCACCCGCGGTAACGCAAACGACACCCAGTGGTACAGGGAGTGGAGATATGGCAGTAGATCTTCGTCTTCAAGCCACAACTCAACACAGAAAACAACTCCTTCAGAAAACACTGCGTCTGCTCAGAACAAAAGTCAAGCTTTTCAGTGACGCCCACATAGGCAATCTCAAGCTTCTCACATGCCTTCTGTAAGGCACTTTCTTCCTGGCAGAACAGTTCAACGACCACAAAGGTGACCTGGTTCTTCGCCACAGCTTCACACAGTGAAACGTACTCCTCAGGAACAAAAGAACGGTTTACCGGCTCTTCTGCAGTCAGGCGTTCCAGCTCAAACTCACCCAACTCGTCTTCAAAAGAAACCAAACCGGTTACCTCGTAGAGGTTGTCCAGCTGCTCCTGAAAGACCATACTCTTGGTCAGGCCGTCGGAGGCATTATATGCTCCGGCCACAAACTCGAGGATCACTCTCCCCGACTGAACCATCTGCTGCAGGAAAGCACACCGCAACTCCAGGTGACGAACCCTTCTCAAGAGTCCCTCCATTGAAGCAATCGCCTTTGCCGACTCAGAATCGGTACAAATCCGGATCCAAAAGCTTCCGGTATCATCCTCAGGCAATCCCTCCAAAAACGACTGTTGAAGCAACCCTGCAAACAAAGCCTCTTTCACAGTCTCTACCAAAGCACTCAATTCAGCCTCGGCACTGCTCAGGGCCACAACCGTCTGTTTACGGCTAAAACTCTTCAGCAGGTTGCACTGCCAGCAGATAATCGCCCCACTCACAGAGGGCAAATTCCAGCTAGCATCACAGAAACAATCGATCACACGCGTACTTTCCGAAGGGCGATAGTTCACCCACTGTGCCGGGATCCGCTGAACCCGATTCCCAAGCGTGAGAATCCAACGCAGCACAGCTCGAATACACGCTTCACTCCTGGAGTCTGGGTTGCTCTGGCTCCGGGCCAGAAAACCTACAACAAACTGCAAATCAGCTCTTGTCAAAGCTAGCCACGACAGTTTGCCCAACACGCGCCGGTAGCGCTGATAGGCCTCATGCGTGATCGGGGTGGATTCCAGACTGGTCCACAAACGCTCAAGCTTGGGGAGTTTCGCTCCCTTCGTGATTTGATACTCTTCCGCACAGCTATGGAGCATCCCGGGTTTGAGTCCGAAGTACAAGTCTCCGGTCTTCCTCTGATAAATGTTTCTCCCAAGGAAGGAGATCACCGATTTCTCTCCCGGTTGAAGCGTTCCCGTGCGCTTCATCTTGAACACTTTACTCAGTTCCTCAAACACTTTCTCAGCTACACTCGCAACCGTGCTGAAAACCAAGATGTCATCTACATAGGCCAACACCAACACAATGGCATCCTTGCCTTTCTCCTTGATCACCTTGCGATACACAGTGCTGTCAGCAGTAACAAAGAAACCAAGTTTTCTCAGTGTTTCTCCTAGCTCACGAAACCAAGCCAAAGGCCCAATCCGCAAACCATTCATGGCACGCTTCAGCAGACAATGCACACGTTCACCTGACACTGTCCTACAGTTCTCCGGCAGCTTCACCACCTCAGTAGAAAACAGCTTAGCCTGCATGAAGGCCACAGAAATATCTCCCGAAATCACCTTCCCTCCGAAATGCGCATACATCCCCAACAGACACCTCACAGACTCTAAGGTAGTAGTAGGAGAATAGATGCCATCAGCTAAAGCAGAGGTGGGCCCTTTAAAGTCACGCACAACCAAACGGCAGCGCACACGCTTGTGCCCGTCCTTGTAGTGCAACACCCACCTGGTGGAAAGCACTCTCCTCTTAGCTTCCCGCACAAGGCGAAACGCCTCCTTCTCAGACACAACCTGGCACACACCAAAGTGGTCCAGTTCCTCCATTTCAAGACGCATCCCTTCCCCAAGTTTCTTCTCCTCAAGAACCTCCCCAGTATACTCATCAGCAGCCCCAGAAGGAACCTCAACCTTCACCTTGGACCCTCCAAACTTCAAAGTAAACTCCAACTTGGCCGCCCTAGACCCTTTAGCGTCCTTTGCCGCGAACACAACCTCAGGTCTAGAACACATGGAGTACAAAGCATGGTCCTCCAGCCAGCTGATCGCCACCTCCATGGGATCATCATCGTCGGCCGGCTGCATGTCCACATCGTACAAAGGTGGGGCCTCGTTCTCTCCTGCAGGGGGCCCTTCAGGGAGTACCTCTTCCTCCTCAACTGGAGAAGGATCATAGTCCATAAGCTCATCCTCCAAGAGCTCAGCTGGAGCCTCCGGCTCCGCACTCCCCCTCTCAACTAGATTACCCTTAGGCTCTCCAGGCTGAAAGGCTTCGGGGGGCTTCAGGTCTAAGGAAACAGGACGCTCTAAAACGTTGTCTTGCCTAGAAGGGGCACCCGAATCAGCGGCTTGTACCACCAACTCCTCAGGATACAGGTAAGGCTGGTCCGGCCGAAAGGCCGACATCACCTCGACCTCATCAGGCCGATCAAGAGGGAGCACACGCACTCCTCCACCATTGGGTTTAGCAGGCCCTAGGTACATACACGGGATGAGGCGGCGGCCTCGATTCTCAGGCTTCTGCTTCGCAGGTTTGGCAAAACCCTTGCACCCAAAAGGAAACGTCTTCGTTACTGGAAGATGTTGGCGTCTCAGCCTTTCAATTGGCGTGGTTTGCGACTTCGAGGTCGCATGCAGGTTCCTTGTCCTAGCAACATATCTCAAAGCTTCCTTGTACAACAAACCACCCAGCCGGAGCTTCTTCTCCAGCGTAGTTTCTAGCGTCAACCAATTCACCCAGAAGGCTTCCTTCAAGTGTCGCACACCTACCTCCACAAGCCCTTTCGACTGCGGCCGTCCTTTCGGCACCGCGTCTATGTGCAACGAGAGGCCTGGGTATGAGCGGTCTTTTCCCACCTTGTTCCAAAGCGAGATCAGAGACGCTTCATTATCCATCCTCAGCACAACATGCTGACCTTGAATACCTGCGGCGGCCAGCTCGGCGTTTATACACCGTGCAACATGCCCTGGATCACCTCCTGTGGGGTAGGGCACAGCGAAACAATATCCGCTAAGCTCGTGCACCACAATGCACACTCTCAGGTCTTTCGTAAAGAACAAGAAGTCGCTTAAGAAGCTTGCTTGCGGAATTGAAGGATCTTTGCGCCTTCGCGCTGGAATCACTCCTCGACTGGACACACACAAAGAACACGAAGGCAGATAGGGCTGATGGCCCCGAGCAACGTGCTCCTGATACTCTTTATCCTCCAGTGGAACATGAAGTTCCCCTTCTTCAGAAATATCCCCAGCATCTTCAGCAGCAGGCTCGGCTTCAACAACCGGTGCTGGAGCTGAGGCTTGGGCGGGTTCCGCCTGCCTTGGTGGATCACCATCCGGAATCAACTCTTCATCGGAAATCGTCACTTCCACCGGAAGTCCACGCATCATGCACAAACGGTGTGGCGGCTCAGACACTTTCTCATCACAGCCACCTTTCACCTTCAAAGGCTCCGACCTTAGGTCATCCCAGCCACAAGCACAACACAACCACAAGCCACGCACACGCTCCAAGCCACAACAGCACAAGGACCGCAGACGCCGCACACCAACCAGCACAAAACACTCCACGGCTTCAGAGGCTCTCGGTGCTTTGCTGGCTCGCGGTGCTTCGGGGGCTTCGGTGCTTTGCTGGCTCGCGGTGCTTCGGCTTTCGGTGCTTCGGGGACTTTCGGTGCTTTGCTGACTCTCGGTGCCTCGGTGACTTTGGACGTTTTGGGGGCTTGGGCTCTCGGGGCTTCTTGCGCGTACCCTGGCAAACACACTCGCACAGAGGGCCCCAAGGCTTTAAGTAGAGCCTGAGCCTTTCTCACAAAACCCTCGCAAAACACTTGCAGCACGTCACTGGGCCTCCAGGCTTCCATGGGGGTCTGGGCCTCACACTCACTTGCAAAACCCTTCCCAAAAACCCGTAAAACCCTATAGCGCTGCAACCTCAGAACTTCACCCTTTCTACCGAGCACACCCGGACACTCACCACACTCAAAGCAACCTACTCTCACAGAAGATCGCTTCCACTTCCTCTTCAAATGCATCCTTTTTCGCCCTGCGGTTGGTCGCAAGGTAGGTCTCAGATAGAGACAGAGCGGGAGCGTCTCTTGGAGCCGCGTCCTTGTTGCGTTGACCCTTGGTCTGGAGGGCCATACGAACCACCGAGTACCCGTTGTGTTGGGCGGATCGGTGCCTTGCTCTTTGGATCGGTCGGCGGGGCTTGCAGCAAAAGCGATCTGTGGTATCCCAGAGGCGGCTGCGGTCCCAGCAAAAACGATCCTTGGTACCCCAACGGCGGGGGCGGTAACGGCGGCAGCGGCACTGCTGGCGCTGCTGGCGCTGGCAAGGCCGGCATGGCCTTCACAGGCACCATCTTCGGAGGCGCCACCGGCCTCACTGGCATCGCCTTCACTGGCACCAAAGCAGGATCCACTCCAGGGGTCTCCGGTGCCGCTGGCACGGCTCTTTTCGAAGGCTTCGGCGGCGAGGGAGAAACTTTGGCCGGCGACCTGGACGGTTTCACCTTGGGCGGCGGTGGCCCATCCGGAATCACAATAACGGCCGGCTTCAAAGTCACAGCCGGCCTGGTCACTGTCTTTGGCTTTGGAGCCAAACGAGGCTTTCCACGTGGATCTGAGGGCGCCGGTGTCATCGGCACCTCCTCCTCGGCAGCAGCTGGTGCCACCTCTTCCACAACAGCCTCGGCCGCGGCTTCCACAACCGCTTCGGCAGCGGCTTCCACAACCGCTTCGACAGCGGCCTTCTTCTTCTTTCGCTTTTTCTTCGCAGGTACAGGAACAGCTTCTTGGGCATCGACCGTGGTTTCCGCAGTCCCCACTGCCACAAGTAGGTCCACTGCACCCTGCTCCGGCTCCTGGGCCGGCCGGCCTTCGGATCTTTCGTCCAGGCGGCTTTGCACCCATTCCAGGGCGCCTTCGGCAAGCGCTTTGCCCTTCGCTACAGCACGGGAGTGCTGCTTCTTTCTCGCAAGCCTCTTGGCCTTCACGACCTTCTTCTCCGTCCGAACCACCTGCATCAGCTGGCGATTGTAGCCCATCGTCACCGGACCACCATCCGCTGGCTTCCGCTCGGGCTTCCGGGCCTTCTTCTTCGAGGTGGGCGCGACAAACAAATGTGGATTCGGAAAAGTAGGGTCCACAGTGTCCGCCTCGGCTTCCTCGGCTGCTGCAGCCTCCTTCAAGGCCTTCGTGGCCTTCTTTGCCGCACCACGGACCTCCTTCAAGGCCTTCGTGGCTTCCTTTGTCGCACGAGATGCCCGCTTCTTCTTGCGCTTGGGCACTTTCTCGACGGCTTTCTCTGCAGCATCCAGGGCCTCGGCAACGTCCGTGGCCACACCAGACTCGGGGCGCCATTTGCCCCAGCCTTCTTCCTCTTCTTCCTCCAGCTTTGACGGCAGCGGTGATTTTTGCAGTGGCGATTTTGGCTGTGAAGGCACTGCCATTTTGTGCCACTCGCGAGAAATCTTGGTGAGCTCGTCGTGCTCCTCCATCTGCCTCCGCTCGGATTCCTCCCGAGCCGTGCTTTCTATCACCGATGCGACCGTCACCACATCGGATCGTCGGGCAGCCGCAGCGCTCTTCATAGCGGTGAGGTCCGCCATTCTCTGAGCCATCACTGCCGCCTGCGACGACCTTTCTTCCTCGTCCGTCGAGGATACCGGGGGCTCCGGCTGCTTCTTTCGTCGACGCCCCATCGCACAAAACGAGGAGCGTGAAAAACAGAAGCTTGAGCACCAAACTACGATGCACGACCCTTGCGCACTCACTGCCTTGCAGCTTACGCCGTACTGACCTCGCGCACTCACTGCCTTGCAGCCTACACCTACACGAGGAACCGCCTTGCAAATCCTGACAAAACCCTAACCCTGAAACCTTGCACGCACACTCCCTCACGACACGCACTGCACTACCTTGCAGCCTCCGCAGGGAACCGCCTCGCAAATCCTGAAGAAACCCTAACCCTGAAACCTCGCAAGCACACTCACTCACTAAGGTCCACAGGGAGCACAGCACGCCAACGCAAGCCATGCACCACAAGCTCACAACACTTATCATCATCGACCCAGCGGTCCACGACGGCTGAGCCTCAGAATCTTTCTTGCCACTTCTGCTACCACAGCCAAAGCGGTCAAGCTCACAGCGTTCAAGAGACTCCAGAGCAGCACCCTCACAGACCGAAACGGCACTACCACCGTGCGTCCTCAAGCTCCTCAGCAGAAACTTAAAAGGCGTGTACTCTAGGCTCTTCACAGACTCCAAAGACCTTTGCTCCTGAGCTTTCTGGGCTTTCTGGGCTTTCGTGGCTTTCGGGGGTTTCGCGGTTTCAGGCTTTTCCGTGGCTTTCGGGGGTTTCGTGGTTTCAGGCTTTTCCGTTGCTTTCGGGGACGACGAGGGCTTCAAAGCATCAACCTCCATCTTATCCCCAGAATCCTTCAAAGCAGCAACCGCGTACCAAGCGCGATCCTTGACAGTCAACCGAATGCGTTTCTTGTTCTTCTTGTTGAAAATATGAGGTGTGTTGGTGAGCATGGTGTGCCATCCTCTCTGCCAAGCCACAAACGGTGACAAGACATTGAAATCTAAGTTCGTGATCAAGCAATGCTCTAGCACCACCACAAGCTTCCCAAAACGAACGCGAACGTCACACACCTTCAACACTTCAATCATGTCGTTGGAGGCATTCGACAGCGTGGGCTTAAAATCATAAGTGCGAAGGACTTCATACTTCTCGAAGCAGGAGACCGACATGCAATGAGAAGTAGCACCGCTATCCACTAGCCAGTAGCTATCTTGCGACTCAATGCCAACTAAGCACACTCTGTGCTCAACGGTCACTCGGTGCGCCGCAGCAGGCACCTCAGGTGTCGAAGGAGTCGTCCTCAAGACGCCACCGCGGGCATCAACCGGAATCAACTCGCCAGAAGCGCGAAGGGCCATCACAGTCTCTCCCTCCGGCTCCTCTTCTGCTTCGCCATCCGCTACAGCACGGGCGTGCTGCTTCTTGGTCTTCTTGTCCTTGCCCTTATCCTTGCCATGCTTGCCTTTGCCTTTCTCTTTGCCCTTTCCTTTGTCTTTGTCGCCCTGGCCTTTGCCCTTGGGCTTGTTGCTCTTGTCGCCTTTGCCCTGCTTCTTCTCATCTGCGATCCTCTGGCGGCACTCTTCTTGATAGTGCCCTTTCTTCTCGCAGTACCAGCAGACAATCTGGGACTTGTCCTTGGCACCGCCGGCTTTTCCTCCTTTCGCGCCTTTGCCGTCTTTCCCGCCTTTGTCTCCTTTGAGACCACGCAAACCACCACTTGGCAGCTCCACCATGCGCAGCTGCTCCTCGTAAAAACGAAGACTCTCCGCCATCTCGGTCCAACTGCCAGTCTTGCCATGCAGCACCAAGTACTCTCTCGCTTGCACTGACACAGCTTGCAGCAAAATGGCCGATCTGTCGGCGGCGTTCAAGCAGAGGTCGGGAAAACGCACCAGCTTTTTATCTCCCTTGGAGATTTCGTCCTCGAGGAAACGCACAACTTCCAGAGGGCGCTTCAGCGCTGCAGTCTTTGTGTGGAGCTTTAGCATTTCGTCTCTGATATACACCGCCTCCATGCGGCTGTTCACAGAGTACTGCCGGTAAAGCTCTCTCACACCCTCATATCCTGCAGCTGCATTGCTCTGGCGTGTCGAAACACTCCGGAGGATCTCCAATCCTCTGTCCCACTTTGCCAAAGCTTGCTGCAACAGGTAAAAAAGACGTGCACTTCTTCCCGCAGTGTCACTGGGCAAAGTAACCTGCTGGATCTCACCAGCAACAAACAAGCACTGCCTTAGCTCGCCAACAAAGGCGTCATCGGTCAATGCTAGCCAGCTGGACAGCACTTCCAGAAAGCGGTGGAACTCCTCAAGCTCCCGGATCCGGCCTTGCTTCATCTCACCAGCATTGATGAGAGGCAGGGGTGGCAGATACTTCTCTGCACGACCACCAAAACTCGAAAAACTTCCAGAACTCGCAGCAGGCCCACTCGGAGGGGCAACAAGCGACCCAGTAGGCGCCGTCGGCGCTGCTCCCGAACTGCTAGCAGCCACTGCAGCTGCAAAGGGGTCCGAAGACACCTTTCGCCGATCCTCGTCGGCTTTCCGTCTGGCTTCTTCCTCGTCCAAACGGCGGTTCAAGAGGGTCAACTGAGCACTCTGAGCTTGCATCAGAAAGTTCATCTGATTCTGCTGTTGCTGTAAAGCCGTGTTCTGGTTGTTCAGCATCTGCAACATCAACTGCTGCAGTTGTTCACCTCCCAACGCAGGGTTCGGAGGAACCGGACACTGAGCAGGAGCCGCCGGCGCTACAGCCGGACCACTCACACCTTCTGGCACTGTTGCAGAACCACTCGCAGGTGCAGCCGCTGCTGCTTGCTGAGCTGTCGGCGACCCAGCAGGACTGTTCACAGGTCCTACAGGTCCCACGGGTCCTGGTCCAAACAGGTCGAAGTCCATGCCTTCCTCAGGCACAGGGACGTTCTGAGCAGGAGTTTCACTACTCCCACCTTGCAAGGGCGAGGCCATGGCGCTGTAAAGCTCCTTCTAAGTCCTCAGGAGCTCCGCTACCATGTGAAAAACAGAGCGCGCAGCACTCGGTCTTTTTCTTGAGCCAAAGCGAAGTCGCGTCGGGCTCTGACTGACAGTGAAACACCTTGCAGCTGTCTGTCTCCAAGCAAAACACTTCAAGCACTAACGAAACGAGACGAAACGAACGTGCAGTCACTTCCTAACTCAAAAGCACTCCTCACAGCTTCATGCCGAAAACATCAGGACATCCAAGGTCAAATGGGATTTTCACACCAAATGATTTTCCATGAAAAAAAGGTGATTTTTCCTTCCTTTACAAAAGAAAAAGTATTTGGGCACTATGAAGGGTTCATTCGGGCACTATTTCGGGCGCTATTTCCGGCACTATTCGGCAGTCGGTCATTGACAGTCTGCTTGTTATCAAACTCAGAAACCTCCCCCCCGGAGAGTGAGGGTCTGGAAGGTTTTAAAATGTGCGGTACAAACAAGTCCAAAAGTTGTTCTATCGTGTGAGGCCATTTTCGGGGGCTGGAAAACAACAAAAAACGTAGGACACATTAGAGTACCACCACAGTGAGTTGCCACCCTGCTTGCCATGCTGTAGCATTTCTGACAAGAAGTTGTCATGTTACATCATTGGTCAACAGTCTCAAGCGACCGACTGACCACGCACATGCCCCGCGCATAGCTGTAAGGTTGTAGTCTCATAAAAGTGGGAGCGTCTTTGTCCAAGTTTTGTGGTCCATTCTAGAGTCCATTTTCGGGCCCCAAAAACGAAGCCCAAAATGGGGTCTCCCCAAATAGTTTCCAATCAGGCGGTCTCAGTTTTGGGAACCAGTTTTTAGCCTCAAAATTAGGACCAACCAGAGCTCAAAAAACTGCATTCTACCGGGAAGCTTTACCAAAGTTTTGCCCGACCTGCGGCGACCAGTGTCGAGAGCGACCGCATGTTGTGAAATCAACCGAAATGCTCCGGTAATGGGCTTGTGTTTTTAAAGCACCGCTGTTTGCCACTGTGGGGGTACTCTGATGTGTCCTACGTTTTTTGGTGTTTGGGGCCCCGAAAATGGGCTCGAAGCTCGTCGAAAGTGTTGCAGGGTTGGGAAGCCTTGGGCGGAGGCTGTAAGGCTTGGAAAGCTGTTGGGAGGGACTTGGCAAATGCTGCGGTGCATGAACATTGCGCGAAGTGTTGCCCGAACACGTGCCCAACCGGGGGCAACAGGGGTTCCTTTGCCTTGGAAGCAACGCCAAGAGCTTGCAGGCCTACCTACCTTGTACGGTCGGGATGCCTTCAAATAGTGCCCGAATAGTGCCCGAATAGTGCCGGAAATAGTGCCCGAAATAGTGCCCGAATGAACCCTTCATAGTGCCCAAATGATTTTCCGTGAAAAAAAGGTGATTTTTCCTTCCTTTACAAAAGAAAAAGTATTTGGGCACTATGAAAGGTTCATTCGGGCACTATTTCGGGCACTATTTCCGGCACTATTCGGGCACTATTCGGGCTCTATGCCAGGCGGAGCTTCAAAAGACCCCAAGTGGGCGCGAAGAATAGGAATTTGTGCAATAGGAGGCATTAGGGAGTGATCTGCGGGGCAGGGTTTGGATTGCAAAGGGGGGTTTAGGCAAGGATCTGCAAGGCAGAGTTTAGGGCAGAATCTGCAAGGCAGGATTTGGGAGAGGGTCTGCAAGCAAGCGCTTGGAGGAGCATACAAGGAAGACATCAGGGTAGTATTTACAGGGAAGAGCTTAGGGGACCCTTGGCAATGCAATTTTGCGTTTTGCAGGGTTTCAAAGTTTAGAGCAGCATCTGCAAGGCACGCTTTGGGAGGATCTGCAGGCAAACATGTGGAAGAGCCTGTACAAAATATTGTAGGGTAGTCTATGTACAGGTTTAGGAGCCTTGGCAATGCGAGGGTTTAAGGAAAGATTTGCCACCCAGGGCTTCGGGGAGGATTTATAACAAGACGTGTAAGGAGGAGTGCCCGAAATAGCGTCGAAATGATTGTATGTGAAACAAAAATATGTTTGTGTTACGAAGGACTTAGGGTTTTTATCGAGTACAGCAGCAGTCGGTCATTGACAGTCTGCTTGTTATCAAACTCAGAAACCTCCCCCCCGCCCCCTCAATTTCAATGTGTGCTGCAATGTTGCCGCAAGTCATTGGCCGCCTCTATGTCAACATTGAATTTGGGGGGAGTGGAGGTCTGGAAGGTTTTAAAATGTGCGGTACAAACAAGTCCAAAAGTTGTTCTATCGTGTGAGGCCATTTTCGGGGTCTGGAAAACAACAAAAAACGTAGGACACATTAGAGTACCCCCACAGTAATGTCGCCGTATACGAAGAATACCTGACAAGAGCAGCTTCTCCGCCAGGTAATGGTCGACGACGGGAATCTACGCTACGAAGCTCTTCAGCAACCTCCATAAGGCGGACGCACGACTTATCGTCCCAGGGCGAGGCACCTCCGGAGTCGATCAGAAACTGTGGAACGGCAATGTTCAGCGTCCACTACGTGGGTGTAAGCCACACAAAGAAGCATTGCTGCAGAGTTCAAGGTCATGGACTAATGCTCTCTCAGATTCCGAAAACCGTGTCAATGTCCACCGCGCCGAGCAGCTGACCTTGTATCAATTCGTTTCTGCTGGAGGTGGTGTCTATTTGCACCAAAGCGGATTCGTCGCACAACTTACTGTATCACATGTTGGACTCCGGCAGGTTGCCTGTGTGGGTGTTGTCCACATTTGTTGCCAGCATTGGTCCAAGAACGTTTGGATGCTTGGCACGCTTTTTGACGTGATGGCGGTTGTCTGGGCGGATCACTTGCCGAACACTGGTCTTCGCACTCCTCTTCCAGAAGCCGCTCAGGCTGCAGTGGGCCGTGGACTTTTGGATTTTGGTGTGCATGATCGCGACGGAACAAAACAGGGTTATCCGTTGTCTGCGGTCATCGACCACAGTGCATGGATTCATGAGCAGTCTCTCTATCTTCGCGCGGCGGGTTTTGAAGTCCAAGCCGAGCAGTGTCCCAACCAATGGGAGCGAGAGGCAACGATCAGCGGCGTACTGCCTGCTGTAAGACGTTGTTGGGCGTCCTCTCCAGAGACTAGAACGGCAATCGGAGCCAGCTGCCACCGAGGTCCAAGAAGATTGAGGAGTCCAAGCCGCACCGAGTCCGAGCTGTCCACCGAGGTTGAGCTACCCACCGAGTCCAAGAAGATCGAGGAGTCCGAGATGCCCACCGAGCCCACCGAGGTCACGAAGTCTGTGCGACCAAGAAAGATGCACGCAGTACCTAATCTAAGTTGCGCGAAAGCTTCTGTGTATTCAAGACGTCATTGCGGCTTTCTTCAAAAACTTCTTCACTTTTCGAATTTATGTGAAACTTCCAGGTGCAAGCACTGGTCCTTCCTGTTGTTCCAGCATTGGAGTTTTGTTCTGCGATGGCTCTGCTCTGGAAAACACCAAAACATCTAAAGTTTAATTATTAAGAAAGCCTGCTCTTTTTCCGACCCCGAAATGTCTTTTCTAGACTCTGCACTTGGTCTGTTCTGTCTTGTTTTCGCCGATATGTCTTTTTCCGGCCCCTATCTTTTTTCCAACCCGGAACGAAGGTTCGGAAAAACATCTTTTTTTCAGCTCCCACGCTCGCTTTTGAGCAGTCTTTTGCTTGGTACCAAGACATCTCGTAGATGACCTCGAGTCTTTTCCAACCGTAGAATCTTTTTCTTAGCCTCACAGTCTTTGTTTTGGACCTCTAACAAAACATCCTTTCCACCACATACACAGCAGAACACACAGGGAAGTCTCAGTCCACACATTGGAAAATCCCTTCCAAAAAACGCTTCCATTCGCTTCGAAACGTCTTCGGAAAAAACTTCGAGCCAAAAGAAGTTCTTCAGGGTCGAAAATCGCGAAAACGTTTCATCGAAATCGGTCTCTTCGAGCTCTATGTCCAAAAACGTTGCAGAAGCGATACGTTTCATCGAAAACGGCCTCTTCGAGTTCTTTTTTAAAATCGTTGCATAAGCGATACGTTTCATCGAAAACGGCCTCTTCGAGTTCAATGGAAAAAACGTTGCAGAGAAAGCAGTTCGTCAGGATAGAAATGGTGATACGTTTCATCGAAAACAGCCTCTTCGACTTCTTTTTTAAAATCGTTGCATAAGCGATACGTTTCATCGAAAACTACCTCTTCGAGTTCTATGGAAAAACATTGCAGAGAAAGCAGTTCTTCAGATCGAAATGGTAATACGTTTCATCGAAAACAGCCCCTTCGACTTCTTTTTTAAAATCGTTGCATAAGCAATACGTTTCATCGAAAACTACCTCTTCGAGTTCTATGGAAAAACATTGCAGAGAAAGGAGTTCTTCAGGATCGAAATGGTGATACGTTTCATCGAAAACGGCCTCTTCGACTTCTTTTTCAAAATCGTTGCAGAAGCGATACGTTTCATCAAAAACTGCCTCTTCGAGTTCTATAGAAAAAACATTGCAGAGGAAGGAGTTCTTCAGGATCGAAATGGTGATACGTTTCATCGAAAACGACTTGAATCGTGTTGAGGCGGAAAGAAGTTGTTCAGGCTCGAAATCGCGATACGTTTTGCCGAAAAGCCTTCTTCGAGCTCTGTAATGACTCCAGAAAGACTCAGCAAAGACTCCAGTCTTCACCGTGAAAGACTCCAGTCTTCCCCCTGAAAGACTCCACAAAGACTGAGTCTTTATCCGAGTCTCTACAGGTTCGTCCTTGAGCTAATTTTCGTCGAAATGCAGTTATAAACTCGCTCGAGATCGCATCGAAAGTTCATACGAAGGTTCGTCCTAGAGTTAATTTTTGTTGCGAAATGCAGTTATAAACGCGAACGAGATCGCATCGAAGGTTCATACGAAGGTTCATCCTTGAGATGCAGGAACGGGAAAGCCGAGTTCCATCAGTTCCGCGACGTGAGATTCATGAGCATGTTTGTATGCTTGAGGCGTATAAGCGGCAAGAGCCCACATGTTTCCGCGATGCTTTTCGAGCATGTGGTATTTCCGAGCATTGAATGAAACGGGCTTGTCATGCATGTCAACCCACGTTCCTCGAAGCAGCTTCTGACCGCTTTTCGTTTCCAGCAATGCAGTTGCATGTCCGTTTTCATCTTCGATCCAGACTCGACCTTCAATAAAGTTGCCTAAAGTGATAGCATGATTGGCATGACCTTTCATGTTCAGGATATCGCGATGCAATGGCATTGACGGATTGTACAACACCGCGATGGAAGCCCACGTCTGAGACGGAAAGCGTTCTCTGAGAAACTGGTTCACGGCGATGCATGCATTTTTCATTTCAGATGCTCTTGAAATGCCAAAGACCCCACCGTGTCCAAAGAAGCCGAGAGTGCTGTATTTTTCATAAGCATGCGGACCGATGGCTCGAGTGCGCCCCCGATGCTTCCAGCGCGTAGACCATTTGTCGAGCAGCGCGACCAAGTTATGTTCGGATGCTCGGTTCATCACAGCCTCGCATGCAAAGTCGAGCTCGGCGTCGTCTTCTTTGCGAGACATGTTTATTTATGATGCAACATCACCCTTCTTTTTCTCAAGTTTCTCCACCCGCTTTTGCAGCTTCTTGACCACACCCCACAGCACCACGGATAGCTTTTGATAATCGAGCGCCATGAGCTCCCGGCCGTCCAGGTTCTTCGTTTTGCACATGGTCGCTCCCAGCTTCCCGCTGGCCTGCACGTCCTGGGCCACGAAGCCTATCTGCTCCTTGCCGCCGTCGATTCGGTCGTAGAGCTGTGGCTCCACGGCATCGAAGGTCTCTTGCAGCTCGTCCTCCGGGATGGCCCGGACGTTCTCTTTTAAGGCCCGGTCGCTCAGGTTGACAAACCCGTAGCCGAAGATCACCTCCCCGTCGTTGCTGCCCCCGACGTTGGGCTCGACGGCCAGGTTCGCCAGCCCTGACGTGGTGTTGATGCTGATGAACTGGGAGCTGCACGCCGCCGTTGGCCAGCGCCACCAGCCCGCCCTTTCCTCCGGCCGGGGTGTTGTTCTGCGTACCCAGGAATAGCCGTGCCACGCCCGTCGGTGCCTGGTTGATGACGGCCAGCTCGCAGAAGCCGCCGGGGTCCCCGAGCCCCGTGACGGTGGCGAATTTCGTGTTCAGCTAGTCCCGTGGTGCCGCCGGAGAGGTAGAGGTACGGCAGGCTGGGCTCGGGCGCGATGGCGCCGTTGACGAGGAGGGTGTCATTGACCAGGACCCCTTGCACGCCGCCCTCGATGGAGAGCCACGGCGCCGCCGGGTCGCAGCGCACCAGCGGGGCCTCGACCCGCAGGTTGCTCACGACCTCGAGGTTGGCAGTGACGCTGCTGTTGCTGTTGAAGGTCCCCGTTGCAGCGGTGCTGCCGACGAGCAATTGCGCGAAGTCCGCCGTGGTGGCGTTGAGGGTGCTGGCCGCGGCCACGGTTACATGCTGATGCCGCCGTCGGCGAAGGACGCCAGCAGCGCCCCGTCCTCCTTGCGGATGGTGACCAGTGCATTCTGGACCTGCAGGTCCCCCGCCGAGCTCCGGAGCTCGGGCGTGTCCACGAAGCTCGTGGCCGTCAGGCTGTTGGCGGTGAGGTCCGCCGCGGGGGCGACGCCTCCGCTGTTCTCCAGGGTGGTGACCCGGGAGTTGATGGAGGAGACCTGGGAGCCCAGGCTGTTGAAGGTGGCGATGAGGGGGTAGCGGCTGTCGCTTTGGGACTTGCTCCAGCAGTCCGCCTCGATCTCGAGCACGCTGCCGTTGCCCAAGATCGCCGCTCCTGTGAGGGGCGACCTGAAAAGCAGGCTGCGCACGATGTGCGGCGTGAATTGCTTTTGCACGAGGTGGAAGATGCCGTTGCCCTCCGCCACGGCGGGATTGTTGGGGAAGAAGCGGGCGTCCAGCGGCGCGAAGTTGTTGTTCGCTAGGTAGCGCCCGTCGGCTTCCGCCTTCGTGTAGGCGTCGCAGGTGAGCTCCAGCGTGGTGTCCGCCACCCTGGGCGGTGCCACCAATCTGGTCAACGCACCCGCCTGGCCCGCGAACATTACCTGGGACCTGCTGGCCGGAACAAACACGGTGCGCAACTTGCACGCCGTGGCGCCGCTGAGCATCCAGCTGGCAAATGACAATTGGACTCTGAGC
This sequence comes from Symbiodinium sp. CCMP2592, assembly GCA_905221615.1. NCBI lineage: Eukaryota > Dinophyceae > Suessiales > Symbiodiniaceae > Symbiodinium > Symbiodinium sp. CCMP2592. The sequence goes on from CAJNDT010000330.1 coordinate 63,907, forward strand.
TTCACCTGCGATGCATACAGCACCGCTCAAACCGATGCCCTCCTGCTCCCGAGCGAGTCCTGGGTGACGACCCAGCTGGCGGCCTACTCGGACACCCCTGCGATGAACGCAGCCATCGCGGCGGCCCTCTGACAAATCACTTCACGCGGGCGGAAGCCACGGCGAACATCGTGGCCGCGATTGCCTCGGCCAACACTTACACCGACACCCAGCTGGCCGACTACAGCACCACGCTGCAGATGACCCAGGCCATCGCAGATGCGCTGGTGACCGCTGGTGCCCTACGGGACCGTGGTGCAGCGGGACGCCGCGATAGCGGCAGCACCGGCGCCTTATACTCGGACACCGCCGCGATGAACGCAGCCATCGCGGCGGGGCTGGCCACGATCGACCTGAGCCCCTATTGCGATAGCTCAAGTGCAAGCGGCCATCACGGCCGCGCTGGTGCCCGTCACTTTGAGCAACGGGCAGACCTGGAACGGCGGGCCGACCTTCAATTTGCTCCGGGGCACGAATGTGCTGCGCAACCTGTCCGTGGCGGGGGCCTTGACGGCCACCCTCCAAAATCTGGATGACACGATCCTGATCGAGTCCGACAGCTACGCCAGGAGCGAGGTTTACACCCAGGTCGAGACCGGAGCCGCCATCACGGCGGCCATCGACGCCCTGGACCTGTCCCAGTACCGGACGGAGACCCAGGTGCCGGCCCTGATCGCCGGGGAGCTGGTGCTATACTGGACCAAACAGAAGTGTCGAGCTTCGTGGCCGGCGAGCTCACGAACTATCAGACCAGCGCCCAGGTGAGCTCGGCCATCTCCTCGGCCCTGTCGAGCTACGACAACAGCAGCCAGGTCGACAACAAGATCATCACGGCTCTTCTCGATTTCTACACTCGAGCAGAGACGGACCAGGAGATCGCCAACGCCCTCGCGGGCATCGACCTGTCTGGCTACTACGACCAAGCCCAGACGGAAGCCTACGTGGCCAACGAGCTGCTGGGATCACGGCAGCCAAGCGGATCGGCCCAGGCACAAAACTGAGACACCTTGATGTGTCCGAATTCTATGTGCAAGGGGCCGTGCAAGCTGGAAAGGCCTTGCTGAGAAAAGTGAAAGGCACAGAGAACCCGGCGAACTTCCTTACGAAGCACGCTAAGACAGGCAACGAGGTTGCGCAAGCTTTGCCATCCCTTGCCATGGTGGATCCCACCTTGGTTGCGGGAGCCCCCGCTGCGGAACGGCACTCGGTGAAGCTTGTGCGGGAAAACCCGCCTAGTCAGTGGAAGCCGGTTCTCCCTTTCAGGCCTACGATAGCCATCGTCAACGCCATTTTGGCGGACCAAATCCTTGGAGTGAAGGCGCAGCCACGCGAGGAGGAGATCATCCAATGGGCCCTGCAGGCGACCATGCTGCTGGGTATGCTTACTTGGTTGGTTATCCTGTGGTTTGTGGTAAGGACGGTGACCGGGTGGTGCAGCCGAGCGCTGCGAAGGCCGAGGCAGCCGACAGGCCGGCAGCCAGAAGAGGAGCCCTCGGAGCCAACAGAAGAGCCCGAGGAAGAGCTACCAGAAGAACCCGGGAGCGAAGAAGTCCCGGAGGAGGTGGCAACGCCACCGGTAGCGGTCGAAGACCTCTTCCGCGCTCCGGCGCGGGCGGCTCCGCCTAGAGACCTAAGACCCCCGGCTCCTGAACCAGAGCCTCACGATGGGGATGCGGGAGCAGCCGCCGACGCGGCAGCCCCGCCGCCACCAGCGGCACCCCAGAACCTCGTCAACGGGGTGGTGCGGGCAAGGACTCCAACCTGGAGCACGCCTTCCCCCTGTGCCGCAGCACAACTTTGGGGAGCTGTACTATGCTCCGACCAGGCGCACAGTCCATCTCTATCGGAACTGTGTCGGTCTGGCATCCGTGCCACAAGGCAGGATCATCACCGAAAATCTCTGCTTCACCTGTTGGGGTGGAATGATCATTGGCCACAGGTGGGAGGACTTCTCTCACTTTCTTGTGGTCGGGGAAGACTACACGCCGCACGTGTTTCCACACTGCACGGAGATACGCGGGTGGGCCCGGCAGCTTCCAGTCTGCAGCCATTGCGGGAGCCATCACTTCGTACGTGACGGCTAGGCAGTAGCGGGAAGGGACCGCCCGAGCGGGGATTACTGTGAGACTGAATGTACGGGAGGCTCCGACTAGGGGCACAAAAGCACTCCCGACCCTGCCTGCGCACCGGCGGTGCGTTCCTTTTGGCTTGACGCGCAGATGCCTTCGGAAACCTGCATCGAGAGAGGGGTTCGGGACCAGCACTCTACACACAGGGCTCAGCGAGACAGATCATACGATAAAGTATTCATGAGGAAAGATGCCATCAAGCATAACGGTACCATCAAGTTTCGCACTAATTCTCTGTCTCACCGTCCTGTTGCTGATCAGAACCCCCTCTTGCCCTATGGCGAGAGGCAAAAGAAGCTTTGCTGAAATGCTGTCCCACCAATCAGATGGGTTCTGGGGCTTGGTGAGGACGTCTCCCTTTTGGAGCGCTCCCGGTATCCAAGCGATTGGCAAACTGTCGTTCCACTTTTCGGAGCGTAGCCCCTGTCGCAGAGCGGCTAGGTCCACAGCTAGCCTTTTATCGCTAGGCACCCTCGGGATGCCCTGCTTGTTCAAATGGTCGTATAACGACCTGCAGTCGCTCAGGCAAAGGATGGGCAGCTCAGCAGCGTCCACGGCCGTCATGACCCCCTTTAGCAAGGTCTCGTACATAGACCTCACATATGGGCCCGTCTCGAGTCCTTCAGCGCACGCTTGGGTCTCTGCGCCGAAAGTGCTCCTGCAAACCCTTTGTCCCGCTCGAGACTTCCAGTCCGCCACATTGGCGTTCCCAGCCTGTCCGGCGAGGGCTGCCCTGTCGGCAAACATCACCAGGATCCCGAGTTGTGAAGCGACCTTGGAGTTGCCTTTCTTGGCCTTCCTTATGCAGCCATTCGCATACGGCCCCTCGGTCTGGAGGCCGTCGATGTTCTCCTGCTGAGTGAGCACGTAGTAGTCCTCCTCGGGGTCTGCCTCCGGGACGTTCGCCCAAGCCGCATCATGGAAGACGAGGATCATCAGGTTCCCTTTTGGGATCGGCTTGAACTCAAGTCCTCGCTCGCGGTACTGGTAGGCCTTCGTCGCGATGGCGTTGGTGAACTTAATGTCTCCATAGGTGGGGGCCTTCTGCAACTGCTACGCCATACTGACGGAACATGTCAAGTCAGGGCGAGTCTGGGCACTCATCCAAGACAAAGCACCGATCAGGCTGCGGTTGTCGCTAGATAGCTCTTGCGGGGCGACCTCGCTGTCGTCGATGCCGGCGGGGACCTCGATGGTAAAGAGGCGGGTCTCCGCGTACTTCTCCTGGGACATCTTGATGTGGTCGACGGCGACCACAATCACTCGAAGTCGTCGGCCTCCCAGGTCTGTATCTCGAACTTTCCGGCGAGGGCCTGCTGGATGATGTGCTGGAGCTTCCTTGGCCCGGCGATCAGCAGGTCGTCCACGTGACATCCCAAGTAGGCAACAGGGGTGCCGTAGAACTTTTCTCCGTCCCATTTACGCAAAGCAAAGACACACGGGTCCATGGCGGAGGGCTCGAAGCGGTAGACGTCGGTGTCCTCGGGAATCTTAATCTCGACCTCGTTGATCCCACTCTGTAGATCCTGCCACCATGTATGGGGACTGGTGGCCAGGCCGAAGACATTCTTCTTGATTCTCACCAACTGTCCCGGAAGCAATCCGGGAAACCCGGTCTTCGGCTGATGCATGTAGAGCTCCCGGGAGAGATAGCTTCCGGTGAGGAACGCGCATCTTATGTCGCCTGCAGCCAATGTCCAGGGGTCTTCTTCCAGGAGACCGTCTGCAGTTCTCTGGAGCATACAGGCAAGTCCGCTCCTGGACAATGTAGGGGCGTCCGTGCTCAGCCTGAGGTTCTCGTCGGTGAGGTCTGGGTCGGTGTGCCCGGCAATCACAAGCCGGGATTTACACTTCCAGGGTACATCTTCGCCTTCACGTCTGCGGGCCCAGTTTTTGTCCTTGTAGGCCCACCTGCTCCTCAGTATTCGCTCGGCTGGGACTTCCCACCGGACTCGGTCGCTTTCAGCGACCGACAATGGTTGTAGAGCGTCGAATGACAGATGCTCATTCCACTGGGTCGCTTCCGCTTCACGAAACTTCTCGTGGACCTCGGCCGGAATCTCCGACCACTTGAGCTCCTTCTCCTTGCGCTTCTCGAGGCCACGAGTAGTTAAGTGGGTCTTGAGCATCATTGCCTCGTGGCGGTCCGGGTTGAGCTCGGCCGCGGTAGTTTTCCTCTTCAACCTTCGTTTTGGGGCTGGCGTGGCGTCTTGTTCACGTAGGGGTTCCAGCTCCAGGTCCTCTTCTATCTCCAGGTCGTCAGCAGGTTGATCAACTTCGTCACCGGCCCAGCTCATTTCCTCGTCGATGTCGCGCATGAGCTCCTCCAAGTCCTCCTCGAACGCCTCGTCGCCGTCGGGGTCGTGGTTAAGAAGCATTTCTGCTTCTTTCTGAGTCCCCTTCATCGCCAGCAAAGCTCCCACTTCTTCTCCTGTAGTAGGACGAAGGTGTTCCGCTGATGTAAGCCGGCACCGCCCGCCTTTAGATATCCAGTAGTTGCCACCTTCCTTGCCGACGATGACTGCAGGGCCACTCCAGCATCCCTGCCGCCTGTTCTTTGGCTTGTGCCAGAAGTGCACGCTCTCACCGACATCAAGAGGACGGGCCGCGACACGGGTCCTTTGTAGGAGTGCCTTGCGCAATCGGCCGTCGGTCTGGCTTTCGTGGAAAGCAACGCGGGCGGCTGCTCTCATGGCCGACTGCCTCTGGTACTTGGCATCCTCGCTGATGTCCCACATAACATGTGCACCACCATCAGGGTCCTGGAGGTCTTCGGGGACCCTCGGGGCCTTTCCAACCGCCACATTCACTTCGTCTTCGCCGATGGAAAGCTGGTAGCTGATTTTCTGCCAGATGTGCTTCCACCAGGCCTGTTGCCGTTCAACAACTCCGGCTTGCCAGTGGCTTTGGGTCGCTACGCTCCGAACTCCGATTCCGTGCCAGTCGCACACACGCCCTAGGGCCGATTCTAGGCCGCCCTCCAGATCGATGACCACGGCTTTCGGGGGCCCGAACGGAACGAGCCACATCTCATTGAACTTCGCCTCGATGTCCTCGCCGGACTGGCCGTCGAGCTTTACCACGGTATGGTAGGTGGTGCCGTAATCGACCACGGAGAGGAACGCGTGCTTGACGTCATCCGTGTCGTGGCAGAAGAACAGGTCGAGGCCCAGCGTGTCGTTGAAGTCGGCCATGGGTGGTATGGTGCTCGGCCGTGCTATCTTCGGGGCCGTGTTGGCTTCACAGACCTGGCACCGCATTGACCGAGCTGCCTTCAGGATGGACTGGTCACAGCCCGCCAGGCGTAGGTGGCGGATGAGATCCTCTTGTCGGGGATGACCCAGGTTCTGGTGAAGACGACGGAGAGCTGTGGCCACCGGTCTCGGTGTGTCTTTGCCAAAGGATATTCCCGTCGCTCCCATAGCCAGGGCTTCGTTGTCTTGTCCCGGTTCTTCGGACGAGACCACTTTCACTTCGTGAACTCGCCCGGGACCTTCGACACGTTGAGTGGTCTCCTTGCCCTTAAAGAAGACCATGAAGACCTTGACCCCATCCTCGTTGCCATGTTGCTTGCAATCTCGCAAGCTAGGGTCTTTGTTGATGTGCTCGAAGAGGGTGTCGCCAGCCCCGCCGCTGAGCACCACGGTCCCTCCATCGTTCACCTGTTGCTTCATCAGCTCGAGGAGGGCTTCGTCGCATTCAGAAGACTTCCCATCCAGGTGAAGTCGTAGCTCCCTTGGAGTGCCGCCGTTCACGATGTGGAAGGCGTCGGTCTTTCCTTCGGGAGAACGGTAGCGCTCCCATGTCATCGGCTCAAAAACGTCCTTGCCAAGCTCGGCTGCTTGTTGGGTACTCTCCGTGTCGCCGATTTCGAAGAGTACGACCGGGTTACGCTGGACCTGTGGATGGACGTGCTCAGCAAGGTAGTTCCCGGCGGCAGATATGAGGGTCGCCATCATCACGCTGATCCGGGCAGCATTGTTGAAGATACTCCTCCGCACGCTCGCCTTCGGCTTGTTGCCGAGCTTGACCTCCCCAGTAGGACGGCCGGTCCCTTTGGGCAACGGAAACCCGCATCTTCGCAGGAACTTCTTCATCTCGTCGCCGGCCTTGTAGAGGTTGCGGGTGGTGTGGTAGGTGACGGCCCATCTGTTCCCATTCCATGCCTCCGTGCCGTGCTTGAGGAAGGGATCAAACTCAACAAACTTGTTCTTGGTGTCGTGAATTCTCCCGGGCAGCCATTGTCCGGTTCCGGTCCTCCTCCATTTGACGCCGTAGGTGTCGCTCTCGGTCACGGACTTGTCTTCGATCCACAAACCGCCCCCTTTTGTTTGTCCAAGCGAGGCGGTGAAGTTCGCCGTGCCCTTGAGGTTGTTGAAGTCGTGGTGCACCTCGGTCCCGGTGTTACGCGACAAACTCACTGAAGTCCAGGTGGCCTTGTCACCGAGGTAGTGCCGGGCGAAACCGTTCAAGTAGCGGGCGACGTTGTCGTGCTCCCGGGTCTTGGTCGTAGTTCCAACAACACCACCATGAGTGAACATCCCGTAGGTGAAGTAGTTGACTTTGTCGCCGGTCTTTCCACCAAAGACGCCGTCTCTTGTCGCCTTAACGGGGTCGTAGTCGAGGGTGTCCAAGAGCTTGCCGAGGGTGTTGAAGTCGAAGTCCTTGTTGAGGAGGGCCGCCGTGAACTCGTCGCGGTCCTGCTTGGCTGCGGTCTGGCAGGCAAAGTTCACCGTGTTATTGACAATGCCGCGCTCGAACTCCTCGTTGGACACGAAGATCCCGTGCAGGCCGGCGTGGTAGTCGGTCCCGCAACATCCATTCCTGTGCTCGGTGGTCTTACCGCCAAAATGGTCGCCACCGTGCTCATATTGCCCCTGTCGACCTTCACGAAGATCGTCACGATCTCGCCGAGGTCGAAAAACGTGCCCTCTCCCATCAGGTAGTAGACGATCAGGTCGGTCGTGCCCTTGGCATTCTCCTCCATGTAGCTGTTGTCGCCGACCTTCTCGCTCGTAGTGCTTTGTCGTGTGCTCGCTTACGGCTTGCTCCTTGGCAGGGGCGAGCTCCCCACCGAAAGAGCGGCTCCCGTCGCTCACTTCCCGGCCTTGGGCGGTGCGGAGCTCGCCTTCGCTTTCTGCTTCAGCACAGCCAATCTGGTCTCCAGGGCACGGATCTCCTCGAGGGTCGCGGGGTCTGCTTCGGCCTCCATGTCCGGAGAGTCGCCATGGGTGTTCCCGCGCTTCGTGGTCCTCGGGTCGTATGGTAGATCTCTGCTCGCCGGGATCGTCGGGTCGCGGTTCTCCACATGTGGGCGGCCCTCGGTCACCACGTCCTAGCCCGTTCCCGAAGACGCCGCTACGCTGCTGGTGTCCAAAGGGTACGGTACCGTCGCGTTCTCCTCGATCGTGCCCCGGTCGCCGTAGTGGGTCTCGTACTCCTTTGCCTCCCACCACTGGGCGAAGCGAACAAGTTCCACATGTGGGTTCGGACTCATTCGGATCTCGCGCGCTGCCCACATGCCGTAGGACCTCGGCACCTCCTGGTACTCGTAGCCCTTGAACTTGCCGATCTTCATGAGCTCCGTGCCGGGCGTCTTCGTGTGGTCCCTGATGAGCCGCATGAGGTTGCCTTTCGTCACCTGACTGGGGTACAAGACTCCCAGTTGGTCGGCTTTCTCCTTGAGCTCCGGCAGCGTGAGGCTGGTGATCGACTTCATCACCGTGGCCTGCTGTTGGTTCGGGTCGTTCATGCGGTGCTCCATGATCGTCGCCTTGATTTCTTCGCAAGTCCAATTGCGATGGACCACCAAGCCCACCCGGTTGCACTCGCTGAGAAGCTCGGCTTTGGTCATCTTCGAAATCGCCGGCGGCTTGCTGCATGCCATTTCCGAACGAAGGCGACGAGGGAAGGGGCGTCGAGCTAGATCGCACTTTCGCGAAAGAAGTTCTGCCAACCCAGAGCAGCGGAAAAGAACTTTCATCACGATTGCACTTCCACTGATCGACTGCGGTCTCAAGCGGCTTTCCTGATCTACAACAGAAGCCCTCGGTGACACGAAGATCCCCGATCGACTGCAGGAGCATGCCCTTCTGCACGGTATACTGGGTTTTCCATGTTGAGGGATTACACAAGGCTCTTCGAGGCACAACATGTATACGAAACCAATTGTGCTCCCCTTCAAACCAGAAGTCCGAATTGATCTTGGTCTTCTCCCACCATGTCATAAAGGACACACTGCAGAGTTGATCATGTGTGAGGAGCTCCTTGACTTCGGGGCTGAGTTTCTTATCGTAGAAAATCCTGTATGGAGGGGCCTTGGTAACCGTAGTAGTCGAAGTCGTTGAAGTAGTACTCTTGGTTATGGCCTTGGGTTCAGTTGGGGTTTCCTCGGGGTCCGACATTGTGAACTCGTTCGGGGAGAACCTGACAGCATCTACCCGCGACAATGCAAAAGCCATGTATTGCGAGCTGCCCGAGGTGCAAGTCTCTCCGACAACGAGCTTCTCGGCTCCATGCTCCGGCTTCGCCGGGATAATCGGGATAGCAGGGTGACCCGAAGAGGTGGTCACCAAATCAAAGTTCCGGAGGCCCACCTTTGTGAAGTCGGCCCGGTTCTCAGCAACATCGTACACCATCCCCAACTGTGCTAAGGCTGGCTTCGACATCAAAAGAGGAACGTCGCCGTTGATGATGGAGGTCTTCATCTCAACGGTCCTGTTCCCAAGGCGAAAACGAATGAGCACATGGAACGAAGAGTGGTGCACCTTTCCAGTCCCAAATCTGAAGGCTTCGGACTCTCGAATCAACTCGGGACTCTGGCCAATGAGCTTCAAGGCGTCGCTATACTGCTGGAGCCACATGGTCCCGGCCACGGCCTTAGCACACGCTGTGTCAGTGATGCCCAAGAGCGCGGCGCCGTCGTGCTTCAAAGAGAAAACCTCGGCGGGAACATGGTGGCACATCTCGACCTCCTTCGGCGCAGTCTTGGCGGCGCCCTGCGCCGATGTAGCATAGTTGGGGCACACCGGATCCCGGTGCCAATGGCCCTTCTTCCCGCAGCTCCCGCAAAACGACCTGGCCTTCATCAACTTCACCTTCTCGTCGCGACTGAGCTCGCTCTTGCGGTTGTTTCCATCCTTCGCGGCAGGCGGCCCTCGGTCGCCTTGGTAGCCCCTCGCTTTGGTCTGCTCCTTGTACTTCTCCTTGGCGCTCTGGTGGGTCGCGTAGGCCACCGCAACGTCCTCAGGGACCCCGTCTTCGAGCTCGATGTCCTCGGCCTGGCCGAAGTCCTCATCACCAGAATCGCCATCGCCGCCCGCAGTGAAGTGGGCGGTATGGGGCTTGCGTGCCCTGCCGTTCTCCCAGGGTTTCCGGTGCCCTCGGTCATGTAGCACCGCCGCCTGCTGTAGACGATGTAGGTTGTACTCGTTCCCGACGCTCGCCAGCAAGTTGAGCTCCTGAGCTTCTTCAAGCTGCAAACGGTCTATGTACAACCAAGCTGCACATTCTTGGGGGATGCTGCAGCCAACCTCTCGTAGTCTAGCATGTAGGCGGTCATATTCGGTGTTATACTCCCTGATAGATTGCCCCGCTCTTCTCTTTAGGCGCCGAAAGAAGTCCGAGAACGCCTTGCCGATGCGGGCCACCTCCAGGTCGAGGAACCTCGCGTTGATCCACGCGACGAAGTAGCTCACCCCATCGCTTGATCGCAAGCGAGGGACCGAAAGTTCTTCGGCAGCAATCCACGCTTTGCCGCCCAGGTTCTGGTAGAGGACGAGTCCCTGCTGGGAGGCAGGGGGAAGTGTCATGCGCCTCCACGCCTCGATTTGGCGAAGATAACTCCTTGCAGACCCACCAACATCTTCAGTATCCTCGCCGGTAAAGGTAGGAATCGCCAACTTCTCCGAAGCTCTTCCTCCACCTGAGTAGCCTCCAGGATCACCCCGCTGACCTTGGAAGCCGCCATTGTCGTAGTGGGACCAACCGTTCCAAGCGAGTCCTTTTTCCTCAAAGACTCGCCCCTCGCCCCATGCTCCGGATCCTCGGTCAACATAATCGCTCCCTTGAAAACGGCCAGCTCGACCATCCGCCCAGGTATCTCCTTGAGCTCCCGGCCATCCGTGGTCGCGTGCTTGCCAATCATCGTCTCGCGCTCCTGTCCAAGGGTCACGACCGTGTGACCAAGGGTCCTCGCTGGAGTTGCTCCAGCGGTCGGCGGCTGCACCGGTCGTAGCAGTCGTCGCATCCCAGCTAGTGCGCCGCCCCCAGCCGATGTTAGCATCAGTGTCCCATCGCTGACCGTATTGCGCTCGGTCGCTTCCCCACGACTGAGACTCACGATCTCCCCAGCGACTCCAAGAGGAGTCGTTCCACTGATCGTCACCGACAGGAAGCTCTATGACATCGCCTCCCGCATCATCAAACTCATCATCGCCTCTCACAGCGCCATCGCCGTCAGGGGTGGTAGTAGCAGTCGTAGTCGGGCCGTCATTCGGTCCGTGGCTAGCATGGTTCGGCATGGCACGAAGGATCTAACTAGCTCCGCTACCAATGTGAGACTGAATGTACGGGAGGCTCCGACTAGGGGCACAAAAGCACTCCCGACCCTGCCTGCGCACCGGCGGTGCGTTCCTTTTGGCTTGACGCGCAGATGCCTTCGGAAACCTGCATCGAGAGAGGGGTTCGGGACCAGCACTCTACACACAGGGCTCAGCGAGACAGATCATACGATAAAGTATTCATGAGGAAAGATGCCATCAAGCATAACGGTACCATCAAGTTTCACAATTACCGCCAAGCCCTCGGCATTGGAGGGGGGTGCGAGAAATCCTGTAGGAATCCCTAAACCCAACACCCAAGGGCTTGAGCTAGGCTACCCTTTGTGTTTTCACTTGTACAGTTCACGCTTTTACCACTGCGCACCGCAGCCCTTTGTGGTTCCAAAAAGAGGCGCACCTGCTTTGAGCCCGGTAGGTGCCCGTAGGTAGGAACCCGGCCGATTTAGGCTTCGCAAAAACAAGAGGATCGAGTTTGCTTGCAAGGGTTTTGCGAGGGTTCAGTGCAACTGACCGTGCTGCGGATTGGCATAATCAACTTCTATTACAAGACGCTTGGTGAGAAAACATTTATATCGTAGCATCGATACCCCAAACTCACGCATTTGAAGTCTGATTTGATATATCAAAATTTAACCGAAGGCTTGTGTCATTGCTGACTTCTTGCGTTGGGTGATATTTTAGTTCATGGCATGGCGGGCCTTAGTGACAGCAGTTTGGAACTGTAGCGCCGACACGAGAAGAACATGAACAATGCCAAGCGCTGTAAGACGTTATGGCTGCGAGAGTTGACGTGCTCGCCCAATTGTTACATGGAGTGGAATGCTGGTGATCTTGTCTTGGTTGTGTTGGCTTGAGTTTGGGCCCCCTGTGCCGGCCACAAACCGTGGGCAAGACCCGAAGCTCTAAACCAACGCCCTGTAGACGATGTAGCAAAAGTAGATTGCGTGTGGCCAAACGCAATTGAGTTTCGCGTTTGGCAAAGTTTGGCAAGGGAAAGCATTTCTGGCACAGTGAACATGAAACGGTTGTGTTTTCTGTGCTGTAGTCGAAATTGAAATTCAGCTGAAACTTCAATAGCAGCATCAGAAACAGCAAAAATGTCAGAGAATGCAGAAAAAACTGCAAACGCTCGAATTTACCCTTCTCTGACTATTTTTGTCACTTGGAGGGCTTTGGACCATATTTGGACCCTCCTCGGTTCTCCTCGGTTCTTCCTCGGTTCTCCTCGGTTCTTCCTCGGTTCTCCTCGGTTCTTCCTCGGTTCTCCTCGGTTCTCCTCGCTTCTCCTCGGTTCTCCTCTGTTCGTCTTGGTTGTTTTGTGTTGTGGTCCTGTTTTCAAGCGGTCTTGATGTGTTTTTTGTGTTGTTGCTAGGTTTTTGCATGGATTTGGGGTTTTGTTGTGAACGCTGGTGATTTTGCAACTTGTTGTAGCTTTTTGCCCGTTTCACGTTCACTGTGCCATAGTTGCTTCTTGCCGAGATTTTCAGCATTTTGAAAATAGCGTTTGCGTTTGCTGTTGTTGGGCTCTAAAGTTGGGCCTTGGGCCGCCCGCTGAGACGCTTTGGACTCGCAAACTCTGGCCCGTTCGCTTGCTGAAGCGCGACAACAAAAAACATCTTCTTCACTAGCGTTCACTTGCTGAAACGCGGCAAGACAAGACGATACAAAAAGAAAAATGTTTACTCCCACGCAACTGCAGCTGTTGCTCGTGATGCTCTCTTAAACCTGAAACCCTGGGCCCTAAACCCTTAAGCCCTAAGCCTTAAACCCTCACTGGCAACAGGGCGCCGACGAGTGGGGCAGGGTGGGGTGGGGCTGCGTTGAGGATTACATTACGACCTTCGGTCAAAATGACTTAATTTATAATATATTGGTTTCCATGTGATTGAGATTCCTTCTATAACCATCCACTCAAGAGTCGAAGTACAGACCGTAAGGTGGGCACATCGTACATGGGGTGCGACAGGGTTCAATATCGATAAATTCACATTCAGACTGATATCGTGCGAACCTTGGCAAACAGCAGCCTTGTCATGCTTTGTGTACCGTGTGTATTTGCTACCCTGACAGCCCAGAATCGTGCTTGCGGAATGCCATTGCGGCTATGTGCCGAACAGCACCTGTTATGTGGTTCATTGACTCTCAAATGAAAGCGCTAAGTCTCTTGCTCATGGCTTGTGGCTACTTGCACATACACATCACCGAGTAACCTTAAACCCTAAACCCTGAACCGTTGAATCATTGAACCTGTTGAAGGACGAACGCTCAGTTTTCTAGCCAGCCAGTCTTTCGCTGTCTCTTTGACCAGCCTGAGCTTTGCGCCATGCCGTTTGCTCACGAGTCTGGCAAATGCCGTGGCTCTGGAAGAGTTTGTACCTCAGATCCAGACCTGGCGCTGCAGGGTTTTTTAGGGTTTGGGTGCGGCATGTTTTCTCAGGAGTCGCATTCGGTGATTGTGCTGTGCAGGTTGGCGGATTTAACCGCTTTCGGCTAAATTCTTACCTTTTGATACGCCCGAGCACTTCTTTGTATTCCCAGGAGTGGGTCCGAGCTCTACGAGAAGCATTTTTGGAATTTTTCGGTTGAACCTTTTTCAGAGCAGGCCAAACGCAAGATGGGTCACGGCTAGTGCAATCTTCGGGTCTCGAGTCTCGAATCTTCGAGATGCTTGCCCAAAAGGCGCGACGCGACAGAGGCCGGCGCTCCGGACTGGCTTCTCGGCTTTAGATCGCCTTAGGAAGGCGTCTTTTTCAAAACTCCGAGTTGGCTTTAAAGTGGGCGGGCTTCTGCAAAGCTGCCAATCTCAGGAGTCCTTGGAGCCGAGGTGCCTGAAGTGCAAGGCCAGGTGTCGAAGTGGTCGTGATGTGGCGACTTCTCGCTTTTTGTGCGATGCGTTGCAGGAGAAACTGGGCTCCATGTCCGACCCTGCAAGTGGCCGGCTTAGCATCCTCGCATCATGTCGCATCCTGCCGGACCAGGTGCTGATTAGTGATTAGTGCTGGTCTTCTGTTTCAGGTACGCTGCAGCCTGTCTTGGACATGTTGGCAGACATGACGAAGAAGATGCAGGCGTGGTGTGTCAAGTCAGGCTTCATCACCTGAGTGCCTGCGCGCACAGGACTTCGAGCGCCGTCTGTTTGACAAGGCGAGGCGGAGGAAAGTGGCGTGTGGCGTGCGCGTTGCCTCCAAGCGCAGCAGGTGGATGAGTTGGCTTGCCATATCGAGGACTGCACTGTAGCTCCGGCAGCGACTTTTCTTGGCCACATGATGCCGAAGTCGCAGGCCAGGCCAGACAAGGTGGGCGCAGACAGTTCGGCCATGTCGAAGTGCCTGCTGTCTGAGGCACACCGCCGATGGAGCGTCTGAAGATGTTTGCAGTCTGAAGTCAGCTCCTGACCAGGTCAAGGTTCGCACGTATCGCATGGATGCAGACGACTCCGAGGATGAGGCTGACGACATGTCCACTTTGGCGCTCTTGTGGCAGACCACGGCACATGCTGCAGAGCAGGTCCCACAAGCCTGCAACTCCAGCCTGGGCCCCTCGTAGGGCCGTAGGGGTTCGCGCGCTCAATGGCCGGTTGCCCAGGTGATCCCGGCGATGTCAGTAAGGCCACCGATCGCGGTCTAGCCCCGTTGGGGCAGTTCCTGAAGGAACGTTCTGACAGAGGGCTTGAAAATTCTATCATGTCCCAGATTATCAGCTGACCGCAGGCGCAGGCGTTGGCTTCCTCGCTTCAAGACCAGTTCAGCTCGAGCTGCGGCGAGGCCACGACGTCACTTGGGGGGCCTGAGCAGGTGCAACGATAGAGATGTTTTGCACGCCAGCAGTGCAAAAAGCCCGTCTTGGTCACACCTGTTAATGAGCCGTATAGGGCCATAGGGCCGATCGCAATAGCTTCTTTAGCAGGAGTCGTAGCAATACGTTGTCTGGCGCATCAAGTCTAGAAAATACTGAGCTGAGGGTTTGGGGCTTAGGGTTTGATGACGGTCCCACTTCGACAAGTTGCTGTACCCCGAAGGCTGCTTGCCACCAGTCGCAGTGCTGCGACCTCCACTCACTCCCGACCCTCTTCAGAACTTTGTGCCGTCTCTGCCTCGCTTCTGCTGCCCTCCCCCCTCAGCACTTTGTGCAGGCACTGGAATCGCATTTGCGCGTTTCGGGGCATTCTGGCGCTTTCATGAAAGGTGAAAAGCACGGTGGCGGTTTTTTTGGGTGGCGGGATTGGTAGCAGTCCGGTCCTGGTGTTGGTCAAGCTACCGGTTTGTGAAAATGGCTTCTTGGTGCACAGACTTTTCACAGAGACTTCTCCGATTGCTCACGGTCGCTGGCTAGATGTCTCGCAGATGATTTGAGACCTGCATGAAACAGCTTTTCCCGTACACTTTTCATTCACCATTCAGCAACCAATATGTCATACAATCGCTTAGAAGGAACGGTTAATGAACCTACAGCTTGAAGGCCTGCTTTTGAACACACATCTTGTTTAGCCATGACTCGTGTAAACCTCCCCGCCTGCCAGGGCATTGAAGCTGCCCATGGCCCTTCGCGAAATTCTCAGAGAGGTCACATTGGGTCGAAGGTTCAGAAGTGTTCAGTGTGGGTCCAGGGGTTTCGTGATGTTTCGCGCAGGCTCTCACAGAAGGAAGGAGCTCCTTGTCAGCTTGAAGAACGGCTGGAGATGGGAGGCCAGGTCTTTCGGTGTCCAGGTCTGTCTCACTGTCCACTGAGCAAGATCATTCAGGGAGCATGCCACGGTATTGAAGACGGCCGCGTGATACTCGGGCCAGAGCCCAAATCATGTGGCACCGGGTGGAGACTACTTGCCAGATGATCAGGCCAGCGTTCTGTTTGGGTCCAGAAGGCCTGAACCCGAGTGGGCGCTGGCGTCGGTATGTGCCCCATGCTGTTCGCACGCAAACCCTATTGAACTCAACAGGCCTCCGGATGGAAGGTTGAGGATTGCACAGAAAACTGTTCCAGGCCATCTTCAAAATTCAATCCAGCAACCCTATTGAATTCAACAGGGCCTATTGAAGTCAATAGGCCTCCCGGATTGAAGATCCAAGATTGAAGGTTCCCATGCCGCAGTACAGGTACGGAGACGACCAGCGTCAGTGCACACGCAAAGTGAGGTCAAGGTCAAGTTGGAGGCCCCATGATTCCGTCATTGTGGTTTCGCATTTGCTCCAGACACGCTTGAGGAGATCGACCTCATCAAGCCTTTGGAGAGGGTTGGAGAAGACATGCGTTGCTCGGTGAAGCCACAGGAGGTGCAGCGGGCCACAGTTTCATACCAGTCTGTCGTTGCGGCTCCGTGGGACATGCTAGCAGGTCATGCGTGCGTGCAAGCTTGGCACGTCCGCTCTTTGCGATGAGGTAGCTTCCCTGGGTATTCTGATGTTCTCTGCTTCTGAAACCACAGATGGCCCACACGCAGCAAGCAGTCAAGATGGTCCACACCCACTCATAGTTTTGTGCAGGAAGAGCCCCTTGTTGGATCACGCCTGCGGCCTGTACGGATCCACATCTACGATGTCGGCGAGGCCACAGCTGATCAGCGCAGCAGCATGGAGCCCAGAGCTCAAGGCTCATGTCTGCATGTGGTTCTATGAGGCCAAATGGTTACAGATGATGAACCAGGCCTTCTATCGGCTACTGTCCTCCAATTCGGGCGTGGGCACCGGTGTATGTGGATAATGTGCTAGGTCTTAGCACCCCAGTGCTGTCCTTGGCTGGGCCTGGGTGGGGCTTTCCACTGTGGGGTTGAGGCGCGGCACTTGCAGACGCAATGCAGCACTCGGAGTAGCCTGTGTTCCCCAACGCTTCGGAGGTTGACGGCCTGGAGTGGTGTTACGGCGCGGTTCTATCAAGGCGGTAGTCAAGCTCAAGTCTAACCACCGCCAACACTTGCAGACAGGTCAACGGCTGGCATCGGATGTGTTGATCCGATGCAATGTCCTGGCCACCACTACCGTCAGACCGCTGGGGCCCTTTGTGACTACATTTACTCATAACTGATTACTGCAGTCCTGGCGTTTGCAGGTGGACCTCGGCTGCACAGACCGCAGCACCGCGGCTTCCCCATCTCGACAGACTGGATACCTGTGAACTGTGCTAGTTTCATGTTTTGGGCAGAGGAAGACATTGCGCAAATGATATCAGAGATGGTGGAGGCTCGCAGACATTCCGTAGTTAACAATGCTGGTCGTGCTGTTGGCACACATGAGGAATACCCGGGAACTGCGTACGACCTCTTCAGCCGGAACTGTTGCCACTTCGCACATGATTTTGCGAGGCTAGTGCGTTTGGCACATTTTGCACGGTGCTTTTGCCTTATGGCTATCTGAGCCTTCGTCAGGCGGCTAGGCGTGCGAAGCGTTCCAGGTGCCAGGGATCTCCTGTTAAACGAGGCTGTGATGGGCTCTGCATTGGAAGGCTGGGTATCGCTGCGCCTGGCCGCATGCTGTCAGCGCTTGGAGGCAGCAGTGCTTTCTCTGTTTCTGTGATTGCGTGGCGGCGAATTGCTGCGAGGCTATGGCAGGGAGCCTCTCATGGCCGGGACCTCAGGGGTCGCAAAGCGCACCCAGCTATGCCTAAGTGCCCCGCGATCTCGTTTTTGGCTTTGAGACTGTGTTTTTGCTCACCTCTTTTTCCGTATGTCGGGAATCAAGATTTCCAGCTGATGCACTCTCGTCACTCAGTAATGTCGTACCCTTCCTCGATTTTGTTTTTCTCGGCAAATGTTTGACTGCAGTTCGCTAAATGGCCCAGAAGCAAAGACGATTTTCAAGCCCAAACCCATCCCTTAGCGGGCCGTGTCAGGCCATTCCAGCGTGCCGAGCTCTATAACAGATGCGTCGCTTGACTGATCTGGACGTGTCTGGGCTCGTCGTCACATTGGTGTCATTCCAAGGGCCGGACAACTTATACCATTGGCCAACGCCATTCTGAGCCCTAGCGAGACGATGGATTTGCTGCATCCGCCCCATGGCACACATGTCCCAGCTTCGTTTTGATCCATTTTATCAGGCAAGTCCCATCGGCACTCATGAAAGTCGACAAGCGCGTTAGATGGTTGGTGCGCAGCTCCTGGAGCTAAGGATT
Organism: Symbiodinium sp. CCMP2592; assembly: GCA_905221615.1. NCBI lineage: Eukaryota > Dinophyceae > Suessiales > Symbiodiniaceae > Symbiodinium > Symbiodinium sp. CCMP2592. Next base: position 81,740 of record CAJNDT010000330.1, read on the forward strand.
TGTCTCGCATCTTGCCCACAGGACCGCAGCACATTCCATCCTTGTCTGCAGTCGCCAGGCCGAAGTAGTCGCATCCCATCCCTGCATCGGAGATGCGGAACTCCGCGCTCTCAGGAACGTAGATACGGAGCAGCAGGCAGAAGCCGGGCCAGCCGGGAGAGACAAGCCACACATTTCGTCAAGGATTCGCGGTGCAGTCATGTCTTGTGTTGTGTTCATGCGCTCATCGCCAGCACCAGCGCCATGGCATCTTAGTCAGGCTGATTGTATGTGCTCCATGATGACTCGTGAATCGCGCTGGAGCGGCCCAATCGAGCGCAAACTTGCATGGTGTCCCGAGCGAGGTCGTTCGAACTCGAAGGTTTGAAAGTTAGAAAGTTTGGAGGCTGAAGTTTGAAAGTGTTGAACTCTGAAGATTTGAAGGGTCGAAAAGTGCTAGAGTTCGAATGTTTGTGCACCTTGGTATGCACAAGCTAGCCGGCGTCAAACTTCGATCTTTTCAAACTCGAAGCTTTCAAATTTTCAATCTCTCTAACTCTCGAACTTTCGAGCTCGACTGGCGGCTTCAAACTCAAACTTCAAGGTTTTGCCGCGGTCGAGTTCGATAAGTTTGAATGTTTGAGACTTCGAACGTTTGCAAATTCGAAGGTTCGACGGTTTCAAAAAATTGCAAGTTGGACAGTTTGAAAGTTTGAATGTTCGAAGGTCTGAAAGTTCGAAAGTTTGAAAGTTCGAAGTTTGAAAGGTTGGCTTCAGACTCGCTCTGCGGCTAGTGGCTGTGGTCGCGAGTTTGAGAGTTCGAAGGCTTGAAATTGCGAAAGGTTTCAAGTTCGAAGGTTTTTTAAAGTTTCAGAGATGGAAAGTTTGAAAGGAACGAAACTTCGCGCGTTTGAGAGTTCGAACGATTGAAAGTTTGCAAAGTTTGAAGGTTTGAAACGCGTCGAGATTGAAAGTTCGAAAGTCCGCAGAGTTTCGAGCTCGAAAGTTTGAGAGTTTGAAATTTTGAAAGTTTGAGTTTCAACAGTTTCAGAGGTTGAAGGGCCCGACATGATCTCACGTGTATGGATAGTGTTCGCAAGCTCAATATTATAGGTTACACACGCCTTCTCTTTCGGCAATTCCGGTTCACCGTATATCTTAAGCCTCACCCTTATTTGGCGATTCCGGTCATCATAGCGCCTCACCACATATCTTGATTACGCCCCCCCATTTGGCGATTCCGGCACATGGCATATTTTAAACAAAGCCCTTCAGTCGACGATCTTAAACACGCCCCCTCATTCAGCATCTTCGGTTCATTGCTTTACGCTTCCTGAGTTGGTGCTTTCGGATAATTATACATGTATCCTAAACACGCCTTCTCTTTCGGCGATTCCGGTTCATGGTACATCTCATGCCGTCACGTGTATGGATGTTGTTCGCAAGCTCAATATTCTATGTTAAACACGCCTACTCTTTTGGCGAGTCCGCTTCCCCGTATATCTTAAGCATCCACCCTCCTTTGGCGATTCCGGGCTTCGTAGCGCCTCACCACATATCTTAAGTACGCCCCCATTTGGCGATTCCGGCACATGGCATATTTTAAACAAAGCCCTTCAGTCGACGATCTTAAGCACACCCCCTCATTCAGCATCTTCGGTTCATCGCTTTACGCTTCGTCAATTGGTGCTTTCGGTTAATTTTATGTGTTAAACACGCCTTCTCTTTTGGCGAGTCCGCTTCACCGTATATCTCATGCGGTCACGTGTATGGATGTTGTTTCAAGCTCAATGTTATATGTTAAACACGCCTTCTCTTTTGGCGATTCCGCTTCACCGTATATCTTAAGCATCCACCCTCATTTGGCGATTCCGGACATCGTAGCGCCTCACCACATATCTTAAGTACGCCCCCATTTGGTATCACGCTTCGTCATTAAGTGCTTTCGGTTAATTGTATGTCTTAAACACGCCTTCTCTTTTGGCGATTCCGGTTCATCGTATATCTCATGTCTCATGCGGTCACGTGGATGGATGTTGCTCGCCAGCTCAATATTATATGTTAAACACACCTTGTCTTTTGGCGATTCCGCTTCCCCGTATATCTTAAGCATCCACCCTCCTTTGGCGATTCCGGGCTTCGTAGCGCCTCACCACATATCTTAAGTACGCCCCCATTTGGCGATTCCGGCACATGGCATATTTTAAACAAAGCCCTTCAGTCGACGATCTTAAACACGCCCCCTCATTCAGCATCTTCGGTTCATTGCTTTACGCTTCCTGAGTTGGTGCTTTCGGATAGTTATACATGTATGTTAAACACGCCTTCTCTTTGGGCGATTCCGGTTCACCGTATATTTCAAGCACGCCCCGTCATTTGGTGTTTTCGGTTCATCAAATTGATCTTTGACATGCTCCCTCATTCGGCGGTTCCGAACATCATACCAGTTCGCCATATTTCTTCAGCACACAGGCTAGGCAGGCAGTAGTAGTAGTAGTCGTCGTCGTCGTCGTAGCCGTAGTAGTAGTAATAGTAGTTTGTTTCGGGCATCGGCGTGTGTCTATTGGGAGATCACACAGGACAGGGGCTGCGGTTTATTACGGGCATCGTCGTGTGTACTGTATGATGTCAGATCTAGATGACACATCACAGCGGGTACGATTTGTTACTGGCATCGGCTTGTGCTTGTTGTGAGATCACACATGACGGGGGGTACGATTTGTTACAGGCATCGGCGTGTATTTGTATGTCAATGTATTTGTTGTGAGATCACACATGACGGGGGGGGTACGATTTGTTACGGGCATCGGCGTGTGTCTGTTGTGAGATCACACATCACAGGGGGCGCGATTTGTTACGGGCATCGGCGTGTGCATGTTGGCATTACCGAGCCCAGGCCCTAACATGAGGACGCCAACATGGTTTCAAACTCAAACCTTCAATGCATTCAATCTTCAAACTCTTCCAACTTACAAACCTTCAAACTCCCAAACTCTCGAACTTTGAAAATGCCAATCATTCGAACCCCGCGTCTCTCAAACTTTCAAGCTTTCGAAGTTTTAAAATTTTCCACCCTTCAACCCCCGCAAAGTTTGAAGCTTTCGAACTTTCAATCTTCGAAGCTTTCAAACTTTCAAACTTTCTGGGTTTCAAACTTTCAAACTCCAAGCTCTCAAACTTTCGAACTCGAGCCTGAGGGCTGCTCTGTGAACCCCTACGCGTCTCCAGCGGTCCTTCTCCTTGCTCCCTCGTGCAACGCGCGTTGCCGCGGCTTCAAACTTCCAAGCTGAATTGCTCTTCAAAATTCAAACTCCAAACTCGCGCCCACTTTCAAACTCGAAACTCTCAGGTTTTCAAACTTCAAACTTTTTATTCTCCAAACTTTTCAAACTTTCAATCTTTCGAATCTCGTCCAACATATAATACGTTCCAACTCTCAAAGATTCGAGTTCGAAAAACCCCGCTCGAGACACCTATCAAACTTGCAGATGTTTCCGAAGTAACAGCGACGCAGGACCTGCAGTCGTGTAGTTCTTTCGTGGTCCGGGTGTTCCGCTCTCAAGCTTGCAGTCTCTACACTGCAACGTGGTATCGGGATCAGGACATGCCTCCCAACGACACGCGGACCGTCCAGTTGAGTGGTGCTGCGAGCAACAAGGCCTTTCGTTCACCCTCCATGTCTACTTGGGGCTCTGATCATGCACACTGTGCAGCAGTTGCGCAATCAGCTTGTGAGACGAAATCCTAGCTGCAGAGCAATCAACTTCCAGCAGTGCCCAGGACCGCTGCCTCTCGCGATGGAGCCGCGATTGCCGTGTTCGGCCTGGCCCTCAGAGCTTCTGCGCTCTTGCCTGCGAGGCCGGAGGGTGCTGGAGTGCCGAGTCCCAACCCTTCAGGCTCAGAGCTGGGCGCGCTGCGGCCGCCCTGCGAAGTGTCACCGAGGGGTCTGCAGCGCTGCTGGCCCGTGGTGCGCAGTGTTTGCATTGGAGCGTGAAAACGGCGAGCGACGAGAGAACAATAGACTGCATCTTGAGCTTTGGCCCGTAACGGCGATCTGTCACATGAATGTTTGCGTTTTCGTTCATATACAAGACTTTGGCTCTGCTTAATTGTTGGCCCTACGGCTCTGAGAACGGTTCCGCATGACGAATGAGCTGATTAAGTGGATGTGTTGTGGTGGAGAAACGAATGGTATGTATGATGTACACCTCTTGGGCAAGCTTCCACAGAACTGTTCGGTCAACCAGATGCACACCGTTGTCGCGAAGCCGCACAGGCTATCCCTGAGGATGCGGAATGCTGTGTGCACGCGACAAAGCACCCGTGCAACCAAGAGCTCAACGAGACTGCGAAGCTCTGCGGGAAGGCATTGAAAGCTTGTCTCCTGGCACTTCCAGCCTTGGAAAGGTCTTGAACCGACCCTGGCATTTAACATGCCAACAAAGACAGAGTTCGAGATGCCAGTCATTTGACTGGATCAGAAATGATCAGAACATAGACACGGGCATCTTCCCATTATGTCCCACCGGAACACGTGTCGCAGGTCAGAAAAGCGGTACAGAGAATGCAAACACGACCATCCCGCTTGCCAATTTGTGTAGAGGCATGCGTGTATGAAGCATGAGAGGGCCATCTTGGCTACCATATGTTCAGGGACAGATTCAACTGCCATACCGGCTGCCTGCGTAGAAAGCTGATGTGCGAACGGACTTCGATGCCTAGTCCAATTCGTAGGTATCGCGTTTTCTGCTATGAGCCACATGTCATGATACGTCATGTACATAGGCCGATGATCCACCTGTGGGCATCGCGCCAAGACGTCCGGTGATACACCTTGTGGGCACCGTGACTGACTTCTTTATACATGCAACGCAACTTTGGCTCAATAACATGAGTTAACATACTGCTTTCCAGTGCAGACTCGTCACTGGCTTACAAATTCTTGGCGCCGTGCGCACATGTGCAACGCGATTTTCCGAGTCGTCATGCTTTACAGATCTCCTCGCCCAGGCCATGAAGCTTGATGGTGAGATCGTGGCGAGCTCGTCCGATTTTGAGCACACGCCCACACGCAGCCAGAGACATTCCCGCCTTCCCGCTGTTCAGGTCGGAAACCGCCGCTTGCAAACCCGCAACCTGGTGCCGCTGCGCACTTGGCGCTTTGAGAAGCTATTGCGTCACTTGGAATTTGCAAGTTGGTTTCAAGCAAGGTGGCAGGGCGGTGAAGGTGGGGATCTCGCAACGTGGCAGGCCCGTACTCGAGTAAAGTTAAGATCTCAATTCGTGGTAAATATATTGAGAACCCAACACAATTTACAACTGTTCATTAATGATTTCGGCGTGATTTCCTAGTTTCCTGGTGATTCAGAATATTGGTTCTGGAATCCAGCTCGTGGTGGCATCTCCGAGCCTATTGATTTATTAGTAATGCGCTTTTGCGAACACAGCGGAAACAGCGACATGTGATTCGTTCGTCAGTTAGTTTTGGCAGACAAGACTTAATTAGATTTCATCTGCAGCCGCTTGAATCTTGTTTCAGGCCTGATGCAGAACTCATGTGTATTATATGTATCATGTCTCGCGACGTGCGAGCCCGCAACCATATATCATACCATCGATTCGTGGTAACGTTGACACAGCTCCGAAATCACTCCGAATTGAGGGGCTCCAAAATCACCAGTTCCTAGGGAATTAATTAATGATTTCGGAATCATTCCGTAGTGATTTCTGTGATTCTGGAGGGAATCTCCGAGAATCATTCCGAAATTACTACAGAACGAATCCGAAATCACTAATTCCCTATGCAATAGCGATTTCGGAGTGATTTTGGAGTGATTTTGGAATCTCTAAAGTGACCAGTTCCTAGGGCAATTGTGATTTCAGAGTGATTGTGTAGTGATGCCGGAGTGTTTTTTGGAGATACCCTCCGGAGTCTGGAGTCACTCCGAACTAGTGATTTTGGAGTGATTCTCGAGGGCCTCAATTCGGAGTGTTTTCGCAGATTCCCTCCAAAATCACTCCAAAATTACTACTTCTTCAGAATTAGTGATTTCGGTGATTTCTTAGTGATGCGTTTTGGAGGCTACCCCGCCATAGTGACTTTTTAGCGATGTGTTTGGAAGGTTGCCCCACCCTCGTGATTTCTGTGGTGATTCATTTTGCGGGGTGGCTTCCGGGCTCAGTGGGGCGCCCGTGTTGGACCAGTCTCTGGTGAGGCTCTGTACTGGTCACTGCGTGGACATGCGTGGACTGTGCCGTAATCGCAGTAAGCCTCACGCAGACGTCACAGTAATGGGATGTTCCCGGGAAGCGACCTTGTGTGGACTCTGTAGGCTTGCGTATCAGCAGCATCACATGCTTTTGCCGTATCGAGTTGTCTCCCTGGCCTGGCAGTTGTGAGGCAGAAGGGCGGGAGCATACATCTGCAATCCAGCAGCACTGGCTTGCTTTAGTCTTTCGAATTTAGTTGCACGAAGTCTGTGCGACCAATAAGGTGCAAGCAGTACCTGACCTAAGTCGCGCAAGAAAGCTTCTTTGTATTCAAAAGACGTCGATTGCGGCTTCGTTCGAAAACTTCACTTTTCGAATTCATGTGAGACTCCCGATTACAAGTACTGGTCCTTCCAGTTGTCCCAGCAATGGGGACGTTTCGTTCTGCGGATGGCTCTGCTCTGGAAAACACCAAAACGTCCAGGGTTTAATCATTCATCCGTTATGAGAACAGAGCATCCATGCATCAACCCTGACGACGTCCAGGGTCTAACAGGTGCCGAGAAGAGGAGAACGCGGCTAGCAAATCGCTGCCGCGTGCGAATGCATAGCTCCGAACGGCTCTATACCCAGGGCTGTCCCGACAAACGTAGCTAAACCAAGTGAAACTTCCCGAAGGACGACCTTGCTACCTGGAAAGTGGGCGGCTGGGACCAGTTCCAGGGTCGCCAGTCCACCTACAAGTTCGCCGGGGTCTGAGCTGAGCCCGTGTCTATGTTGAATCTCATTTGGAAACTTGCAGCTTCACGAAGGAAACGTACACGACGCATCTTCAGCGCCCTTCGCCTCTGCTTGCTCAGCTCGCCTTGATCTTACGACCGACATTGCACGTTTCCAATGATGTGTGTCTTTCGCGGGTGCTTGTGAAATGCAGCGTCTACATGGGGAATGGCCGGAATGGTTGGTTTGGACGAGATTCAGCATAGACACTGGCTTATCTCAGACCCCGACGAACTTGAATGTGGACTTCGGCAGGCCTTTGAACTGGTCCCATCCGCCGATGTGCCAGCCAGCCAAGCCATCTTTCGGGAAGTTTCACTTGGATTAGCTACGTTTGTCGGGACAGCCCTGGGTACAGTGCCGTTCGGAGCTACGCACCCACACTCGGTTTTGTTAGCAGTGATTTGCTAGCTTTGTGACAATCTTGCTCTGTTAACACTGGTTGTGCAAAGCCTTAAAGTGCGTTTTAAATGCCTGGGGGGATGTGTTTGGGAATCTGTTTGGAATGCATATGTGTTTGTGGGTGCGTTTTGGATGCGTTTTGGATGCGTTTCGTGTCCGTTTCATGTCCGTTTCGTGTCCGTTTGAACCGTTTGGGGTGCGTTTGAAGTGCGTTTGCCGTTCGTTTGAAGCGCGTTTTAACTCCGCTTTGGGGTCCGTTTCGAGTGCGTTTTGGGGTCCGTTTTACATGCGTTGGGGTCCGTTTGCCAACTTGGGGATCCGTTTTGCATCCGCCCCCCAAACCGATCCAAAACGCACTTTTCTTCGAGAAAGTCCGTTTTGGATCCGTTTCCCCTCGCGGGTGCCAAACAATCCAAAAACGCACTTTTCCTCGAGAAAGTGCTTTGTGGATCCGTTTGGGATCCGTTTCCCGCCACGGTCCCCCAAAAGTATCCAAAACGCACTTTTCCTCGAGAAAGTGCGTTTCGTATCCGTTTGGGATCCGTTTTGGGATCCGTTTCCCGCCGCGACTGCCCAAGCGGATCCCAAACGGATCCAAAAACGCACTTTTTTTGGGATCCGTTTGGGATCCGCTTTGGATCCGTTTTGGGATCCGTTTCTCGCCACGGCCCTCCAAACGGATCCAAAAACGCACTTTTCATCGAGAAAGTGTGTTTTGTATTCGTTAAACGCACTTTAAATGTATCCCAAACGGACCCAAAGAGATCCCCAAGCGCATCCAACACGGACCCAAAACGCAATCTCCCACGTGCCCCCGAACGCATCCGAAACGCACGTGAAACGCATATTTAGGAATTACAGCATTGCCAGAGTTAGCAAGCCCTGTTCTCCTGCCTCTCGGATCCGGTTCTATGCAGACACTCGATTCCACAAGCACCAGCTCGAGACACAAATTGGTGGCAGCACGACACACTTCAACACCAGCCATTCCCCATGCAGACGCTCGAGACACACACGCGTGGAGCCGTTCCCCCCATGTAACCGCACATTACGACTCAAGAATGGAAGCCATAACAAAACCGTTTCCCACCATAGATTTGGGCAGTCTGCAAACTCGATTCCACATGTTCCAGAGCCCACCAGAAGTCGTAACACTGGTTCTTTCCCACATGTAGCCGCACCTGACCACAACATGGTTCACACACCGCGTCTTGAGATCTGTGCCCAACAGATGCGAGCAGTAGGCGTGGAACCGACAAAATTCAGCACAACCTCGATCCATGTACCGAGGGTCGATCTGGGATTCGTTCCGCCCGACGAGGCTTCAAAGCAATTAACCGATGGCTGCCAGGCGATGCGCTCGCTCAGCGAAATCAGCTCCCCCGAACATGCATTACTCTTCGTGAGTTGATGAGTCCGTGCGGTTGCGCAAACGTACAGGGTGCTAGCAGGTCATAGTTGAGGTGTTTGAAACCTTGTATCCGAGCAACGCAAAGGCCTGAGGGAAGCTTTCGTAAAGCAGATTGATTTCAGGTCAGGTCGGTGCTTCGAATGCTGGGTTGCTTTGGACTCTAGCCGGTTGGTTGGAACAGAGCTCACAAATCACACAACCAGTATCAGCAGTTTCCAAATGTCAATTCCCCGGACATAGATTAAGTTCACTTGGAAGGTGGAGCCCGGCCTTTCCAAATCGGTATTGGATTTGGCTTTTGCGCTTTGCCGTACATGTCGGCAAAGTAAAGACATTCGCACATATAAGAACCTGTAGAAAAGGCTTGGGGTCAGAAAGGTTGAAACAAAAAGTCGATTTGATAAGAAGCTATTCCAACATCAAAGGTCGGATCGATTCCAGCAAACATTTGTTCCCGAGCCCCACAAGTCTTTCAAGCTTAGACTCCACTAAATTCGAGACGACTCTTGGTTGATGTGGCAGTAGCCGCCAACAAAAGAATATAATGAGTCGATGAACTTGAGGGCTTGCCAGTCTGCTCAATGTCCTAGATTGAGATGTTACTGGCTAACCCTGAACCCGAGGCAAGAGGTGTTGGCCCCTGGCAAACTCCAAACCCCAAAAGGGGATATTGAGAGAGGCAAGCCCTGAAGCCCCCCCCCCCAAAAAAAAAAAAAAACGGGTGTTGGGCAAAAGACATCTTGGGAGGCAAGCCCTCCAAATCACAGGGAGGCGCGGGGAAAGTCAAGACCTTGACTCCTATGAGATATATTGGGAGTGGCCCGCAAGCTTGAAAGAAACTGCTGGGGATGGCAAGACTAAATAAAACACTAAAGGGAGAATTCCCGCGGCTGGCAAACCCAAAACCCCGTGGATGGAAAAACCCTCAACCCTAGAAGTAGATGTTGGGGATGACACTTCCAGGACCACAAAAGTTAGAACAGTTTCTTGAAATTTTTGGCTCGGGAGCTCACGAGGCTCTTTCAATAGCTGTCCTTCATTATCATATGTGCGGGGTATTTAAGATTCGCCCAGTGGTTGTCCTTATGGGTACGTGAAAACTCAATGATTTGGGACCTGGACTTCACAAAATCCAAAGTCCTTTGAAAAGGCAGCCAAGGATCATGGGGTCATGAATTCAACATGATGCTAAGGAGTTTGGGATATTGGAGGTGGCAAACCCGGCTGAGGTCTTGGAGGATGGCAAACCCTAACCCCGAAATAGAGATGTTGGCAACTAGGAAATCCTCGACCCTAAGGAGGTGCCGGGCGTGGCGAACTCAAACCTGAAAAGGGGATACTCAAAGTATTGCGTGCCGGCCCTAAGTCGCTTCGCACCGCCGAAAGCTGTATCAATTCCGCGTCACATCAACCGGTATAATTCAGTAAGGTGATAACATCTTGCATGCTTGTGTGAGCAGCTTCACACAATGGTTAGTCGACTCCGGCGCACTTTGGTTGCATGGATTTCGTTTGGGCCTTTCAGGCTGATCTGATAGCTCGAGATGTCGAAGGCGGTCGTGGGACGAGGCAGTGACACTCAGATCAGCGAATCAAGCCATGTCTGGAGCTACAAACGCAGGGGTTATGTTTTTTGGTCTTTTGTTTTTTTTGGCCTGCGGGGGTGGGTGGGTGGGGTGCAAGGGGGGTGCTCAGGGCTGCGGGGGAAGGGCGCCTGGAGGCCCAAGTCTTTACGTACAAACGGGCTTCCAAGCAATTTACAGATGGAAGCAACATCCCGTATTGACAGGACTTAGATGAGATGTGATGAGATCTAACATGTACAAATTGTATTGCTCTATCTTCTCTTGCTATGACTTCAATATGATATGTATCTTGGTATTACACAAACTTTTACATCAATAGTACCTTCCAGCTTGTCAATACTGCAAAATATGTTGCAACTCAGTCTAATGTTATTGTTATGCAAGAGACTAATCGCGATATCTGATTATATGAATACTATGTCAAGATTTTGCACAATTTATACGGCAAATATAGCAATAGACAACTACTACTACTAACTACTACTACTACTACTACTACTACTACTACTACTACTACTACTACTACCACTACCACGACTACTACTACTACTACTACTACTACTACTACTACTACTACCACTAACTACTAACTACTACTACTACTACTACTACTACTACTACTACTACAAACTACTACTACTACTACTACTACTACTACTACTACTACTACTACTACTACAAACTACTACTACTACTACTACTACTACTACTACTACTACTACTACTACTACTACTACTACTACTACTACTACTATCTACTACTGCTACTGCTACTGCTACTGCTACTGCTACTGCTACTGCTACTGCTACTACTGCTACACCAACAACAACAACTACTACTACTACTACTACTACTACCACTACTACTACTACTCCTACTACTACTGCTACTATACGAATTGCATTGCTCTATTTTTTCTTGCTATTACTTCAATATGATATGTGTCTTGGTATTATCACGAAAGCTAGCGTAGCTAGTGTTTCGTTTCTATCCGCTAGGACCAGGGCCGGTGGGGGTCTGACGTTGCATTTTGCGTGATCTGTCACACCCCCCCCCACCTCCCCTCACGCACGTTCAAATTGCACGGTATTCACGAGGGATTTTGCACCTGAGGTCCGGATCCCTCGTATTTTACGGGGGATCCTGGACCTCCGGAAAACCGCCGCGAAACAGTCAAGCGTAGAATTCATCGCAGGGCCGGCGTTTCGTGCATGTGCATGTTTCGTTTTTGTCGTAGCTGCGTTGCGGTTGTTGCGCGGCTGTTTGGAGAGGTTGAGTTTGCCTCGTATTTTAGGTGCAATCCGCATGCTTCCTTGCGTTTACCTCGTTTTTTGCTAGGGATCCGGCCCCCCGTCCTCCCCCCCAGCCTCGGGAAGCATGCAGATTGCACGGCCCTGCCGAGGGATCCTGCACCTCAGCCGTGTTGCGGTTGTTATGCGGCGGTTTCGCGAAGTCGAGTTTACCTCGTATTTTACAAGGGGTCCCGCGCCTCGGGCGCAGGATCCCTCGTAAAATACGTGCAATCTGCATGCTTCCTTACCTTTATCTTGGTTTTTACGAGGGATCCTGCCGCGCCCCCCCCCCCCCCCCCCCCCGCCCCCCCCCCCCCGAGGGATCCTGCACCTGACGTGCAGGATCCCCTCGTAAAATGCGAGATCAACTCGGCTTCGCGAAACCGCCGTGCATCAACAGCAACAGAACCGCAACAACAACCACATCGTCAACAACAACTGCAACCGCAACAGCAACGAAGACAACAGCAACACCAACAGCAGAGATCAACAGCAACGACAACCACAACAACAACAACAACAGCGGCAAGAACGACAGCATCGCAACACCGAACAGCAACAACAGCCGATACAACAGAGACAACAACAACGGCAACACCAACAGCATCAACAACAGCAACGACGATAACAACGGTTGTTGATGCCATCGTTTTTGCAGTTGCTGTTGATGCTGCTGTTGTCTGCTGTTGTCTGCTGTTGTCGTTGATGTGTTGTTGAGGTTGCTCGGGGATTTTGTGACATTGCGATTACCTCTTTATCCTCTTTCATTTTCTGCCTGCTGTTGTTTGCTGTCGTCGTTGATGTGTTGTTGAGGTTGCGCGGCGGATTCGTGACAATGCGATGCGATTACTTCCCTTTTTACCGTCCCTGCCGAGGAATGTTACAGTGGAGGCGCAGGATCCCTCGTTAGACAAAAAGCGAGGTGAACGCAATGTCGCGAAATCGCAGCGCAACAACAGCAACAACAACAGCAACCACAGCAACAGGAGCATCAACAGCAGCAGCAACGACAGCAAGAACTGCAGCGACAACAACAACCGCAACAACACCAACAACAGCAACAGCAACGAACAACAGCATCAACGGCAACAGCAAGAGCAACAGCAGCCACGTTTGCGACGTTGCGTCTACCTCGTTTTTGCTGTTGCTGCTGCGGTTGTCCTGGCCGTTGTTGCTGTCGTTGCTGCTGCTGCTGTTCTCGCTGCTTTTGTTGCCCTTGGTGGTTGCTGTTGATGTTGTTGCTGCTGTTGTTGCTGTTGTGACTGCTGTTGTTGTTGTTGCTGTTGTTGTTGTGGTGGTTGTTGCTGCTGCTGCTGCTGTTTCTATGTGGCGATTTCACGACATTGCGTTTACCTCGTTAGTTGCGAGAGATCCCGCACCTCGAGTGCATATTCATCGGCAGGGACGGTGTTTCCTGCACGTGTTTCGGGGGCGGGGGGTGGGGGGGGGGGGGGGCAAATCGGAATTGGGAGCCCGTCCGAAAATTGCAGATTTCTAATTCAGCGCTAAAATGAACATGCCATTGTCCTGTCCCGGCTGCACTGGTGCCCATTTCCCCCCCCGGATCCCTCCTAAAATACGAGGTAAACCCAACGTCACTTCGCGAAACGCAACAGCAGCAGAAAAACAACAACAACCACAACAGCAACAGCAACGGCAACCACAACAGCAACAGCAACAGCGGCAACGTTCGCAACGCAAACAGCAGCAGCAACAACAACAACGACCGCAACATGAGCAACAGCATCAACGACAACAGCCGCAACACCGAACAGCGACAACAGTCAATACAACGGCAACAACAACAACAGCAACACCAACAGCAAAGATCAACAGCATCAACAACAACGACAATAACAACGGTTGTTAATGCCATCATTCTTGCTGTTGCTGCTGATGCTGCTGTTGTTTCCTGTTGTCGTTGAGGTGTTGTTGAGGTGGCGTGGCGGTTTTGTGACATTGCGATTACCTCCCTTGTTTACCTGCAGTTGTTTGCTGTTGTCGTTGAGGTGTTGTTGAGGTTGCACGCGAAGAGGCTTGGGGACGCGATTGCGTTACCATCGCAAGCTTGGGGCTGTGAGCAAGATACCGGCGAAGATGTTTGGGGCAAATAAGCTTCAGAATTCAACAGACATAACGCAACATAACGTAGTGTTAGATACATCTAACAAACTGTAAGCTGCTACGGCATGGTAGACAATAAAGTATGCATCTCAATATATGATGACAAAGCATGACAGAATAGAAACAGTTTAACAGAATGTGATATAACCACTGTAACTCAACACAGTGCAACAACATATCATGTGCTGTTTCATGGTATAAGACTCCATTCTGCACCAAGTCAAATCACAACCGTAGTGGTAGTAGTAGTAGTAGTAGCAGTAGTAGTAGTAGTAATAGTAGTAGTAATAGCAGTAGTAGTAGTAGTAGTAGCAGCAGCAGCAGCAGTAGAGTAGTAGTAGTAGTAGTAGTAGTAGTAGTAGTAGTAGTAGTAGTAGTAATAGTAGTTAGTAGTAGTAGTAGTAGTAGTAGTAGTAGTAGTAGTTCGCCCGCTATGTGCAGAGCCCGCTCCACAGCGTTCAATTGAAATAGTAGTAGTAGTAGTAGTAGTAGTAGTAGTAGTAGTAGTAGTAGTAGTAGTAGTAGTAGTAGTAGTAGTTAGTAGTAGTAGTTGTTTATTGCCATATTTGCCGTATAAATTGTGCAAAATCTTGACATAGTATTCATATAATCAGATATCGCGATTAGTCTTTTGCATAACATTAGACTGAGTGGCAACATATTTTGCAGTATTGACAAGCTGGAACGTACTATTGATGTAAAAGTTTGTGTAATACCAAGATACATATCATATTGAAGTCATAGCAAGAGAAGATAGAGCAATACAATTTGTACATGTTACATCTCATTACATCTCATCTAAGTCCTGTCAATACGGGATGTTGCTTCCATCTGTAAATTGCTTGGAAGCCCGTTTGTACGTAAAGGCTTGGGCCCCCGCTCCCACACCACCGAGCTCCCCGCAGCCCTGCGCACCCCCCTGCACCCCACCCACCCACCCACCCACCCACCCACCCCCGCAGACCGCAAAAAAAGACAAAAACACAAAAAGAAGGCCAAAAGCAAATCTCCACCCGCTACACGTAACAGGCCCTGCTCTTGGTGCGGAGCTCCTGGCGCTTTTTTGGGCGAGGCCCGCCGGGAAAGTGTTGTCTGAACTCTGCCTTGTCTAGGAGTACATTGCATGCCATGATCCTGAACGTTGTATATATTTGTGCGCCGTAGGGTCCTTGAGTCACACCGGTAGTATAGTATGCAGTTCGGCAAAAGTGGCGCCAATACTGGTTTAAATCCAGATTGGTAGCGGAGCTGGTACCCCTCGGGACCAGCCGAGCGGGCCAACCAATACCAGGGTAGTGTGGGCCGGGGCGAGCCCATAATCATCGACCCATTCCTTGCGTGCCTTCTTTCGTGTTTGCCTGTATTGACTCCTCGGAGCAATGAGTGTCGCTAGCCTTAGGTTCGCACTCGTGGCGAGGGACGAGGTACGACCGTGCATGCTAGCGCTATATATCCTCTCGTGAAACATCGAAGGTGGTTCTGCTATGAAAACGTCGAAGGTGTTTTCGCTAAGTAGCAAACGGAACTCCTTGCTTGATGTTTGCTACGTGGGGTGCACATGGCAACTTGCTATATCCGTGGCCATTGGGCTGCAGAGCCCCCACTGCTAGTGGGGGGCAAATTTGAAGTGGGGCTAGAAAGGAAACAGGGCTAATTAGCTCTGCTCTGTGGCGCGCGCCATGGAAGATGGCGCAGCTACGGACGATGGTGGGGTGATCCCGCTAGGTTCCCCCACCGAGGTCCCCACTGACAGGGAGGGGGATGTTAGTGAGGGGGCTCCCGAAGGGGAGCCGACCCTTGTCCCGTCCTTTCCTGCTAGTGACCCTCTCCCCACGCTAGGTTCAGGGATGGGTCCGGTGGGTGGGCCTGAGCCGGGGGAGCTTGCTAAGAAGCAGCGCCTAGTGCTCGATAAGTCCTACCGTCACCTCATGGATCAGGGGTTTGGACCCCTGTAGCTAGCAGAGATGACCTACGACGACTCGGAGGACATCGCTGCAGGAGTACCTGCGGGAAGCCTGCTATTACTGGATCCAGGAAGCTAAAGACGAAGCTAAGGTCCACCGCAGGGCCCATGGCTACTTCCAGGACGATCTGACCTGGATGACGCTAATGCCGCCGACAAAGGTGTACAACCCCGATGTGGGCATTGGAGGTGACCGCAGCTACGCGCTGCCAAAGGTTCCCCCTCCGGGGGAGCGGAACCGCAAGCTACTCAGCGAGGGCTGCCTGAGCCTTGCTAGGGAGGAGCGGCTGCTGGGGATCTGGGCCCGCAAGCTACGGGAAGAACTGGTGGAGATCACCGCCCCGGTGATAGCTAAGTTGCAGGGTAGCCTGGATCCTGGGAGGGCGGCCCTGCTGCTAGTGGGGAAGACCAGGTCTTCCACGCTAAAGCGCTACCTGAGCTATTACAAGCAGTGGCGGCTCTGGCTTTGGGAGGCGAAGCTAAAGACCCTTCCGGGGGCACCAGCAGACTTAGTCGATTATCTGCTCGCTAGACGGGATGAGCCCTGTGGCCGCAGTGTGCCGGAGGCTATCCTGAAAGCTATTTGTTGGATGGAAAGGCTCGCGGAGTACCACGACGAGCTAAAAGCCACCCATGGGCGCCTGTTTGGGCTGCTAAGGACCAGATAGTGGAGATCCTCGCTGAAGGGGCCCCGCTCATCAAGCGGGCCCCGCGCTACCCGGCCTACGTGATCTTTCTTTTTGTGGAGATCTTGGTGCTAAACCAGAATGTGGCCGTGGGGTGGCGCATCTGGGCTTGGGGCAAGCTGCTAAAGATCTGGGGGTCGCTACGGTGGTCCGATCTGCAGGCAGTTGTGCCTGCAGAGCTAGGCTTCGTCGAGGGCCGGCTAGTCACCGCCCTGACAAAGACCAAAACCTCAGGCGCTACCAGGCGAGTCAAGGAGCTCCGGTGACGATATCTGAGAATGAATACCTGCTCCCGCGGCTAGGGGCCGGAGGCCAGCTGGAGAAGAAGCTGGCTACATACGCCGACGCTATGGTGGCCACGGCTGGCTTGCTGAACCTTCTGGGCCTGCCCCGAACAGTGCAGGGCTACTGGACGGAGCATAGCGAACGCTCGGTCCTGCCAACGGGCTGCCGCTACTGGAGGTCCCGCCGGACTGAGTGGAGTTCAAAGCCTTCGCAGGCACCGGCTAAGGCATTGTCCAAGCCTCCCACGGTTTGGTCCGCCAGCTCCAGTGCCCCTGGCAGTGTCGTCGCCGGGCCCCCCGAACCGCAGTGCATTGACGACCTGGAAGCAGTGCTTGCCAATGTAGCGCGCAAGCCTCTCACAGAGCGCCAAGTGCATTACTGGGGGAGGGCAGGGCTTCAGCAGGATCGCAGTCCCGTTGCCATTTGCTCGCTGTGCCCGTTCCGAGCCTCCGCCAAGTGCGTGGCTACCCGTCAGGCCAAGCTGTATGCCCACTACAAGACCCACCATCCAGGGCAAATCCCGTCCGGGGTCCCACACGGGAAGCGCCAGCCATCTGTCATTCAGGCGAGTGCTGGCGATAACTGCCATTGGAGGTGCCCGCTTTGTGATTTTGGCATTGCTGCTAGGGACGCCTTCTCTAAGAGTGCTGATGCTGTGACTGCCGATAAACTTGCCCACAAGACAGCCGCTCATCCGAGGGTTCCTTGGGCCAGGTTCAAGGCACTTGACCGCAAGAGCACCATCGACAAAGCTGCTGTCACACGCCGTGGCCGTGAGAGTGTCAAGCGCCTCAGTGCTGCCAGGGGTACCGCCTTAGAACACTTTCGGCTCTTTTGTTGGCCACGGGCCACTCCTTCAAAAGTCTTTGCTGCCAAAGGCGGGCTGAGATCATCGTTTGGGTGGCTGTGTCTTGAGTGCAAAACACCATTCCGGCAGCAAAGTGATGCACTGTCCCATGTAAAGCGTGGCCTCTGTGATCGCGCCAAGGCAAAGCGCAAAGCCAAGCGCCGTGTTGAGGCTGTTAAGACCCTCACCAAGGCCCATGCCGAGCAAACACCCGAGGGCCCAGTCAAGAAGCGGGAAAGCCATCTGCTTGAACAGGCCGAGATCATTTTCAATTTGCCGTTTTCGTCCGACTAGCCACTGTCAACATTGCTGGCAAGGGTGTGTCGTCTGTTGAAGCCATTTGCAATTTCCTTGCGGCAAACGACGTGCACATCTGCACCATTGCGGAAGCTGACATCAATGTTGCATCGGCCCCAGGTTTCCTTCGTGCCTGGAAGGCCCGAGGCTTTTCAGCCGCTTTATCTGTTCCCGAGGACTCCGGTCTGAGCCGAGTCGCCCTGGTCAGCTCCCTGCCATTTCGACCGTTCAGACTTGCAGAAGGTTTGGGAAACACCAGGTGCGCAGCAGGCATTTTTGAATTTCAGGGAACACCGCAACATGAGCAAATTGCTTTCGTGTCTGTCTACGGACAATCAGGACACCAGGCCGCCGCGGCCGCCCAAATTTCGGACATCCTGGCGGCTTGCACTGCGGGCCAAGGGCCCTTCGTGGTCGCGGGCGATATGAACTTCGAGCCCACAGAGGCCGTCCTGGGCGAAGCCCTTGCAGCAGGTGCCATCAGATCTTTAGACGACGCTGCGCAGGGCGCCGCCCTGCCGCCCACGGGCCCTGGACGTAGGCGCCGAATAGACCACGGAGTATGCCACTGGTCGTTGGCGGCTAGTGGCATCTCGCACGTGGAGCCGTCGTTCTCAGATCACCTGTCGGTAATCTATGAGCTCCCTCTTGACGCCCCCCAGTTTATGACTATGCCAGCCAGGAGCACGGTTTGTGCCTCTTCTGACGACCTCGAGCAGTGGCTCGCTGAGGCTGATTTCGATCCGTTCTGGTTTGCTTTAGCCACGGGGGATGTTGATAAGGGTTGGCAAGAGCTCTCCAATGTGGCCGAGAATTGCCTGTGTCACACGCGATCGGGCGATCATCCCCGGAGTCTGCCCTGGGCGCCTAGTGCTGCGGAGGTGCACTCTTGTAAAAGGTTTGAGGGGTCGGCTTCGGTGCGTGTCCTTCTCAAATTGCAGCGACAGCTCTCGACGTTGGCCAGTAAGCCGGATCAGGCCTTGAGGCGAAAAATCCTTAAGTCCCTACCCCGTGCCCGAACCATTGTGCCTGACCTCCCGTGGGCCCCTGAGTGGAATCTCGAAAAACTCCTCGGGCCTGTCGGGGAGTTGCTTGAGGCTTGAGACCTTTCAAGAGCAAGAAACTTCTGCAATTCGGACTAGATGGAAGGCAATGCTGAGGGAAGACACTGCCCGCCAGCGTGCTTTTGTCAAATCCAGGGCCGATGCCCAGCTTGAGTTTGAAAAACGCTGCCCAAGCCAGGCGGAAGCACAAGCCGCTGGCCATGTGCATCCATCCAAGGTAGTACGAGCTCAGGCCCAAGCTTGGCTTTGCAAGTGGGAGTCCGAACCTAAACCTAAACTTGATGCCATTGCGAAGGTCCTTCAGAAGGTTCCTGCTGTTGAGCCCACACACGTTGAAGTTCAGTTTGACCCCGGCGCGCTCAGGGCCATTGCTGCTTCATTTGCGAATAAGGCTGCCGGGCCTGACTGCTGGCGAGCAAAGGACTTAGCACGACTGCCCAACCGGTGGTGGCACGCGGCCGCCCAACTATGGCAACATGTGTGGGATCGGGGCCAAGTGCCGAAGCTATGGAGGTTCGCCAAGGTCACCTTGATCCGCAAGCGAGGCGGGCCCAAAACCCGCCCCATTACTCTCACTCAGGTAATTCGGCGAGTTGGGACCAAGCACATTGCACGTGCACTCCGTCCCTGGACCCTCAAATGGGCTTCTTCCAGCGACCACGGTGGCCTCCCGGGCCGCTCCACTTCGGACGTCTTGTTTCAGCTTCAGGCTGCAATCAAGCGGGGTGTCAACACTGCTGCATTGATGGACGTTGCTGGGTACTTTGATTCCCTGAATGTGCCGGCCATGGGCAGAGTCTTCAATAGATTAGGTGCACCACCCCAGTTGTTACCGCTCCTTGAGTCGTTTTATTCTGAGGCCCAACGGTATTTTAACTTCGAGGGTTCGTATGCCCCGGGTGTTCATCAGGTTCGTTCGGGCTTTGGGCGAGGCTGCCCGCTATCGCCTTTAGCGGCGGCAGCTTTATCTCACTGCTGGAGTGAGTATGTCAAAGCTTCTTCTACCAATATCGGTGCTCAAATTTTCATGGACGACCGCACCCTCTGGATAGAGCCCCGGGGCTCCCTTCAGGACCTCGATGCCGCTTTGCTTGCAAGTGCAGATTTCGACCAGGCTTTCTCGTTACAGCTTGCGGCGGACAAATGTTTTGTTGCAGCCAAGCATCATACGGAGGCCACTCGCCTCCTTGCTGCCAAGTGGAATTTTCTGACTTGTGGATCCCTTGAGCTTTTAGGTGTGTCCTTCGACTTTGAGGGAGCTGGGGCTATCCCGAAATTCTCGCTTCGAAAAGCGGTTCTCAGATTGCGATTGCTTCGGTGGACGCAGGCTGCAACCACATCCCGAATCATGCTTGTGCGGTCGCTTGTCATGCCTTGTTTGGCATGGGCGGCAGGGTTTGCCAGACCGAGTGCTAATGATGTCCAAGCCGTGCAACATGAGGTTCGCTTCTTGTTTAGCTCGGGGTACGGTGGGGATGTGGCCACCGTTGCTTTTTACGAGTTGCTAGGGTGGGGTTCAGAACCTTCTTTCGCCCTCGACCTAGGCCTGTGCCGGCTGTTTTGGCGATGGGTCTCTAAGCCGCCGGTATGGCTGGAAGAGGTCCCGATTGGACACTGCCCAGGGCGCTGGCATGCGCAACTTCCTGAGACTGAGAGCCTGCTGGCTCGCACGGGCTGGTGGTTCTCTCGTGACGCCACAGCTTTGTGCCGAAGGGATGCCGCTGGAGCCCTCAGGACTGTTCACATCGGCTTTGAAAGTTTTCGCATCGTCCAGGATTGGCTTGAAGGGTTCTACCGTCAACAATACCTCAGCCGTTGCCGAAGAGTGTCACAGAGCATGCACAGGTTGCCTGATGATGATACCGCTCGTGGTCTCGAGCTGCCGGCCCCTCCGCGAGGCTTTCGCATCGGGTTGCAAGGCCACAAAAGAGTTCTCGCTGACAGATCGTCGCTTTTCCATCGTAGGGCGGCTTTTCTTTCAGGCGGCACCACATGGCACTTTGAGAAAAGTTTAGGGCCTCGCCGTGACCAGCTGCACCTTCGGTGTTTGTGCGGGGCACTGCGACCGAGCCGTGCTCACTTGCTTTGGGTGTGCCCCTCCACGGACGACCTCAGGAGCGGCCTCGAGGCCCCCAAACACCGGGGCGAGGAGAGGCTTTTAGCCAAGCATCTCGACGAGCCTCCACTTCCACCGCCTGCTGTGGATGCTGACGGGCTGGTAGATGAAACGGCTGAAGCCATTCAGGCGAAACTGCAGGAGTCCACGTCCATTGCGATTGCAACCGATGGTTCCGCAAAGGACGGCGTGGCGGCCCATGCGGTCGTCGTGCATACATGTGCCAATGCGTTTGCTGGTGGCAACAATTGTGAAGACCAGTCTTCGTTTCGAGCCGAGCTTTGCGCTCTGCTTCTGGCCCTTAAAGCTGTGGCTGTGGCGGCCTCACGCGGAGCCAGGGGGAGCATCACGATAGCTGTAGACTGTTCGGCGGCCCTTCAGGCTCGCTTTTCGTGTCCGTCTCTCCCACTGTTTTCTGTTCATTTCCAGCAGCTTTCTGCTGAGATCCGCTGCCTTGGAATTGATCTTCGTTTCATGTGGGTCCCGGCACACCACCGTAAGGCATCTTGGGCCCCCACGCACTCTTCTTTCAGTGCTGCCTTCTTGCGATCCTTAAATGATGCCGCCGACCGCGCTGCCAAGGACTGTGTAGCTAGACGGCTCAAAGGGTCTCTTAGAGAAAAATGGGTTGCCGAGGCTACTCGTGTTAAAGCGTGGGAGGAGGCTGCAGTCAGAGCTTCTGCAAAGGCTGCCGAAAGGCTCCACTGCTTCCTTGAAAGTTTTCCCCGTGCTGGGACTGAAGTTGCCTGCGATGCCAGCATGGACTACTAGCCTGGTTTCGTGGCTCTGAACCGCCCTCTGCTGGTGGTACACCTCCTGCTGCCACTCGACTCTCGGTCGACGGTGGTGCTGCTGTGTGCTGAGCTGTGGGCTACCGTTGCCTCTAAAACCTCGAGCTGTGGTTTGACCGCCTTTGCTTCGAATGGCCTACCGCGACTTTCTGCTGTGTGACCTGACCTCGGAGCTTTCCCGCCATGTCCCGCCGTGTCCCGCCATGTCCCGCCCATGTCCCGCCCATGTCCCGCCCGTGTCCCGCCATGTCCCGCCCATGTCCCGCCCATGTCCCGCCCGTGTCCCGCCATGTCCCGCAAGTGCCACGAGTGCTCAGACTTGTAGCTTTCTGCAGCTCCCGCGCATGGTTTTCAGAACTGGGCTTTTGCAGCTCACATTTTTACTGTGAACTGCTTATAGAAGCTTTGCTGTTTTGTGGTGCAAACGAAACTCGAGTGTTTTGCACACGGACAAGCTTTTGCATTCTGGAGTACCGTGGAAGAAGCATCTGGACTATTGCTGGCTCCGATACTTTGCCTACAGACTACTTTGTCTTGGGGCGTATCGGTACACTGCATTACAAGAAGCTGACAGAGGCGCGGAGCATCAGAATCGAACTCGTTCCGGTCCCAAGTCCGGACTGTGCAATGGTCTGGAGGTTGGTCCTTTGGGTTTTCACTCTAATCAGTTGCACAGGGCACGAGGGTGGCATCTGTGCCATGACAGATGCCGTAGCAACACCAGCTTCACAACGGATAGCTGGCATACCGGTTGCGAAGCACAATGGCGTATGGGCCACAGGGGACTTCGGTCTGATATCCTCTAGGAACAAGCAGATCATTGTCAAAAGAACTTTCAAAAGAGCCTGCAGGCGAGCTTTTCGCCTCGGCTCCACCATGTACAGGGGACGACCATTTACATTGCATGACATTCCCGAGGACATGCGACAGTGCCTGCAAGCTGAGACGCCTTCAGTCTCGCAGTCGGGATCTTGCTTGCAGTCCTCCACCCGTACCACGCAGCACTCTATATCTCCTGAACATATCAGACGTACTAAGCCGACGCAGCCGCGACTTAGTTATATGGTATGGAATGCTGGTGGTCTTCCTTATGATGAATTCATGATATGGACAACACAAGCCACGTATGACGTTTTGATAGTAGTGGAGACACGCATGAGTTTCACTTCGGAGTGGAAGCTTCCAGGATGGCATTGTGTGCACAGCGGCCATCGGAACTCTGGCATCTTGATCATGATCGCAGACAGGGTGTGCAACATGGACGGGGTCACCTGGAGAGAAGTACTACCGGGTCGACTTGTTCACCTTCGGCTGCATGGAAAGTCCAATATTTTTAATCTTATTGGGGCGTATCAGTATGTATGGAAGCCGCAGTCATCGAGTAGCATGGCGAATCGCAACAAATTTTGGAAACAAATGCAGAACACTCTACAGCAGTGTCCAAGTAGGGACATAACTCTCGTGCTGGGTGATTTTAACACTGATTTGGAACCTCGAAAGGGGCGTGTTGGCCCCATCAACTTGAATCAGTTGGCTCCGAACTTCACTCGATTTGAAGATCGAGAACAGCTTGGGCAGATCTTGGATTCGTTTAACCTGGTGATCCTTAATTCTTGGAATGGTTGGCATGCCACTTACAAGTTTGAGGGTGCCAATGAAGCTCAAAGCAGAATTGACTTTGCCATCACTCGCAGACCTCAGGCAGACATGCTGGCTCGTCACACTCAACTCCTCGATGATTTTCCGGTTGCTAGACATCGCACAGGATCAAGACATGTACCTGTAACGGGCACCATTCCTGTGGTCTGGACTCCTTGGAAGCCGAATCAGCCACCTGGAAACAAGTTCACGGTCCAGCAGCGCAGGGATATTCATGAAGCATGCAAACTTCAGACAACACAGTGGTGTGCGTTCAGCAGCGCCGTGACCGTCGCCGTGCATGGGCTCTCGGATGGCACGTTTGAGCAGGTGGAGGCCATTCTGACTTCTAAAACACATCAATACTTTCCGGCCGAGTCGCAGGTAGTGCGAAACAAGCCTTTTCAAGACCATGCCTTGGCAGGACAAACACGTCAGATGTGGAGCCTGCATGCCCAAATGAAGCGGTGTAATGGTCAGGACCTGCGATCTCTACTTCAAGCGTGGCGACTTCGTGCCCGTTTTCAGGCCATCAGCACTGCCCTGAGAAAGCGTTCCAAGGTGATTAGGCGTGAAAAACTGGAGACTTTTCTTCAGGAAGCATCCGAATGTGCACTCAAATACGATGCCGCGGGATGGTATAAACGTATCAACTCCCTTTGTCCTAGGCAGGAAGCTCGGCGGGTGCACATACATGATGCGAAGGGTCGGCCTCTCGGGCCAACAGGTTCACTAGAGTGCTTGCGCGAGTACTTTGGCGAGCTGTTCGGTGATTCAGACTTCAACTTGCAGTCCATGGAGCCCATGAGTGAACTCCCCTTCAGTCTAGATGATGTTCGTCAAGAGCTTCAAGCATTGCCAGCGCTAAAGGCGCTGATACCTTCTACGGCGCCGGCGACGGTGTGGAGGCAGCATGCTGGCTTGATTGCACCCTACCTCTATGCCAAATTGCAACAACATTGGTGTGGAGAGCATTGCAGCATGCCTTCCGATTGGCTGAATGGTCTTCTTGCCTTATTAAACAAGCCAGGAAAATCGCCGAATCGACCAGAACATCTTAGGGCTATATGCCTTCAGCATCCCGCCAGCAAAGTTGTGGCAGGTGTGGTGACAAAATTGGCAGCCGACCATGTGGCCCGGCTCTTTGAGTCTCTGCCCTGTTTTGCGTACCTTCCCTGCAGATCGACCGGACATTGCTTGCTCAGAGTATTTGAACATTGCCGAGCCGTTAGGTCATTGGTTACCAGCACCAGACAACACAATCGCACACATAGAGCCAAACATATGTTGACAGGCGGAGTACAAATTGCTCTGGACATGCAGAAGGCGTTCGATGTCGTGAACAGGCCGTTTGTGCTAGAGTGCATTGATGCAATCGAGCTGCCGCCTGACTTGTCTGTGGCCCTGAAAACCTCGGTTATGAATGGAACGTACACGATTCAACACAAAGGGGAGACAGGAACCGTTGCAGCCCGCAGAGGCATCAAGCAGGGAGCCAAAGACTCCCCTTTGATCTGGAACATCGTGATGTTGGGGGTGCTTCGGCGCCTCGAGGCCAAGCATGGGCGGGATTGGATTGCTAAGCATTTAACGATATTTGCTGATGACATTCACGGGGGATGGACGTTCACCAATGAAAACGAAGCTGGCAAAGCTATTGGTGATATCGGGGTCCTGCTTACAACGCTGGAGGAAATGAAATTCCGAATCAACTACAACAAGTCGGTCGCGATGATGGCTATCGCAGGTGCGAGGGCCACACAATTTCAATCCAAGTATGTTCATCGTTACAAGGAAGGACCTTTTCTTCGCTGTGTGGTCTCAACCGCAGATGTGAAGTTTCTACCTATGGTGAGCAAAACGGGCTATCTGGGGGCGAGCATCAGCTATCACCGATTTGAGCGTGACACCATAGATAGACGAGTCCAAGCTGCGCAGACGGCGTTTGCTAGGCTCAAGAAGGTACTGTGCGACAGAGTTCACCATCGATTGGCGGACCGACTTCGGTTATACAACACATGTGTATGGTCTACTCTTACTTATGGGGTCCTCGAGGTTGGGGTCGACTCTTATGGCTTAGGTCGTATCCATCGTCTCGTGGCCAAGCACTTTCGAATCATGGTTCGAACTCGTGACCATGAACACCATGAAACCACTAGAGACCTCTTCGGCAGACTTGACCAGCCTCTTCCATGGCAACATCTTGCGACCATGTTGGCGGCGAAGCGTAAGAAACAGGAGTCTAATCGACGTCACCTTCCAGCGCGAGACATCACTCGGTGGCTGGATCTTCCTTCCAGTCCAGCACTTATTGACAGTGCCACCGCTGAGAAGATCACGGGAACACAAGAAGAGAAATGCACTGTGGAGCCGACGCTATCTTGCCCAGACTGCAAGTTTACATGCCGCAGCGCTGCAGCACTTAAAACACATCAGCGCAATGAGCATCCGGATCGAGCCTCGAAGTCTTCTACCATTGTCTTCGAACCACTTCGTGATTCCTTTCAGGGCACAGCAGAGTGCAGGCATTGCGGCTTGAAGTTGCGGCACAAAACCAACTTGGTTCAGCATATCGTCGGCGGTGCATGTGCTAAGTTCGATGAGGATGCAGGCTTTGCCATTCAACCACTGTGGACCCGGACCGACTTCGAGTCTTCACTGGCTCAGGGGGGGGCTGTTAAGCTGCTCATGCAGGATCAATGCTGTGCTGCCATGCGCGGTGGTTGCGGTTTGTGTGGACAACAATGTACACTCAAGGGCTTGTCAAAGCACCTTGCATACAGTCATGGAGCTATTGCGCAATCCATCCGGGAGCGATCGAATGCTTTGCACAGGGAGGTTGTTGTTCCCAAAAGCAGCGGGGTCTGTAAATTTTGCATGGAGCGACTTTCAGGTAAATCGACTCATGTGTGCAATGTGGTGCTACATGCTGCTGCTCTCGAGTTTGTCTTCAAGTCCCAGCCGTCCAGTACAGCCGTTGAGGAGTCAAGGCCAAGTGATGCTGACGATGGGCGCCCAAGTACCTCAATCTCGAAGGCATTGCAGTCCGGAGCATCCGCCCAAGCCATCAGTTTGCCACGTGTGCATTGCCCGCATTGTTCTAGAGCTTTCTCTGACAAGGCGAAGCTCCGAGATCACCTGCGTCACAAGCCGCCCAAGTACAGGCCCCGATGCACTCAGGTGGAGCCAGGACGTGTAAGATGCAAACGGTGTGGTGAAGAGATGCCTGCATGCTTGTTTCCAGCACATTACCTTGATAAGCATGCTGCCGATGCCAAACAAGCTACGTTGGATGGCTCGAATCTCGTGACCAGAAAAGGACAGACCTTGGACCCAGCTCGCCGGGATCAGACCTCAGCCTGCACATCGACGGCAAGTAAAGATGACTGCGGCCAGCTTCTTCCAGGATCAGAGCTTCCCCGACCAGTGGATGGAGGGCGAAGATCAACCACACCTGGAGCTGATGGAGACCATGGCGCCTTTCATGACGGGTCACACGATGGGCCCGATGAACATGGCAGACGGTTTTCATTCCCTCTTCCAGACTCCCACGCCGAAACGACAGGGAATGATGAGAGGTCAGCATTCACAGAAGCGACAGCGCGGATCACAAGGTCATGCGCAGCAGGTGAGGGGCCCCGGTCCCGGTCTAGGACCCCAAGGCGTGTCGCTCCCGGCTCTGATACGGATGATGGCAATCCAGCTACAGCGCCAGGAAGAGGCATTGCGAGTACTGGCGCAAAGCACCGAAATGATGTTGTTCATGCAGGCAGGGCCAGGCTCTTATCTGCCCAACCTTCTGCAGTTGAGCCAGACGTGGCATCAGCAACAGGCGGCGAAGCAGGTGGACAAGCCATTGCGTCAACACATGTCGGTGGCTCTTTGGACGGAGCTCGGAGCACGGGTCACGAAGGCCCAAGAGCAAATAGCCCAGGAGCTGGGGCAGGGTCTGATGGCAAAAAAGATCCTCAATGCGGAAGGGTCTTGGGCATACATGGCGTGGGACCAGGCGACGAAAAGTCTGGTTCCCACGACGCGAGAGCCCATCAAGATGACGGACATGCACCAGCTGCTGAAGGTGATCATCGAGCACCTCAACATGCCTGGAATGGTCACGCGCTTCAAAGCACACAAGGCGCTAAAAACAGTGAACATGCAAGCGGCGGCCTGTGTAGTCCCGTGGCAGCTGGATATCTCCTTGCGCCACCCTCAAAGCTCGCGCTTGTGGACGAGTCTCGTGACACTTCAGGGGAATGGAGTGCTACAACTTCTCAACACACAGATGCGAGCGGCCACCCTTCGGCGGTCCAAATTGTGCGATCAGATTGCCCAGCAGGTGTTCAAGAAGAATGGCGGGGCTTTCTAAAGCAGCTGACACTTCACAATGCTGATCAATGCTGCTATGCCAACTCAGTGATCTCAGCTCACTTGTGGGCTTTGATGACGGGGCCCTCACCGCGTAGTGAGTCGATTTGGGTACAGCACCTACGTAGGACTTTGGTGGCGCATGAGTGGCAAGGTTACCTCAAACATCTCCCCCCGGTCGATTCCCTTATGAAAGACTGGTTCACCGAGCATAGCGATCAACGACAGCATGATGCCGCCGAGTTCTACCATTGGTGTATGCAGACTAGTCAGTTTCAACAGCATTCGGGGTATTGGTGGCGATTTGAAAAACATGCTTCGCTGCTAAATGTGTGCATCCCGCTCTTGCTGCAGCACGGCGCTTTGAGTCTGCAGTCGTCTATTTCGCAATGGCACAGGAGTTCTGACGTGGTACATGTTATGTGCTCCCAGGCCCAGTTCGTGTGCATGCAAATCGGAGACCGACTTCGAGCAGAACAGCCGCAATGGCCTGAGATACTTGATCCGGATTTTCGCTTGACTCTGCCTCACCTTGTGGATGACGCTGGAGTTCCATCAGATGATAACGTGGAGTGGCGAGCATACCAGGTCAGTGCATGTGTACTTCGCAAGGGGTTTCAGAGGGAACATGGGCATTGTCAGGCGATGCTCTTCAGCTCATCGGGCGTCTACTTGTGCGATGATGGCCGGAGTGCCAAGCTGCTCAACGATGGCGACGCCATTCAGGAGTTACAACACATGTACATGCTTTGGGTCGTGCGTGATCCTGATGCTCAGGTCCCCCAGTCATGGACATGTGAGGCAGATGATGCGATTGCTGCGGTGGCGGTGCCGAGCAACTCATCCCAGGCCTCGCTCCTGGGTGCGTCGTTTTCGATTGCCGATCTCTTGCAAGCTCACTTTGGATGAGGAGGGTGTCTTCACTTGAGTTGGTGACTTTGAGCGTGGCTGAGTTCCTTCTTTCTTAAGCTAATTTTAAGACGAGTGCGAGCTGCATGATGCATGTTTTGTTACACGGGTCCATTCGGGCCAACTTGACGACTGCTGGAGCGTGATGCCCTGAGCGCATTGCGTGAAATGTGCTCCCATGAATACAGCTTAGTTGCGGTAACAGATTTTCCAGTGCCCAGTTCTAGATCAAGAAAGGTGGGCCCCAAGATGCCAGCACTGGAATCTTAAGCTGTTGTTTCCGAGTAACATCATTGGGCCAGGGAACTAGAACAAAATCAAGACTCCCACAAGAAGGAGCCCTGGACCATGTAAGACACTACTGTGCATAGTTTCAAGGAGTGGCCGCCGAGCTGGGGCACTTGCGGGGGTGCGGTACAGGTTGGAGCTTGGAGCCGATTATAAACCGACCATCCTTTGGTCAAATGAATTCTCTTTTGGTGATGCCTGGGAGAACCAGTTGAGGCATTACATCGTTAAGTCGATATGTTTTTGAATTCGTTTTGAACTTCGCTCATTAATTTGTTTTGGCTCGTACTCGGATGCTCTTTGGTGTGAGACCATACGCAGTCACACACATCTGTATAGCATTATGGGAGGGTGTTTTGGCCACTTTTGTACAGTTTTAGTGGGCCAAAACGACACCAAAATTATGATGCGCGCGCGGGGGGGGGGTTGAGAACGTGAATGGCTTTCGAGGATGAAACTCCTCGTTCATGGCCTTTCCTTTTGCATGTTTTTGTACTTTAATCCAAACTTCTATTTGGTCGCACTCTTCAATTTCATTTCCCGCATCTTTTCTGTAGTTCTTATGGCTGGGCTGCAAAGGCTTTCTAAGGCACCACGGTGCACGGCCTGCGCCTATGCTGTCTGTTTGTGATTGTCCTAGGGGTAAGCTCGTCTTTAAGACGACCTGTATTGTGTACAGTCAACGATACAGTAGGCCCACGACAGCGTCGGAGACGACAGCTTCGTTGCAAAGCAAAAAAGCCATGTCCCGCCCGTGTCCCGCCCGTGTCCCGCCCATGTCCCGCCCATGTCCGGCCCCTGTCCCGCCCTTGTCCCGCCCGAGTTCCGCCCAGCCCCGGTCCCGCCCACGTCTCATGATGTCCTTTGTGTCCTCTAAACTCTCTGCACAGCAGCTGATATCTCTCGAGGCTTTGTTTGTGTTAGCAGCAAAGAAAAAAAGCGCCAGGGGTATGTCTGGCAAACGCAAACGAGGTGACTCTCCAGTGCATGAGACCGATGCGACCCAGGAGCCGGGCAGCAGTGTGATCACCCGCACACAGGAGCGATCCGAGCGATCCCGATCCCCGCGAGGGGAAAGGGTTGCGACTATCATTTGGAAGTGGTGCTGGAAACGAATGGAGACAGATGATGGGACCATTTGGTGGTGGCAATGGTGGAAGGAAGGGTCCAGAATCTGAGTGCGGTTTTTTTCGGGTCAGCCCGACAATAAGAGTTTGCGGTGGAATGCTGTCGCCGAATTGCATGACTCAGAGATTGCATGATTGCCTGTCTCAAGGCCTTGCATGGAAATGGAAACAAGTGCATTGCAAGGGTAGACTGTGCCACCCAATTGCCTGACTGAGAGACTGCATTGCATGATTGCTTGTCTTTTTTCCGTGGGTGGAAATGTTTACATCAGTCCTGAGTTTGTCACTGAGAGTGAGCAAAGCCAGTTCCAAGAATAGCCTAGACAGCCGGAGTCATCATCCTGATTTCTTTTCTTTCTCAAGCCAAGCTTTTGTTTTTAGTGGGTTGCAGCATGATGGAGACTGGGGCAGCGAAGCTCCTGTATGCGATGAGTCCTTGGAGCTCAAAGCTGGGGCGTGCACCTGTGGTTGCTGAGCCCTGTGTAGGCATCTCTGCTTATCGAGAGTGGATGCAGAAAGCAGGGCTTGTTTACAGGCCATGCGCAGCCTACGATTTCAACATGGACTTGGTGCCGTTTTGGCGAGCTCTGCGAAACCAGGGTTTGCAGGGGACTTCGGAAGTCAAACTTGGTTTGCAAGAAGGGGACATCGAGGGGAATGTCGTGCTGTCAAAACTGTCAAGTGCGGAAGGCTTGATAAGCGGGCCCCCTTGTCAGCCTTTTGCCTCCACAGGTTTAAGGCAGGGCGCCCAGGACGAAAAAGGCCGCACAGATGTTTTTGAATCAGTTGTAAGCATGATATGTGAGGAAGGCTCGCGTGGCTGTCTTCTGTTTTTCATTCTGGAAAACAGCTCACATTTGGCTGATGCCAACCATGCTGAGTTTCTGAATGAGATGCTCTTGAGACTTGAAGTGTCACTGCCATATTTTTTGGTAGACACCGTGAAAAAGGATGCTGCGGAGTTTCTGCCAGTCAAGAGAGGTCGTTTTTTCATCAGAGGGCTAAGGAGAGACTGCCTGCCAGACCCCATGCAGGCGTTCCTCCCTGCCCCCCTGTGCTGCACGGATCTGCTCCCGGCAGTCACAGTGGAAGAGATTTTGGATCTGAGCTTGGCTGCGACCGATGTGCAGAGTTTGTGTGCAGGGCACGCTGCTAACCTCGCATTGTACAAGCAGACCATATCTCAGTGCATCGAAGAGCATCGTGCCCAAGGCAAGCCGCTGCCCTCGAACACGGTTGTTGTGGAGCTCGACCGAAACCCCTTGAAAACTTTCGGCGGGAAGTGGAGTTGGGGCAAGATCCCATCACTGAGGACTACGGGGCCACCTTTGTTTCTTCTGAGTTGCGAGGACTTGTCGAGGCCATGGCAGGTCATGCGACTGCACAGGTGGCTCAGCATCGCTGAGCGGTACAGCGCTCTGGGGCAGCGTGCAAGCCACGCGGCCTTGTTCTCGAGAGACACCCATGCCCTGCATGCGATCGGGAACGCTCTCTCGCCAGTGCAGCTGGCCGCTGTTGCCTCGCCGCTCGTGGAGGCAGCGGTCAACTCTGGCGTGCTCACTGCAGGCAACCGTTGCAAAGCCTGCGCAGTGGAGCTTCTGCCGCACACGAAGCCACCGGGTACATCAGCAGCTTGTATCCTTGAAGAGACCCCGAGGCCAAGCGCCACAAAAGGTTCCAAACCAAAGGCTGCAGTTGAAGAGGCAACACAAAAGACTCGAAAACCGAGGGCCAAAAGCAGTGCAAAGCCGAAGGCTTCAACTGAAGAGGCAAGCCCAAAGACCCGAACCCCGAAGGCCAAAACAGCTACAAAGCCAAAGGCTTCAACTGAAGAGGTAACCCCAAAGACTCGCAACCCCAAGGCCAACAGGGTTCGAAAGCCAAGGGCTCCAACTGAAGAGGAAGCTCCAAAGACTCTGCCTCGTGACACCAGCGCAAAGCCAGAGGCTTCAGCTGAAGAGGAAGCCCCAAAGACTCTGCCTCGTGACACCAGCACAAAGCCAGAGGCTTCAGCTGAAGAGGAAGCCCCAAAGACTCTGCCTCGTGACACCAGCACAAAGCCGGAGGCTTCAGCTGAAGAGGAAGCCCCAAAGACTCTGCCTCGTGACACCAGCACAGCTGGTAGATGGCACCCAGGACTTACCACGTCACCAGCCAGAAGGCAGCACCCAGGACTTACCACGTCACCAGCCAGAAGGCAGCACCCAGGACTTACCACGTCACCAGTCCGATGACTTGGAGCTAGAGCTTGAGCGACTGGTTGACGAGCTTTTTTCGGATGATGATCCGGGCATGGACGTTGATGATGCTGCGCCACAGAGTCCACTCGTCCTGAGTGAGAAAGCAACACACCTCTTCGAGTGTTTGGCTAAAGCCAAAGCTTCATCCAAAAACTGGCTCTCGCCAGCAAGCAAGAGCTCCAAGAACGAATCTGAGCCAGCACAAAGCTCCGGAAGCAAGGTTGGCGACAGACGGAGGCGTTCTACTAGCTCAGGGCGAGACATGCCAGAGAATGCTCAGCGCAAGCTGCGTTTCCCACCTCACTTGAACCTGCCAAAAGAAGCGATCCACCTCTCGGATTCCGACTAGCGCTTCTAAGCGGTGTCGGTTGCCATGGTGGCGGTCTGCCTGTTCGTAGATAGGACCTGCTAGGATGGTAGGTGGATGAGCAGATGTGTGTGTGTGTGTGCACACAGCAAGCTTGAGAATAGTGCAAAACAGTCTTCCGATAACCCTTCTGTGTTCGCTGAGTAAGCTTGCCGGGTAGTTCCCTGATGACAGCCATTGAACTCAGGGTTCTTGTTTTTGTGTCTTTGAGATATCTCATTCTGCAGCGATTTGTTTGGCTCCGCAAGCCCCTCAGCTCCCACACTCGTGCTCCCCTGCCCCGCAGCAAGCATGACAGATGCCCCGGACCAGGAGATGCCTCAGAGCATCATGTGCATCAGGTGTGAGGAAGAGACAAGCATCTTGACGAGCTACCCAACTGGAAGGAACTGCTTGAGGCGGATCTGCTCCTGCTGTTCGTCCACAGACCGGTGCCTCGGTCGGATGGCTAAAGCACCGAAGAAGGGCTCTGCCGAAGAAGCCAAAGAAAGCGAGGAGGCCAAGAAAGCTCGAAAAAGCGCTGAGGCCCTGAGGGGAAGCGTGGCCAAGATGGGTTCCTCGGAGCGTGCCCAGTGGTACCGCCAAGAGAAACGGAAGCGGGCAACCGAGTCAAAGAAAAGCCGCAGGACCTTCGCAACGGCAGTGGGGGCCTTGGAAGAGACTCGCCAGACTGGGAAATTGCAGCGGCTCACGATACATGACCCCCCGCGACTGGTGCGCACGGGAAATGATCCTGAAGCAGTACAGTACCTTGGAGGATGCTATGGCAGCCTACGAGCAGCGCTGCACAGATCCGGACGTTGTGACCAAGGAGATCAACGGGGAACTCTGCCTCCGGGTCAACAACGGAGGTCTGGAAAATGTCGTGGACCGCCATACCGTTGCAGCATCCGTGCGGCAGCGGACTGACCTTGCGATGGCGAGCAGCTTGATGGTTTCGAAGAGGAAATCGGACCTCGCATGAAACGTGCTTCTGACAAGCTCCAAACAGAGCGGCTTCTGTCAGAGCAGCAGGGCAAGCAGGCCTACGTTCCGGCCGTCGCGGTGCGACGAGATTTGGAGCAAGAGAAGGAAGTTGCTGAGAACAGAGCTGCTGAATTTCAGCAGCAAGCCTTGGCACTCAAGGAGAAAGCTGAGAAGTCCAGAAGCTTTAAAGTTGAATCCCACCGATGTCTGCAGCTTGGCGAAAGCAGCACAGCTCATGCTCTGCTCAGCATCTCGAAGGTACTCCAACAGCTGCCGGGTGCTTCTGTTGGTATGTAATCGGAATTTCGCAACATCAGTGCATGTGGAGGGGACAATTCGTTGGAAAAGTCGGCCGCAGCAGTCTTGTGGCCGATGATGTTAGTGCATCGAACACAAAACAGACTGCCACTGGCTCCTTTGTTCTCCATGGAATGCTTTAGGGCTGACTCGTCAGCCACCAAACACCCAGCCTGCCAAAGACGGTGTGCGGCTGGTTGCAGGGGCGAACATGGATGCCAGCTCGAAAATCGTGTGGCTGCACAAAGGTCCTGAGCATGTACTTCAGGATCACCGTTAATCCTCCAAGCTTCTGGCATACATTGCTCCTCAAGACTGTGAGTGGAAACCACATGGATTCGCTGGCAAGTGTGCTCCTCGCCGGCCGGCCAGGCCCGCTCCATGGTCTCCAGGGCCTGCTCCAGCCAGCTCTGCCACGTGGAAGCTCCGCAGGAAGTGGGCCCACGTGGCCACGCCTAGGTCCAGCATGCAGGCGCAGGCGGGCTTGCTGTACCACCCCCTTCCGACGTAAGGCAGCCGGTCCAGCAGCCCCTTCCGCCCGTCGCAGGGCAGGTCCACGTAGGTGAGATCTGCGAGCTTGCCCTCGACCGCGGGCAGGATGTTATCCAGAGGGCAGAACACGGGGATGGGGAAGCGCGCGTTCGCGAGCCCGTTTTTCCGGCACCTGCAGACATCGATGCCCTGGCAGGGCCGCTCCGCGTCCCACTTCTGCAGCTGGCAGACCAGGGGCGGCACTCGCGGGCTGGCCGCGTAGCTTCGGTAGGCGTGGCGGGAAAAGCGGCTTTCCAGGGTGGTGCAGTGGCTCCCCTCCAGGGTGGAAGGACTGCCTCACCGGAACGACGTGGTCCAGCTCGCAGGTCTCCGAGGTGATGGGGGCTCCGCAGAGCTTGCACATCCCCGCCTGCTCCACCAGCACCGTCGTTGTGGCCCCCCTCTAGCCCAGCAGATGCAGGAAGGTTTCCAAAGTGGCCCCGGCCAGGCGCTGGCCCCTGTAGGGCACACCCAGGCTTCCCATCCACTCCCGCAGCACCTCCGCGTCCTCGCAGAGCTCGCGGATCACGCAGTCGGGCCCGCCGGCCACACGCAGGCGCCGGACCACTCGCGCAAGCCGCGCAAGGAGACCTTGGGCTGGTGACCATGGCCGAGAAGTTCGGCTCCGACTGCCTGGAGGTTGTCGCTCCAGTAATGCCCCGAAGCCACCTCGCCCGCCCACTCCTGCCACTCCGAGAACTCGGGCGTGGAGGAGTCCTTTCGCTGCCGCCTGTACCGCCAGCGGACTTGTAGAAGAAGGCGTGCCCGTTCCAGCTGGTGAAGGCCACCGCCCTCTCCTGCTTTTCCACGGGCTGGAAGCAGTCCAGGAGCTTCCCCCGGCAGTCGACGTAGAACATGGGGGCGTTCCTCCAGACGCAGAAGGTGCGGATCTCCGCCGGGCTCACGCCGCGCTGCTGCCAGTTGCCCGGGCAAATCGAGTTGAAGTCTTCCATGACCTCCTGCGGGGGCAGCTTCAAAAGCTCGGCTATTTGCCGAGGCACACAGAGTAGGTCTTGCCGACTCTCAAAAGCGCTTGCCAGGATCTGGTCCCCAGCGAAGAGCTGGTAGCTGACCTCCCGCAGCGCCCCCAAAGGTTGGCGGAGGCGCACCTGCGTGTCCACTCGGTTGTCAATGACTTGCATGCTGGCGGAGCTGTAGGCCCAGTCGTTGGTGGGGTGCAGGAAGTGGACCTCTCCGCTGATCTGTAGATCGGGTCGTCCTCTCCCGGCTGGCCCAGCTGCCGAAGCACGGCCTCCTTCACGTTTCGGGCGATCTGGGCCTCGCTCCAAGCGTCGTTTTGGCGGGAAAGGCCCAGCTCCAGCGCGGTGACGGGGAGGTACTCAGAGACTCCAATATTCCTTAATTAGGGAATATACCTTGAATCCATATTAAGGATCCTACTATAATTTAAGGTATATTCCTTAATTAAGGCATATTGGAGTCTCTGGGTAGTCGTGCCTCTCCTAGGCAACCCCCCTTGCGGCCTCGTCTGCGGACGCCCCGAATGACGACGGGGACGTGGGCGAGCCACTCGGTGTACTTGTCCCTGAAAAAGCTCTTGCCCAGCTTGGTCACGTGGTACTGGCCGTCGGGCTGCAGGGTTCGGACCAGCTTGCGCACGCCCCCGCGGAGCAAAATGTAATCGGAGGGGCCGTCTCGGATGAGCGGCTGGGTCTCGTCGAACTGCCGGTTAGGGGGGCGCCGGCCCACGAGGCCGTAGTAGAACCGGCCGGCTCGGGTCAAGGCCCCGTTGGGCCGGGAAAGGAGCACGGAGTTGACTCGGTGATCACGAAGGGGAAGGATTTGCGAGCCTTGCGCCGAGAACCTTGGTCTGGCCCCGGCGTCGGCTGCACGTCGTATCGCTTCGCGTTGTTGCATCCACGACATGGTTTTCTTTGGCGCAAGAAAAAATTCTAGAAGGGGCACTCGTCCTCGGGCACCTCCCGCAGCTGCAGATCCGTGACCTCGATAAGCAGCCCGCACTGGCCAGACATCATCCAGACCTGCCTGATCTCGGCGCGCGCCTTGCACTCGCGGTTGCTCAGATCGAGCACTTCCTCTGGCACGGGCTTGCCTTGAGGGCGCGTTCACCGCGGCGATCGCGAAGCGCTCCTTCAGGGTGATGGTTTTGTTCTCGAGGGTGCGCACCGTAAGGCTGAGGATTCCCACCCCGCGTTCCTCAATTCGCCGTCCTTGGGCATCCTGCATAACGATGTCGCCGTCCCACAGGCGCACCCGGTCCAGAGCGACCTTGAGCTTGATGAAGGGGTTGCCGCGGCTGGAGGTCTTGAGGCAGGATATGAAGCGCGACTCCACGTCCTGCGTGGTTGCACCGGCCGAAGAGCTTCGGGTCGCACAGGGAGCGGCTGGCGAGCTGCGAGAGGACCGCCCTTTCGATGGCGCGCAGCTCCGCGGACGCGGCCTCGTTGGGCTCCAAGCAGAGGGCCAGGCGCCGGGACTCCTCGCCTGCGTAGGCGCTGGGGTGCCAGAGAATGCGGATCCACTCCGAGGTCTGATACACGGCCGGCCCGCCGGTTTCCGACAACACGGGGAAGTACTTCCCGCCGCGGGGATTGGTCAGAAGGTCTCCGAGCTTGATCGCCATGCCTGGCTTGTCGCTCATGCTCCTTTTTATTCCCTTCAATAAACAAAATGTCGATCGCTGAACGCATCTTTTCCCCCATGACGGCGGGAGAGTGCCTCTGTGCGGCCGCGGGCCTGGCAGGCGTCCTCGGCGCTCTCTGGCTCATGTCCAGCCCCGGAGCGCCCGAGCCCGGAGGTGTGGCGCCGGCAAGCCACCCCATGCGGCTGCGAGGCCAGTGGCACGATCTCCTCGCGTAAGGTAAATGTGCAGCTACGAATGCTACAAAGCGCTGTGGATGAAAAAGAGCGATGGGCAGGGTCAAACTCTTCCCCACAACCGATTACACCTCAAAACAGCCACGCGACCCGATTGTTCCCCGCGTGCCGTGCACTGGCATCTTCCTCGGGCCGAGCAAGAGCGGGAAGACGGTGGCCCTGATCTCGGCCATTCTCGACCAGTACCGCACAGCCGGCGGTGAGTCGGTTTTCGAGCGCATCTACATCTTCTCGCCCAGCATCGACATCGACGACGGCTGGAAGCCAGTGAAGGATTTCGTGGAGCACCACATGGGTGTCAACACGGAGCGGGAGCAGGTCTACTTAGTCTACTTCGACAAGTGGGACGCGGGCGCCCTGCGCGGCATCATCGAGCAGCAGAAGAAAATCACCCAGAAGACGAAGCAGCTCGGCTTCAAGAAATTGTATGAAATCTTGATCGTGATCGATGACTTCGCCGATCAGCCCGAGCTCCACCGCCGCACGCTCGACGGCGCGCTCGACACGCTCTTCATCCGCGGGCGCCACATGCAGATCTCCACATGGGTGTCCAGTCAAAAACTGCGGCTCATCAGCGCCGCCGTCCGCGTGAACATGCAGTTCATGTGCGTCTGGCGCCTCCGCAACCAGCTCGAGCTGGAGGCCGATGCTGGAGGAACTGACGGCCCTGCTGCCCAAGCAGGAGCTGCGGCCATCTACCAGGAAGCGACGCGGGAGCCCTACAGCTTCCTCTTCATCCACTACCTGAAGCCCCGCGCGGAGATGTTCTACAAACGCTGGGAGGAACGCTTTGTCATCGAAAATGGGGAACCTGCTGAGCCAAGCGGTGGGCAAGCTCCTGGGGGGCGGCCCGCTGTGCGACAGTGAGTGCCATCACGTGCAGTGCTGCACGAGCACGCGGGGAGTCGTGGACCCGCGGCGGCTGCCTTACCCGGAGCGGGCCCGGCAGATCTCAGACAGGTCCGACAAGTCCACGCGGAGCTTCTTCCGTCGTAAGAAAAGGATGTCGACGACGATCTATGTCGATAGTCGCAAGAGAAGCGCCGGTGATAGCAGTTCATTTGAATTTGACATTGGGGAGACCCTCCACCTACAAACCGGGGCCAAGCTCTCCGTCTTCAAGTTCAGGGTGGCCGACGCCTTCCTGTCGACGGACCGGGGACAGTCCGTCTGGCCGCCTGGATCAGCAGCAACTACGCGACCGCCACCTACGTGGAGCAAACGAATGAAATCGGCGTGGCCTACGATGGCAACCGCCGCATCTTGAACGATCAGGAGATCCGAAGCCTCTTCCCGGGCAATGGTTCTTATCCCGCCGGCGCCACGCCCAGCCGCCCTCTCAGCATCAACCACCTGCTCGGGCCCAGCTTCATCGACGGCGTGCTGCAAGTGTTTGGATTCGTAACCATGAATCCCTACAGTGAGCTATTCCTGCGCTGCTCCACCTTGGCCACCGCAGCCGACATCAAGGGGCCTCTAGGCAACGATATCATCTGCAAGTGCATCATCAATGCGGAGCTCGGCTTTGTGATGTCCACCCGAACAGACGAGGGCCATTTCGTCAAGTTGCACGGGCCCATTACCCTGCGCACCCTGCGCTTTAAGTTGACAGACGTCGACGGCAACACGGTCAACACCCGTGGGACCAGTGTTTCTTTTGCAATTTACCTCGAGTACGACGATTGAAGACCAATGGAACTCGCGGGAGTTCGTGGAGAGGGGGGAGGTAATTAATTATTTATTTTTCTGAGCCGGAAAGTGGGCTTGTCATTTTTGTCATTCTTGTCATTCCTGTCACTGGACCCGGGCGTGCTGAAAGAGGTGCATTTTAGCGCCGAAAGGCGGGCTTGTCATTTTTGTCATTCTTGTCATTCTTGTCCATGGGGCCGGACGTGCCGAAACAAGTGCATTCTAGCGCCGAAAGGGGGGCTTGTCATTTTTGTCATTCTTGTCAGTCTTGTCCATGGGACCGGACGTGCTCAAAAAAGTGCATTCCAACACCCCGGAGAAGCCAGTGACAGAAATGACAAGAATGACAAAAATGACAAGCCCGCCTGGCGGTTCAGAAAAAAAAATAAATAAATAATTAATTCGTTAAGGAGGGACCGCGCAAACTTGACGAATTCGTGCATTTTGCAACCTTTTTCGTAAGTTCGCCACAGTGTCCGCGCGAACTTGACGAATTCGTGCGTCTCGCAACCTTGTTCGCAAGTTCGCCAGAGAAGTTCCGTCAACGAATTAATGAATTATTTATTTTTCTGAGCCGCCAGGGGGGCTTGTCATTTTTGTCATTCTTGTCACTAGCCTCTCCGGGGTGCGAGAACGCACTTTTTTGAGCTCGTCAGGGCCCCGTGACAAGAATGACAAAAATGACAAGCCCTCCTGGCCGCTCTCAAAAACAAATAAATAATCAATTAATTCGTGAAGGGGGGCCGTGCGGACCTTAAAAAAAATGTTGAAGACATAAAAATGGTGGAGAATGTGGAAATCCCCGTGGCCATGGCTGAGCCGTCCGTTCCGAGGGCTCAGCTCGAGGCTTCGCCAGAGCCTGCAGCGCCTCCTCAGCCGCCGGAGCCTGCTGCTGAGCAGCCTCTGCCGAGGGCTATGCCCGAGGCTTCGCCGGAGCCGCTGGCCACGTCCCCCGCCCCCAAGCGCCGCGGCCGCCCGCCAGGGAGCAAGAACAAGCTGTGAAACCCTTAGCTTGCTTCCCGAATCTGTGACTGCTGTTTGATCGGTTTGTCAGTCCACGAGGGCATGCTTCGACTGAGCCGTTGCGACCTGCAAGCACTTTCGACCGCAGGCGCCTTGAGCAAGGAAAACAGAGTAGAGTGCCTACTCCGAGGGTTCGCTGCGCATTACATGGTAGCGGAGCGCTGGTGACGACCAGTGCTCCGGGACCGTGGACCGATTGGCGAGGGGACGCCCTCGCGTGCTCAAGGACCCAAAGAATCTTCTTAGGCTGTTAACAGACTATATATCCTAAAATAGACTATTAGTCTATTATAAGATATATAGTCAAAAATAGACTAGGATATAGTCTATTTTAAATAGACTATTATAGTCTATTTTAAACTATTGAATAGTCTATTTTAAACTATTACATAGGCTATTTTAGCCCTTGATTTTCCTCCAGGAGCTCTTGCTTCCTTGAATTCTTTTCAGGAGCTTATGCTTCCTGACTTAAATCTTGGACTGGATGTTTGAGGAGCTTAAGGCTTCCTGACTTAAATCTTGGACTGGATGCTTCAGGAGCTTCTGCTTCCTAAGGCGGCTTCTGGCTTATAATTTGCCCAAAACCCCAGATGCAGCACTCCTTTTACTCGCAGTCTCATCCCATGGCTTCCTTTCGAGTGGACTTCACTCTCAGTGAAACTTTTCATCCCAGAGCTGGCTGGCTTTCGAGTGGGCTTTGCGAGCCCACTCTACGGCCTTCTCTTTCCCCAAGCCGTGGCCAAGAGCAAGCCTCTTCGCCTTGGCGTAAAATCGAGATGTGTAGTGGTTCCTACTGTCCGTGCTTTTAAACACGGAGTCAGAGATAATAGTGCTGATCGCCTCCTGGTAGAGCTCCTTCTCCTCGCGGCCGGGCACAGGGGCAGGGTTAACAGACTCCTTCTGCTTCTTGGCAGCTGTGCCGGCTTCTGGATCTTTGGCAGCAGGCCGCTTCTTCGGCGAGGCTTCTGGAGCTTTGCTCGCAGGCCGTTTCTGGACAGCCGCCTCCTTCTGCTTCTTGGTGAGGGGCTTGGCCGGAGAGGCTGCCCAGGCATTCTGCAAAGCTTGCTGTGTCGCCCTTTGCATGAAGTCCATGCTTCCAGATGCCCTTGGCATGCAGCCCATGCTGCCAGAAGCGGGGGTATGGGACACCGGAGGAGTGACAGGTGCAGGTACGACTGCTGCTGCAGGCTCCGTCTCGGCATCCTTCGCTGGCCCGTCCTGGAGTGCAAGTACACCTTTCAGCGGCACTGTCTCCGATGGCTGCACCATGTCCTCCATTTTGAACTTCGGGTTGATCTGCAAGCAGAGGGCCTGCACCTGTTGAAGTGCCTGCTTGTCGAGTTTCTTGGGCATCTTTTCCTTGCCGGTGGCAACATCCCGAATCTTGCCGGCCAGCATTCTGAATCTCAGGTTGAAGTACTGCAGCGACGAGTCTTCCCAGCCTGCAGGGCTTTGAATTTATGGGTTTAGGGGCCGGGTTAGGCACTAGAGTCTTAGGATCCTTAGGCTATACCTATCATGAGATTATAAGCGCCCCCAGCCTGGCAACTTCTGCTGTGGAGCCTGTAGTACCAGGATGTCCCTCTTGAACAGGCCGAGCAAAGCAGTCTGGAGCAAGGCATGGGGTATCAAGCCATTGGTGCAGATCTCGAAGATACGGTTCAAGATCGGAGCGAGGAACACGACCTCCTGGATGTGTTTGCCCAGGGCCGTCTTCCATGAGCATTCATCCAGTCCTCTGCACAGCATGCCGAGTGTGTTGTGGCCCATCTGCCGCAACCCTTTTTCGACGGCATTTTCAAGGGCAGCTGCAGTCACTGACGGCAGCACCTTCAGCCGCTCGCCAACTGTCGGCAGTGCCATGGCAGGAGTCCTACAGCTGCAAACTAAAAAAACTGCACGGGAAAAACATACAATATATATACAACAACCATGCATGCGGGCACATCCTATGGTGTCACCGGATGCCTATAGGAGCTTCTAAGCTACCTTTTTTTTTAGGAGCTGGCGGCTTCCTCGCACATGGGTG
This sequence comes from Symbiodinium sp. CCMP2592, assembly GCA_905221615.1. Taxonomy (NCBI): domain Eukaryota; class Dinophyceae; order Suessiales; family Symbiodiniaceae; genus Symbiodinium; species Symbiodinium sp. CCMP2592. Next base: position 123,902 of record CAJNDT010000330.1, read on the forward strand.
GGACCGCCACGTCTTCACGAGGCGGTCCCGTGCGGATCCAGGACTGACACATCCTGGATTTCTTGGTTGCCTGGCTTCCTGGACCCCATTGGCTTGCGGGGTTCATGGAAGCCTTTCTGAGTATATGGTGCATTTGTGCCTTCTGTGCCTTTCCTTGCTTATTGCATTTCTAAAGCGATCGAGTTGGCAGCTTCCTCGCCCTTGGCCTATCTTAATATCCCTCAGGAGCCTTTGGCTTCCTGGACTACAGCTCCTATAGATTCATGCACTCCTTTTTTCCCTCGCAGCGACTTCGATCCCTAGCATATATACACATGTGTCATGACACGTGCATTAAATTATAGCATGGAGCCACTACATGGCACTCATGCCCCGCCGTTTTTGCCGGCAGCCAGCTGCTGTAGCTTGAGGCCGAAGCGGAGGCAAGTCAACAGCCTCAGGGTTCGACGGGCAACACAGGCTTCTTTTTCCCAAGCTCTTTTGGAAACGAACCAGCTGTTGGGCAACACCTCGTTGAGGAAGGCGGTAGAAAGCCACGGGAAGTTCACGTGTTGGTAGCCCACCCACCGTTCCCTTTTGCACTTGCGAGCCTCTGGGTCGAGCTCCTCCTCTCGGGCTTTCTGCAGAGCTGCCTCCACGAGGTCCTTGCCCTCAACGGCTTGGTCGCCCTCGTCTTTCTGCAGAGCTGCCTCCACGAGGTCCTTGACCTCAACGGCTTGCTCGGCCTCGTCTGCCATGGCTGTACTACGGAGGCGAGCGGCGAGCTTGAGCTGAAAAACGGCTGCAGCAGATACGACATGCCCTGAAGATCCTACAAGGAGGCCGAGGCTTAGATTGCTTCAGAACTGCAGGCGCTCAAAATCTCAGAGGAGCCCGAGGCTTCCTTCAGCAATTAAGGAACGAGGAGCCCGAGGCTTCCTTCAGCAATTAAGGAACGGTCCCATTTTTTCTCCTCAGAGCGGCGGTCCAGGCTGTGCAAGGATCTCTGCCAGTTCGATTGACATGGCATCTGTGTACTGCCGCATGAAACGATCCAACGAAGTCAGCATCGTCCGGCTCTTGGTACACATCTTGAGGAGACCCTTGCATTTGGACATATAATCCTCGCCGGAGTATGTCCAAGTCAGCTTGGGGGAAAGATGCCTCGCCAGCTGCAGCCCATGCAGAAACCAGTGTGTCTTGAATGTCAACTGGAAGGCCAGATGGCCCTGCTCCAGAAAGGACTTATTCAAAATCGTCATGCACTGGAAGAGACAAACGGCCGTGAGCATCATCCGATCCGCCACCTCTTTCGAGGGCTTCCAGTCTTCGATGCCATCTGCCATTTGGTCCAAATCGCGGCTGAAACTCAAAGCCAGGGCAATCTGTTGGTGCTCCTCGTTGTCCTGTTGCAGGTGCTGTTGGCAGATGCTCGCCAAAGCTGCAATAACGCCCTTAGTTTCTGCTGCCTTGGCCTTCAAGCGAGGGTATCCCTTTCTGCAGTGAATATCCTGTGGGTCAGCCAGGACCATGGTCTGAGTGATGTAGTTGATGCCATTGCCCTTGTGCTGCCGCCAGTAGTCCTGCAGGGGAGCTGAAGCTGCCTACACACTACAACTTTTATATACCATGTCTCACAACAACAGGAGCTTAAGCTGCCTATACCATATCTGAAAACAGCAGGAGCTTAAGCTGCCTATACATATCTGAAAACAGGAGGAGCTTAAGCTAGCCTATCTGAAAAAAAAAAGGAAAGTTCACAGCCTTCATCTGCAGCAATACATTGTCCAGGTTTTCCTCTACTCCGCCAGGAAGGATCCTCCAGCAGAGAACCCACAACGTTGAGCCAGCCAGCCGCTGGTCGAAGCCGAGGTGCTTGCTGTGCATCCAGTCCGGAATCACACCACTGGGGCTCACAAGGTGTCGCAGGAGAGGGCAGCAGCTGCGGCGAGGGCAGTGCCATGGATCCACAGGAACCTCCGCCACGTTTTTGTAGTCGAACATATTGTCTTTGCTGATGTTGCAATGCCCGCAAGGGAAGTTGGAATTCCACCGTGGCAAGTTGTGACTCGTTTTGTACCATTCCAAGTCACCAGTCAGAAAAAGGAGCACCGGGAACAAGTCATTGTTCGTCTTGCATTCTTCGAAACATCGTTCAAAGGCCCGAACGACGTGTCCCCAGATGCTGGCCACAGTGTTGCCACAGGAAGACACCACGATCTGCTCAGTCCAAACAGCACTTATCAGCACATGGACGAGCTTTGAAGAGGTCTGTGAGGAGAGCAGGCTTCTCCAAGAGATAAAAGCACAAGACCTGTCCTTGCTGTCAATCGGAACTCCATCGCCGTGCAGGCTCAGCGGTACCGCTCTGGATTGGTAGTTCTTGATCTTCTTCACGGGATGGTGCAGGAGTGCAGGGTGCGAGGAGCCGACCTCTCGCCAAAAGTTCGCTATGTCACCATCGTTCCTGCAGCATAACTCACGGAAGACCATTGGCTGTCGCTGCAGCGACCGAAACACGTCAACAGGGTCCAAAAACGGGATCGCAGCCCGGAGAGCTTTCTTGATGGGCACACACACGTTGCTGCTCACAAGAGCAGGCATTTGAGTGTGCCTCAATAGGTCTCTCCGGAGATTTCCCTGATATAGGCCCCGAGAGCCGAGATTGGCAAGTATGCGAATCTCGGCTTTCACTGGCTCCAATGCATCTTCTTCCACCAGTGCAGCCACCACCTGTACTTCTGGCAAAGACATCTTCCCCCAGCCGAATGACCGCAGAAGGTGGGTCGCCAATCGGCTGGGTTCTGGAACTGCTGCCGAAGTTTGTGCAGCACGTTTCGCAGCTCTTTGTTTGGATCCTCCCCGCTGCATGATGTCCGGATCCATGGCGGCACACATCTCACAGATCTACTGCAAAAAATTCAAGGCTTGGGAGGACTGCTGAGGATAAACAAATATTGTCTAGCGGCCACAAAACAGGAGCCTCTGGCTTCCTTAATTGTACATTAGCTTCAAGGAGCCTCTGGCTTCCTTATCCTACATTATCTTCAAGGAGCCTTCGGCATCCTCATATACGTGTGCTCCTCGAAAAAAAAACCCTAAGCCCTATAACCCCTTTGGGTGCCCTGACCCCTTTGTGGTTTAGAACACGTATACCCTAAAGACCCTAAGCCCGAACCCTATACCCTAAAGTGCTATTGTGGAAAAACCTTAAAACCTTAAACCCTTACAGACCCTAAAACCCTAAGGGTTTGGAGGGTTTAGGCTTAGGGGGGTTTAAGGGTTGATGGCTTTCAGGGTTTAGGGTTTGGGGCACTGGACTCTTCAGGGTTCTTTTCAGGGCAGGCTTAGCGGGTTCAGGGTTTAGGGGGTTACGGTTTAGGGTATATCTTTCTATCTTATATATATATATGTGTGTATATATATATATATGAATATATATATGAATATATATATATATATATATATATGAATATATATATATATATATATATATATACATATACATATATACATATATACATATATACATATATACATATATACATATACACATATATACACATACATATACATATACATACATATACATATACATATGCATATACATATGCATCTACATATACATATACATATACATATACATATACATATATATACATATACATATACATATATATATATATATATATATATATATAAATAAAAATGTATATGTATATGTCAATGTATATGTATATATATATATATATATATGTATATATGTATATGTATATGTATGTATATATATATATATATACACGTTGGGTGGTGGGTGGTGGGTGGTGGGTGGTGGATAGCGGGCGGTGGGCGGTGGGTCGTGGATGGTACGTGGCGATGGGCGGTGGGTGGTGGGTGGTGGGTGTGGGTGCCGTGGGTGCTGTGTCGTTGGTGGTTGGTCGTGGGCGGTGGGTGCTGGCTGGCGGGTGGTGGGCGGTGGGTCGTGGATGGTTGCTCGTGGCGGCGGTGGGTGGCGGGTTTTGGGTGTGGGTGCCGTGGGTGCTGGGTCGTTGGTGGTTGGTCGTGGGTGCTGGGTGCTGGGTGGTAGTGGTGGGTGCTAGGTGGTGGTGGGTGTTGGGCAATGGGCGGTGGGTCGTGTGTGGTGTTTGGGTGGTGCTGGCTGGGTGATTTTCCGGTGGTCTTTTTCGTCCGGGCACTGAAAAATTCAGTGCCCGGACAGAAAGCGCCACCGGGTGAGTTGGGTGTTGAATCGAAGTTTCATCGAAGTTTCGATGAAACTTCGATTCATGAGTCGAAGTTTCATCGAAACTTCGATCAAACTTCGATTCAGTGAATCGGAGTTTCATCGAAGTTTCGATTGCTCCGAGTCGGAGTTTGATCGAAACTTCGACTCGTGAGTCGAAGTTTGATCGGAACTTCGACTCATGAGTCGAAGTTCCGATCAAACTTCGATTCGCAATCGAAACTTCGATGAAACTTCGATTGGGCAGTAGAAGTTTCGATCAAACTTCGACTGCTCGGAATCGAAACTTCGATCAAACTTCGACTGCATGAGTCGAAGTTTGATCGAAGTTTCGATGAAACTTCTACTATGTGAATCGAAGTTTCGTCGAAACTTCGATCAAACTTCGACTCCTTCGGTGGCGCTTTTTTACCGGGCATTGAAAATTTTCAATGCCCCGTGAGAAAAGCACCACCGAAGGAGTCGAAGTTTGATCGAAATTTCGACGAAACTTCGACTCACCTTAAGCCCTACCCTAAACTCGCAAACCAGAAGCCCTGAACACCTTGCTATCCCCAAGCCCGTGAAAACCCTAAACCTTATAACCTAAACCCCTAAAACGTCCTTAAACCCTAAAGCCCCTAGCTTAGACCTAAACCAAAATACCTAAGCCGAATACCCTAAACCCGTACAAATAAACCCCTAAACCCACGTTACCTCTAAACACCCTCCCACCCAAACCCGAAACCCCCGAATCTCAAACCTAAACCCTTATACCCTAAACCCCTGAACCCACGTTACCCCCAAACCCGAAACCCTCGAATCTCAAACCCAAAACCCCATACCCTAAACCCCTCAAACCCTAAACCCATGAACAGGCTACATCCCAACTCTAAACCACCGAATCTCAAACCCTATACCCTAAACCCCTAAACCCCTGAATCCTGAACACCCGAACATCCCAAATCCAATATCGTGAAAACCCTAAACCCCTATAACCCCAGCCCGCAACCCTCAATTATAGCCTAACCCTTTAACTCGAGAAAAGCTGCAACCAAAAACCCTAAACCCGAGTACTCCAGAAAACCCAGACACCTCAACCAAAAAAATCATCTATCTCAAAACTTATGGCCCTGCAAACCCTAAAGCCTCAGAGTTTAACTTAAGAAACATCCACCAAACCCGAAGATAAAGTCTTCTTTGGAGGAGCCGAAGGCTTCCTTTGCAACATACACCTAGGATATATATAATATTCTCTTAGGAGCCTTTGGCTTCCTAAAGCTCACATGCATACATGCACTTCTTTTTCGTCGCAGCAGCTGCTTCGATCCCCAGAGCAAACATGCACATGTGTCATGACACGTCGATCCTAAAAGACGAATTGTAGAATGGAAACATTCAAAATCAAATGAGGGCAGTCATGCCCTTGATCAAATCCTGGGCTGCGAGCAGGCCAGTTGCAGCCTTTTGCAACAGCGACCTCAGCTCAGCAAGCGAAAGGTTCTTGAAGAGCTTCGCTTTCTCGAGATCCGAGTGCAAGGGCATCAAGTCCTCCCAAGCCTTCTGGAGCTGGCCCTTGAGGGTCGTCCACACCGAGCTTTTGCTCAAAGCTGCCGTCTCCTTTGAAAGCACTTTGGAAACACTGATCCTCGTGGCATTTGCCCACTGCAAGGCTTCCTCCACCTTCGTACTAGCTTCCGCAGTCCAGCTCTCTGCTCCCGGTTTGTCACACAAAGCCAGAAGGCCACCCTGGAGCTCTGAGCCACATCCAGCAGCACGGTCCGGTTCCAGGCATGGTTGGAAGTTTGCGAAGAAGCTGTCGAATCCCTCGGCGGCGGAGTCGGTGATGCTCTGGTCGGGCTTCCTGAGCTGATGGGAACAAAACTTAGTATCTATAGCTCATTCAAGCTTTTAAAACATAAGCCTCTAAATGCTCCGTAGCTTCGATGTCGACATCCTATTGTTGGTGCCAGTCTCATTGGTGACGACGATCTCTCTGAAGCAGTAGAACAAGGAACCATTGTTGTTCACCTCATACACATCCCCGGTGGCCAGAGCTTTCTTGAAAGCTTCCTCCCCTCCCAGCTTGGCCACCATCAGTGCTCTGGGTTTGCCCTTCACCTTGTCCTTGCCACAAACCTTCTTGTAGAAGGTGCTCAGCTGCTGGAGCACGGCGGACTCGGTGTTCAGCTTGTACATCTGGCCGGCCTTGCCCCCGGATTTCTTCTCAACCGCACCATTGATGAGCTTCGTCTTGTCGGCCTCAGATGGTTGCACAGCAGGAGCCAAAGGCTACCTCAAGGATCAAAAGCCTATGGCAATTATAGCAGGAGCCAAAGGCTGCCTCTGACGGTGCCTCCTTTATAGGGCCAAAGCCTAGATATCAAAATGTGGCAAGGCACCCGTGACACTTTCTCAGAGAGAAACAACTTCTGGATATCGTCCGGCATGGTGCTCAAGTGCTTCGAGAACCACCATGCCTTGTTCTTGTCCCTGCTTTCCCCCTGCCCGGCAGGCGGCTGGGGCTCGCTGTTGCAAAGCTGCAGGTCGCCCAGCTTCGCCGCTTTCTCACGGTCCTGGTCCGAGCGAGACTTTTTCGCCTTGCTGCTTTCCTCCGGCGGGCTGCCCGGTCGCTTCTCCGTACCGTTGTCGGGGGGGTTCGGCTCTTCGACCGTGCTTCCCTTGCCCTTGGCCTTGGCTTTGGCCTTGGCTTTGGCCTTCGCCTTGGCCTTGGCTTGGGGCTTGGTGGCCTTGCTGTCGCTGTCGGCCTTCTCGTCCTGCTCGTGCTCCTGGCTCGACTCCTGCTGCTTCTCCTCCTTCGCCACGGCCTCGTCGTCCGCCTTCTCGTCCTCGCTGGACTTCTCGGACTTTGCCGCCTTGCCTTTGGCCTTTGCTTTAGGCTCCTCGGCGGCCTTGCTTTTGGCCTTCGCCTTTGCCTTGGCCTTGGCTTTGGCCTTGGCCTTGGCCTTGGCCTTGGCTTTGGCCTTGGCCTTGGCCTTGGGTGCAGCCTCAACCTCGCTAGCTTCAGGCTCTTGAGGCTCCGGGACTTCCTGAACTACCTCCACTTCTTGAGTGTCTTCTTGCTGAGTGTCGAGCTCTGGCTCACTACCCTTTCCACCGAAGAACACGTCCAAGGCACTCTGGCTCATGGCTTCAAGCGAGGGTGAAACACGTCTTGTCTTGAGCTCCAGGACTGCAGCACGGTATGCAGATGACAAGGGGCCTGGGCTGACATGGGAGCCTCTAGAGTGCTACAGTAATCCTCGGCCACGGTCAAACTCTAGCTTCAAGCTTCAGGAGCCCAAGGCTTCCTGTTCTAAACCCTCTGAGGAGCCTGAGGCTTCCTGTCCTAAACCTTCTGAGGAGCCTGAGGCTTCCTGCCCTATTGAAAAACTGCAAGAAGCTCGCAGGCGGGTTTAGGGTTTGGGGCTTTAGGGTTTAAGGGTTTAAGGTTTAGGGTGCATATAGTGCTCCTGTTATAATTGCTGCACCTCTACCACTTCAAGGAGCCTGAGGCTTCCTGCCTTAAGTCACTTACAGTACACAACACGGACACAAAACTTTTTTCTGCAAGAACCGATCGTGCATTATGCTCGCTGCATGGTCACACGGCTGGAGTTCCCCAGCTTTGCGAGGAACCCCATCCACCAGAGGAGCCCCATCCACCGCCGTTCTTGTCACCGTTCGAGCCATCTTTGGGATTCCAGGGGCCCCATGTCTGATCGTCTTCCTCTTCTTCATCGTCATCTTCCTCGTCATCCTGGCCCTTGGAGCCAGAAGCACCTGCAGGGGGGTTTACTTGCATGGGCAGGGACAACACTCTAAGGAGTTATCTACATATATATATAATATATAATATAATATATTATATATAATATACTTATAGGATATATACTTATAGGAAGGAGCCCGAGGCTGCCTGCTATATATATATATATATATATATATATATACTTACAGGAGCCCAAGGCTGCCTGCTATTTATAACACACTGGCCTCCGTGCCGCTTGCTCCACCACTCAGCCCGCTTCTTGCCACGGGTTCCTCGCTTTAAGCGCCACCCCCCCGTGGTTGGACGTTTGCCCGTGTACAATGCCTCGGCTGTATGGATTAAATTTCGGCCTTAGGGTTGAGGGTTTAGGGGTTTAGGGTCTAGGGTCTCAAAATAAGCTAAGCTTCGCAGGCCGGGTTGACACATGTGCCGGACTGGTAGTAGCTCTGGGCATGGCAGACTTTGCACCATCGTAGGTCGAGGCGAGGTCCTGGAAGCAAGCATTACGATGCCACCAATATCCTGTAAAAAAGGAGCCGCTGGCTACCTGATTTATAAATCCTGTAAAAAAGGAGCCGCTGGCTACCTGATTAAACCATGTCCTGCACGAGCTTGTCCACCTGAAAACCCAGCAGCTTCTGGTCGACCTTCAGCTTGTGGACGTGGAGGTTCCTGCGGTGGGAGTGGAGCTTCTCGAGCTTGAGGTTCAACTTGAGGTGGTGGAGGTGGAGGTCGAGGTGAAGCTTGTGCTTGAGCTTGAAAGTGAACTTCACCTTGAGCTTGAAGTGGAACTTGAGGTGGAGCTTGAGGAACTTGAGGTGGAGCTTGAGGACCTTGAGGTGGAGCTTGAAGTGGACCTTGAGGTGGAGCTTGAAGTGGACCTTGTGGCCACGTGCAGCTGGGCCAGCCTAGCGGAGGAGGCCACGTGACTCCAGGCCATGCTTGAGGAAACTGCCAAGGGTAGCCTGGAGCCCAAGCATGTCCTTGAGGCCAGCTGAACGGCGGCGGCCCTTGCGGCGGTTGAGTATGCCACCCTTGCGGCGGCGGCCCTTGCGGCGGTTGAGTTTGCCACCCTTGCGGCGGCGGCCCTTGCGGCGGTGGTGGACTTTCAGGAACAGCTCGCCGCCACGGGGGAACTCCAGCACCTGCAGCAGGGATCTGGATCGATTACATGCCTTAGATTTTGCCGGGTCCAGCCTGGGCCTTGAGTCTGCTCCGGACCAGTTGCCCACGGGGAGCTTTGACAACCTGCAGGCCGGACCAGAGCTTAGGAGCCTGTGGCTGCCTGATCCATCCTACTTAAAAGCTGAAGGAGCCATGGGCTTCCTATATTAAGCCTTAGAACTTGTCGGGGTCGAGCCTGGGCCTTGAGTCTGCTCCGAGCCAGGTGCAGCCGTGGAGCTTTGACAACCTGCAGGCCGGACAGGAGCTTAGGAGCCATTGTCTTAGATTAAAAGATTTTGTCGGGATCGAGCCTGGGCTTTGAGTCTGCTCTGGGCCAGGTGCACCCGGTCTCCACGTGGAGCTTTGAGCACCTGCAGGCCGGACCGGAGCTTAGGAGCCTGTGGCTGCCTGATCTATACTTATAAAGCTGAAGGAGCCATTGGCTTCCTAAATTTTTGAAGTGGCGCCTGAGCTGGAGGCCGCCTGCTGCAGCAGTTGCTCCAAACGGGCTGCTGCCTCTTCTTCAGCCATGCAAAGCTCAGCTAGCCTCTCTGCTGCCTCGTGAGTTTTTTTGGCAGCCTCCTCGTGCATCTTCGTCTTCTGTTGAGCCCTTGCTAGAGCTTCTGCCTTCTTTTTCTCAGCTTCTTCGAGCTTCGCCCTCTGAGCCGCCTCAGCGGCAGCCTTGGCCCTCTCAGCCGCCTCAGCGGCAGCCTTGGCCCTCTCAGCCGCCTCAGCGGCAGCGGCTGCCTTCGCTTTCTCCGCCGCCTCATGGAGCTCCGCAGATTCCTCGAAGCTCAGGTCGATCACTTCCGCCTCCATCGGCATTGGCATTTCCGGACCTGCAGCACCAGTACCGGGGATCACTTCCGCCTGCACTGGCACTTCCGGACCTGCAGCACCAGCACCGGGGATCACTTCCGCCTGCACCGGCACTGGCACTTCCGGAGGGCCCTCCTCGTCCACCTGCATCGGCTGGTTCGGGGCAGCACCAGCACCAGCTGCACCATCTTCAGGGGCCGTGCGAACGACTTCCCATCCATCGTCGACACGGCCCCACACGGCCACCAGCAGCACAAGAGCTGCCACCCTCATGGCTTCGAAGGGCACTAGCTTAAGAGCTTCGAGCACAAAAGCTGCAGATATATGCACATGCATTAAACAAGCACTCACACTCTACAGGCATGCAAACACTCTAGAGGAGCCTTGGGCTTCCTGTCGATCATTACTCTAGAGGAGCCTTCGGCTTCCTGTTCCTCTCGATCATTACTCTAGATCTAGCCTTCGGTTTCCTGTCTCGCTACGAATCCTAGCTCTAACCTTAGGAGCCTTTGGCTTCCTGCTGACCCTTTCACATGCCAAGTGAAGGCACTGATGCAAGCAACTTATTGTGGCCTTGCAGCTCAATGCCAATACGATGGCATTTCAAGACATAGAAAATTAGTCTATTTTAGGATATTTACATATCCTATAATAGACTATTTAGGCTATTTATAAATAGCCTATATATCCTATAATAGGATAGTATATATCCTATCAATTAACAGCCTAAGAAGATTCTTTGGGGAGCTTCTGCTGCTCCTCGATTAACTGATCAGCCGGATCAGGATTGCCTTGCTGGGGGACTTTGCCAGCAACGAGCGCTTTTACGAGTTTGTGTGTGAAGCCGGCCCGGCTGTGGGCGACGTGGGCTGGGAATCCAGCCTTGCAGGTTCGACTGCTGGGCCTACGAGTGTGAGTGTGGTCCCTGGAGCAGCGGGGAGTGGTGCCGAGGAGCCGGGAGGAAAACCGTTGGCTTCTTCGGAGAGTTTTGGTTACCTGGTGATTCAGGGAAGTTTTCCGTTTGGTCGGGACTGTTGGAAGCAGTGCCGAGATTGAGCCCTACGCGTGGAGATGCCGACTGATGTGGATGGAGAACCGACAGCCGCGGCAGCCGCGGCATCCCCGAGGCGACCTGGAGCGCCGACCGTGCCGGCCCCGGGCTCTCCTGTACGACCTCGTTCCCCGGGACCTCCTTATGGTGCTGAAGGCCTAGATGGCAGCGGTGGCCCGACAATGGCCAAGAAGTACGTGGACTACAGGATGGACCCTGCTCCCTCCTGGAACGGGGAATGGCCAGAGTCTCAGTACAGGGAGTATGCGAGAAAGCTGAAGCTGTGGTTGATAGAGGCTACGGAGAGATTGCCGGCAACCTTGATCGGGAAGAGGATCATCGATGCCATCCCGTACGGCAGTCGGCTGGCATCAGTGGTGGCACATCTCACCGTGGAGGAGATTACCACCGAAGGCGGCTGGAAGCTGGTGGTCAAGTGCATCGAGGATGCTCACGATTACCTGAAGGTGCAGAAGTTGGAGCAAGCCTTCTCGGAGGCGATCTTCCGCGGTCGCCGTCGACAAGGCCAGACGATATCTGGGTTTCTGGCCTCGAAGAAGGCCAGCTTTGCTGAGCTTCGAAAGCAAGGGCTGGACTTGTTGGCGACGCCGGCCGGGGAGCACCTTCTTGGGCACTTGGTGTTACGCCAAGGTGGCTTCAGCGCCGACCAGCAGCAGAGGATCCGGGTGCTGACTGATGGGAGCATCGAGTTCAAGCGCATCGAGGAGGCGATTCGGAAGATCTTCGGTGACGCTGTGGATGAGCTGCCCGGAGGACACGCCCAGAGCTACTGGGGTGAAGAACCAGAAGCTGCAGGCGACGACTGGGGCTACTACGACCAGGAGATCTACCACCAGACCGGCGACTACTACGGCCAGGAGATCTACCACCAGAGCGGCGACTATGCCCAGGAGGCTTGGACATACTACGGCAATGAGGATGAGCCGGGGATCTTCGATGAGCTGCTGGAGGCAGGTGAGAATGGCGAAGTCTATATATGTCTTGATGAGCCACTGCCACAGCTCATGGACGAGGAGGATGCCATTGCCTACGGTGGCGAATTGCTGAGCTATGTCTTTGGAGAAACTGCCGACCGGTGGCAGAGAAAAGGCAAAGGCAAGGGCCAAAGGGCAAAGGAAAGGGCAAAGGAACTGGGCCTCCCAAGGGGAGCCACAAAGGCTTCGGCGTGTACGGCACGTACGCCGACCATCGTCGAGCGCTTCAAGAAGCTCGCAATGGCCGGGGCTTCAGTGGTGGTTCCTCGTCTGCTGGGGCTACGGATCAGCGACAGCGGCCACGCACCAGTCTCCAAGATCTGAAGAATAGGAGCCGGTGCCACCAGTGCCAACAGTTGGGTCACTGGAGCAGGGAATGCCCACAGAGGCGACGTCCGCCTTCCCTTCCGAGTACCAGGCCGAGCACACCTCAGAGCCGGACGCCGCCTCCGTCGACGAACATGTTCTTTGTGACCGAGCCGCTCCGTAGCTCAGGTAGTTTGGGCGAGACCATGTGGTCCCAAGCTCTGGAAGACCCCGAGCAGTCCTTTGCGACTTTTGTTGAGGACTCGTGTCCAATGACGGAGCACGAGCCTGACCTGGAGCCTCCTTCCGCTGTGGGCGCATACATGAGCGACTGTGTGTCTTACCTCACGTATACTTATGCTAGTTCAAGTGAAGAACCAGGAGGTTGTGCATTGGTCGACACAGCAGCCCAGCATGGTTTGATCGGTGAAGAGACACTACATAGGCATGATCAATTTCTTCAGCGACACTTTCGTCTTCGAGTGCAGATCACGGGGGAATCAGGTGGGACGGTTCGTGGTGTTTGCGGTTCCGAGCAGGTGACAAAGATAGCCTACATCCCGGTGGGTTTGGGAGGAAAGGCGGGGGTACTTCGGGTGCAAGTGGTGCCGGGACCTGTTCCATGCCTTATCCCTGCCTACCTGCTGACTCAGATCGGGGCCGTGATAGATATGAACAATTTGTTGGCCATTTACACTCAGCTGAACACGTTCCAGTACATGTCGCGTCGCTTGAGTGGGCATGTTGAAGTGAACATTTGCGAGTTTGGCAAACAATGGATGGTTCCCGCTGCATATTCCTTCCTCAAGAGTGAAGTGTGGGACGAGGGACCGCTCCCAAAATCCCCCACGGGCCTCGAAGTTGCGGTACTCAATGGACATCGCCAAGCTGCCCCAATCCCTGAAGCGATGGCGTCGTTGTGTGCTTCGATTACTATTTTTATGCTGCTGTCAGGCACAAGATACTTTGCAGCAAGTGCTCAGGCAGCCGCAGCTCCGAAGTCTGCGACGTTTGGCTGCGCAACGGGCCGCTTTGGAGCGGCGGGCGCGATTGCTGATGCAGCAGGAGCAAGTGCTGATGGCGGCCGCTGGGGAGCAAGCTGCTCGTCCACCGACAAGGCTGATGATGCCCGAGGACGCTGCCGAGTGCCGACGCCCGCGTGTGGAGCATGTGGGCCGCGGCAAGTTTCTCACGCCAGTGCTGGAGCCCTCGGGATCCTGCCGCCATGCGAACACCAAGCACGGGGCGAACAGCGACTGGTCGTGGACGAAGTGCCAAACATGTGGCATGATCGAGCAAATTCCAAAGCTCGAGATTGGCCTCCTCAGCCAATGGAACTCGGTGATGCGTTTTCAGGAGCCGGACTATGTGACGCCGGTGGCCAAGAAAGCCGAGAAGGAGGTCAAGAAGAAGAAGAACCCCGGGACTCCGAACCCCATCACTCCTGGGACGAGCTCGATGGTGCCACGGTTGGACCTGCCATCGCACCAAAGGAGCCGTCGGATGCCGGAGCACATGGACATCGGGACTCCGGGATCCTCTGCCTACCAGGACTCCGAGCTCGAGCCGCTGTCCGAGCGGGAGAACATGGGCCGGGATCTTCTTCGAATGGAGGTCGAGGGCATCGAGGCGGAGTTTGGGAAGACCGAGATGGAGCCGCCGGCCATGATGCAGAAGTGCCCAATGTGCCCTCACGGATGCCTCCATCTGATGTACTACCAGGCCGAGGGCCGATACATTTGGCGATGCAGCGGCGGGAGTCACGACTGCCAACTGAGCTGGCCGGGGTATCCGGAGATGGAGATGGCCCTGGGAATCCGCCTGTGCCTGCGATGCCAACAGCAAGCCCTCGAGCTGGTGATGCATCTCGGACGGAATGCTTACCGCTGTCCGATGTGTGGCGACCTGACCTTGACGACGGAGTGGAGCCAGGTGCTGAGGGAGCACTACCGGACCGGGGGCTTCAATCCCCAGATCACTCACCAGAGGCCTCCCCGCGCTTCCGTCTGATTGGTTGGGCCACCGCGGACCATGTGAAGGAGATGTGCGCGAAAGTCGAGGGCATCCACAAAGTGATGGACCTGAGTCGCTCCCTGGTGTACTGGTGCGATGGGAGCCGGGTGCCTTCGGGGGCTTCACTACGCTGTGCCAACCCTCTCGGAACCCGGGTGATCGCCTCTAAGGCCGGGCGAGACCGATGGAATGTGCTGGACATCGACCGTCAGCCGACCGAACCTTATGAACTACAAGCGAACATGACCACATTGGTGGTCCAGGAGCTGGACGGCGAGTTCGTGGACTATCTTCGGGAGATTGACCTGGACCCGGTGGAGGTGACCTTGGATAAGCAGGTGAAGAAGGAGCTGGGGGCCGCGATCGACCGAAAGATCGGGGTGATGGAAGGCTTCTATGACATCTGCGAGGAAGGTCTCGGGATCGACGATGAGATTTTCGAGACTCCCGGTGATGTTGGGGGAGTTGAAGTGGCATGGCCGGGCCCCGAGCGACAAGGAACGTACCTCCCTGTCGACCTGGACCTCGATTTGCTGATCAGGGAGAATGTGAAAGCTGGCTGGAAAGAGTGCTGGCGAGACTATTATGGCCAGGCGACCTTGGTCACACAACAGCCGAGGGCCACCCTGATACCACGATGTGGACCTGGACACCGAAGTCTCCGCTGGATGGCGGGTCAACGACGACCGAGTGACGAGTGGCACTGGCTGGAAAGAGGTGTTTCAGGTGAGCTGCCCACGCAATGCCGGGAGTACTGCCATCTCGTGATCCTCTACAGGTGGCCTGACTTGAAAGTCCGGAGTGGCCAGAGCAGCCAAGCAGGTGATGGTGACGTGTTTGCCACCACGTCCGAACTCACTCAGCGTGAGAAATCCGAGGTTCTGCGGTCGCATGTGAACTTAGGACATCCGAACAACCGTGAGTTTGTGAGGTTGTTGAAAGCCGCAGGGACCCGCGAGGACATTGTGCAGTATGTGTTGCGGGAGTTCTCCTGTGCGGGATGTGCCAAGTCCCAGCGACCACCCACCAGACTTCCCTCGGCGACTCCACGGAGCTTTGACTTCAACGTGGTGATCGGCGTGGACCTCCTGTTCCTGGCCGGTGTGAGTGACAAGGCCGACCTCCCGGTGATCAACGTGACGTGCCTCGGGACCCTCTACAGCGTCTTCGGTCTGGTGGATGTGAAGCGAAGGACTTCGGCAAATGTGTGGGACGCGTTTGTTCGGCTATGGCTGCGAACATTTGGGGCTCCACAGTGTGTGATGTTCGATGAAGGAAAGGAATTTACTGCCGGGCCCTTCCAAAATGGTCTGGAGATGCATGGCATTCAGCCTGTGGAGATCAACCGTCAAGCTCCCTTCGAGCTGGGCACTGTTGAAAGAAGAGGAGGGATGTTTAAAGAGGCTTATTATCGGACACGTGAATTACTACAACCACAAAGCCTCCAGGAAGTTGAAAACATCATCTTCGAAACTTCGTGGGCGATTCAAACGCTCACGAACCGCTCCGGCTATAGCCCAGCGCAGCGCGTCTTCGGCAAACAGCCGAGTATGACGCTGGACCGTCTGACTGACGGACGAGAATACTGTCTCAGCCCTTCTGCCGATGCTGCATGGGAAGAAGCAAATCGGGTGCGCCAAGCGGCGAGGAAAGCTTTGATTGAGTTAGACTCGAAGAGTCGCCTCGCGCGTGCTCGATTGGGCCGACCACGACAGGAACTACAACGACGAGAGTTTCAAGAAGGCGAACCAGTCCTCGTCTGGAGGGCAGGGCGCCGGGGGGCCACTGCCAAAATAGGCCCATGCTATGTGATTTTGCAGTGTGGGAACACTGTGTGGCTGTCCAGACGTGGAGACCTCTGGAAGTGCAATGTCGGACAGGTCTTCCCGATGTCGGCCAGTGAGAAAGATGGGCTGGAGGCGGTGCCGGAGGAGTTGTTGAAGTCCAAGATGAAGTTGCGATATGACTCCGAAAAGCTGCAGTACGTGGATGTGAGTGCAGAAATGCAAGGTGAGTCCCAAGGACCCTCTGGTGGACTTGATGCAGAACAACCTCCAGAACCCCCAGAAGTTCCGATCCCAGATCCACTGCCAAGTGATGTAGAAGACTATAGTCCCAGTGTACTTGGTGCAGAACAACCTCCAGAACCCGCAGAAGTTCCGATCCCAGATCCCGTGGTACCAAATATGTCAGATGATTCCCCTGGGACGTCGTCTGGTTCTAGCACCTCTAGATCGTCCAAGTCCACTGGGTCGAGTTCGTCTTCCAGTTCCAGCGGGAGTCCGTCGAGTGTCAGTGGTCCGATTCCGAGGGCTGAGTGGCCACCAAGTGGTGATGGAACCCAACTGCGCAAGTGGGTTCGCTATGACTCCAATGGGCACCGATTCCGGACCACGAACAGCCTTGGACCTATGTGGGCAGACGTGGTGCAACGGATCACCATCGACAACGCGACTGGTGAGGTGATCAAGCGAGAAAGCATCACGGGCCGGGAAAGTCCAAAGCAACTTCACAGACCACTTCCTCCTGGAGTCAAGTCGGTGAAAACGGTGCTGGTGTACAAGCGTGTGCGAGGCCATCCGGATCCTGGAGTTGATTTCAGTGATCCGGATCAACCTGAACGAGAGGGACAACCTCATGAGGATGCCAGGCTGTTTGACGCCAGGCTCAAGCGCGGGCTTGATGATGTGGGCGGTGAAGCGCCAACAAGCTCAGCGCCTCAGCGATCAAAGATCTTTGGTGCATGGATGGCCGATGCGAAGACTGAGTACTGTGACCGGGCCAAGCACCCAGTGATTGCCACCAGCCGTGACAAGGTGCTCTTCAAGAAGCTTCTGCTGGCGGACATGGTGTTTACCGAGCCGGAGATCTATGGTGCCTTTGTCGGGCTCACGAAGAAGAGTGGCAAGGAGCTGAACGAGAAGACGTTCTCCGAGGCGGATGCTAAACTGTTCGATGCGGCCAAGGTGCTCGAGATTGCCAACCTCGAAAATGGGAATGCGATTGCTTTCATTGGCACTAAAGATGAGGCCGATCGCATCCGCCGGGAAGAAGGGGACCGCATCATGCCTTCTCGTTTCGTCTTGACAAAGAAAAGCCAGGAAATTGGCGAGAAGTGGAAGGCTAAGGCGAGATGGATATTGCTGGGACACCGTGATCCAGATGTGATGTCTCTGGAAAGGTTCAGCCCGACGCCAGCCGGACCGACTGTGATGCTCGCCTTCCAGATTATCGCGAGCATGCGGTACAAGATGGTCGTGATGGATGTGACGAGTGCCTTTGGTCAAAGCGATCATGAGTCACGACCCCAGGGCAACCTTTACGCTTCCCTGCCTACCAGCGGGATTCCTGGACGTCCGAGTTGGACACTGATCAAGGTGCTTACTGCCGTTTACGGCTTAGTGAACGCGCCGGCTACCTGGAGAAGAACGGTGGTCCGTTTCCTGCTGACCCTGGGATTCTGCGAGTCGGTGTACGACCCCTGCTTGTTCTTCCTGCCATTCGACCAGGCCGAGCGTGATGCTGGAGCTCATCGTGGCTGTGCGGGACTAGTTCTCCTCGACGTGGACGACTTTGTCCAAGGAGGCAACGGGAGGCACCAACGCCTCATGGAGGAGCTACGTCTCCGGTTCAAGTTTGGAAAATGGCGGGTGATCTACGAAGGGCACGGCGAGTACTTGGGCCGAACAGTGAGGCAGTTGTCCAGCTATGAGATACGGGTGGACATGGAGCGCTACGTGTGCGAGAAACTGCGGCCAATCACTTTGTCGAGGCAGCGGCTGAAGGATGGCGATGACTCGCCATTGACGGAGCGTGAGGTGAGCATGCTCAGGGGCGCTGCCGGATCCCTGCTGTGGGTCGGAAAAGAATGCCGGCCAGACGTCGGCGCAGCATGCGCTATGTCGATGTCGTGGGGTTCGACTCCTCCCACGATCCGCCATGTCAAGGCTGCGAATAAGGTGATCAACGAGCTGCAACGAACACCAAAGGTGTATCTTCGAGTGCTGCCGATCCCGATGGAACAGGGGATTTTCATGAGCATCTCGGATGCTTCCTTGGCGAATGACGATGAGAAGTCTCAGGGTGGCTATGTCGTGGCCTACGTGGACAAGTCGATCATGGACGGCGAGCTGGCCGCCACGAGTATCCTTTGTTGGAAAAGCCACAAGCTGAGGCGAGTTGTCAAAGCTTCACTTGGCTCGGAGGCCCTGGCGATGGATGATGGCCTCAGTGAGCTGGAGTGGCTCCGAGCGATGTTCGCCGAGATCTGCATTCCGGAGGCCGAGGTCATGGATATGACGCGCTTCGGAAATGATGAAAGCGCGGTGGCTGTGCGACAACCGGATCCTGAGGATCCGACAATCATGGTGACGGATGCCAGGGCGCTCTTTGACCTGTACCAGCGGCGGAGCGGTGCTGCTGGACCCGATCGGCGAGCTCAGATCGATGTGGCGGTTCTTTCATGTTCGGCAAAGATACTTCGAGCCAAAGTGTTTTGGCTGCCAGGTGTGTACATGCTGGCAGATTCCTTGACCAAACGGCTGGGGAACTCCCAGTTCACGAGACTCGTGATGTCTCTTGGTTTGTACGGGCTTCGAAAGGAAGCCTTGGAAAGGCTCTTATGTACAGATTCGGAGCTACCCTCTGGTGGATGTGAAACCCTTAGCTTGCTTCCCGAATCTGTGACTGCTGTTTGATCGGTTTGTCAGTCCACGAGGGCATGCTTCGACTGAGCCGTTGCGACCTGCAAGCACTTTCGACCGCAGGCGCCTTGAGCAAGGAAAACAGAGTAGAGTGCCTACTCCGAGGGTTCGCTGCGCATTACACAAGCCGAAGCCGCCCAAGACGGTCCCCGCCGAAGAGGCCGTCCCGGCACCGGCTCCCGAGCCCGCGCAGCCTCCAGAGGCTCATGAGTCGCCAACGCGAGCAGTTCCTCCGAAGCCGGAGCTCCAGCCCCCGAAAGCCGAGGGCTCAGCCCGCGCAGCCGTTGGAGGCTTCGCTCAGCCCGAGGCTTCGCAGCCCGCTCCGCCCGTCGAGCCCGTTAGGATGACGCCTGCGCAAGAGCGGGCCGCAAGGTACATGCAGCGGCAGGACCGCTACATGGAGTTGCTCGCACGAAATACGCACGAACTGTAAAAGGAACAATGCTGCGGCAGTTCAGCCGGCTGTATCCCAGCTATAACCTCAATCCCCTTCTCCGGAAAAGGCACCAGCAGCTTGTCGAAGCCCAAGCCTTCAACCAGTGGCTCTCTCGGCTTGTCACTGGTGCACGGCTGGGACCGCTCCGATGTCCGAGTACTGCAACTGGGAGCAGTGCACGGCCTGTGGACACAGGCTGCGTTTGTTCCGCCGACTGCTCAGACCAGCGTGAGGAATGTGAGAAAAAGGCCTGTTCGACCTGCCCGCAGTGCGGCTGTGCGGAGTGGTGCTATGGGACGTGGGGGCCGTGGTGTGACGCAATCGAATACAAAGGCGGCACGGACTGACTCCCCATAACCACAACAACCTCCAGGCCCTGTGCTCTCAGCAGCGATTTGGTCGTGGCCCTGAATCGAGGAGTTGTGCGTTGCCGTGAGGACGGGTCGAACTGCAGTCACGTTGTCGGATTTGTGGGCACGGAAGGGGCCCGCAGAATGGACGCGGCGGTTGTTTCTGTTTTCAGGAATGGCGATTATCTTCTGACAACGTACAACAAGGTGAAGCGGTGTCCGCGGGACGGTTCAAGCACATGCATGACTGTAGCTGGCCAAGGTGCAGGAGTTTTGAAAGGGAGCCTCAGGTTTGGTTTTCATGTGTCTCTTTGTCTATGTGTATTATATATATATATACATACCTGCGGTGCGACTTTGTCAGCTGGGCGGGTGGGGAAAAAAGAATACATATATATATATATATACATACAATTATATATATATATATATATATATATATATATCGACCTTGATCGTGTCAGCCTGAAGCCTCCAACTGCTTGTGAGCCACAGAGAGGTTTGGTTTTTGTTCATTTCCGAAAGCCCCGGAGGAGGCAAAGGAAACGGCATCGACCAGCTTGACGATCCTCGGGGAGTTGCCGAAGAGAGCAACGGCGACTTCATTGTCGCTGACAGAGGAAATCCACGCGTGCAGCGGTGCCCAGCTGATGGTTCTGGGAAGTGTTCAACAGCTGGTGGGAATGGAGTGGGGCACAAGCTGAATCAAATGCAGCCTGGTGCTGTGAGAATCTTTCGAGATTCCTACCTCTCGGACCTTGGCTCCATGTGTGTGCTGCAGTGCTTTCAGAGCGGCTCAGGCGGCTCAGATCTCTATGACAGATGCGTTGCAGTTCTTGCTGGGCTCTGCTCTCCGGTTGCCTTTGCGATGGCCCGAATGGCGGATACCTGATCCTGGAAAGTGAAATCAGCCATTTGGTTCAGTGTGCCTCCGGGTCCGCCGGGCCCGTGCATCCCGCATGCTCGTCGTGTCGAACAGAGAAGCTAGCATTTACTCTCGGCTGTGGTGTCTTGGCTGACCTGTGGTTGTCTTTTGAGCCTTTAACTACTTGGGTTTCTACAGCAACTCACATGCGTAACAGTATTGAACCTTCCAGGAGGGGTTCAGAATCAGAAGTCAGCCAAGGTGTGTAAAAGAGGCTTTCGTAGCGTACAAATGGGACAAGCCCATCGTTACAGCAAGATCCTTGCATCCAATGGCGATGACTCAGAACTGCCGTAACTTTTCGATACTTCGAGTCTTTCATCTTTCGTTACTCTAACCCCAAGAAGCAGCTAAGAATTATGATTCTTGCTGGGGGTCTAAGTCCAGCAGAGGTATAATGTGCATCTACGTGGCATGTGCGTCTGCTGGGCTCATGCTCCCAGAGTCGCTTGATGCCTTGGACTCCTTGGACCTTCCGAGTCAGATAGCACACACCGCCTTTATCCTTCTCTCCTTGGGCTTGCTGGGGTCATGTGGCCGTCGACTCCCAGCAGCTCACGAAGCTGTAGTCGCTTGCGCAGCGATCTTAGGTGTTCTGAGGTTTGCTTTGGGGATTTCGTTTGGGAGCTTTGGAATCTATGCTGTGCAAGACTTCCTGCTGAACTTGAGCCTCGTGACTGCGCCGGAAGTGGATCGCACAAATCTCTGCAGGCCTCCAAGCAGACCGAGGAGCTCCGTCGCGGCTTCACAAGTTGTCAGAATGCCCACTGCTCTTCTGACAAAGATGCGGAGGCCATTTGGGGGGAGATCGAAAGAAGCGGACTCCTCTCAGAGGTGGAGGACGCCGTGGGAGCCTTGCGCTCCATGAACGTCTGCGCCAAGGAGCTGAGGCAAAGACTCCAAATGACGGGGCCGTTGGGGGATGCTTCCGACTGGAATCGAAGCATCGTCGTCAGTAGCTCCTTCGCCTTCTGGGGATTTTCCCCGCTTCTGCTCCTCGCCTACGCCCCGGGCGGCGACTGTGAGAGATCGATTTCTCATCCTGCAGCGAGGTCACTCCCTGTTAACTTTAAATGTCGGACTTCACCGTCTCACTCAAGGCACGCTGTGGGTCCGCTTGATGCGTCCCACCGCGCCCCTTGGTTTTAAAACACGGCCGGGAGCCACGCCTGCGCACACCCGCAGCGCACGCAATTCCTCAGGATGCAGCGTTTGAATGTTGCTGAAAAAGATGCTCTCTTTGCACGCAGTGTGTTATGCGCAGTCACATCTTTATGCCCCATGCAGCACCGCTACTTTCACTGAGCTTGTGAGGCTTCATGCCCAAGATTGGTTCAAGCAACTTCTCCAAGCGAGCCTTGGGATCCCCGTGACCAAGGCCCCTTGAGGCCTTTCAACCTAGTTCAAAATAAACAGTGACCGCTCCATGACCGCGCAGCTTGAGGTTCAGCCAGATGGCAGCCTGGGCAAAGGACGAGATTGGTGAGGCCTACCAGGACACTTTTAGTCGACATTGTGTCTTGCATGTTGCATGTGCAGGCCCTGCCCATGCTCCTGCGCGGCAAGGCTTGCGAGCTGTTCGATGCGTGGTGCAATGTCAGTAGATATAGAAGAACATATCGCTTGAGCAAGTCAGTGGATAAAGACACACATATTGTGAACGGATCACTTACATGCGGTGTCTCGCAATCCTGTTTGGGCTTTTCAGCGAAACACAACTTGTACACTGAACTCCAGTTGGCTGACTGTTGTAGTTCTTCCTAGTCCATGCGTGCCGCCGCGGGACTGCCGGAGTCCCGCCAGCCCTGGCATACAAATTGGGCATCAAATCTCATGCAGTGTTGGCCTCATTTGCTGCGATGCACGGGATGTTCAGGCTAGATTCTTGCGTGATAGTTCCATGGTTCTTACATGTCCGTGTCTGAGCGCCCCAAACACGGGTCTAAGGATGTTTAGCAATCGTCGGGGCTTGGCAAGTCATTGCATGGAAGAGAGGAATGATCAGGGCATGCGACGCGTCACATTGACTATCCCGTGGAGCTCGGGCAAGCGAGAGTACACAGGTGAGTGGTGCTCAAGCTTGGTCGACGCGAGAGAATCGGCATCAAAACGGGCGTATGATGACCAGAGCACCCAAGAACTTATCAGGATGGGGTCCACAGAGGGCCCATCGTCAAATGCGTGCAAGCGACAGAGGGGCGACAAAACTGCTTGGAAGTCACAGAAGATTCTTCGCCGAGACTGATTCTCGTGGACTCGTGGCCGTACCGTCCTGGTTTATTCCAAGCCGCGCCAAGTCGCGGCTTTGACATCCATGCCATATCTACCAACATGACGATGTGGCTGCATTGGCATCTTGCTATGCTGAGCTTCTCAATGCTGGGCACTCAAGTGCAAGAGTATGGAATGCAAGATCTGTGATGTTGAGACTTGTGGGCAGGATGATTTGGGCAATCCGAGAAAACGTGAGATTTGCTGAGTGTGTCGTAGCTTTCAGTGAAATCAGGAAAGTTTGCTTGTTAGCGTGTGCAAAAGAGGTGCATCCCGTGAGCAGACGCGGGCTTTCCACAGATTGTTGCCATATCGGTGTAGCCATCTAGGGTTTCATGATGCTGCAGTGACGATATTCGCTTGGGCCGAGGGCTGTGTGGTACACAGTGATGACAGCAGTGGCATATTGTTGCAGGCAGTTCTCTACGCAGGCGAGCGACGCATCAGTGCTTGCGAAGCAAGTTATTGATGCCTACGCCAATCGCCAGTATTGTTGTCTTGCTAGTCTGCTTGAGAAGTCATTTAGGCGACTATCCGATCTGTACGTCTTTGGTGAGCTGCTTTCGCGTATTCTCAGAAGCTATAAATAACCTCTTCCATGCGTCTCCAATGTCACTTGAGGCCGTGGTGCCTTCCGGCTTGAGTAACTCTTTTGCACAGCTTCTGTGCGCGAAGGCCGCTGCGCAAATTGTCACTTGCAGCTATATTGATTCGCACGTGGATGCTTGTTTGGTAGGCCGTGCCGCCGCCTGCCAAGCCTGCCCTCGAGGCGCTTCAACGGGCTAGAAGTTTGAAGAATTGGAAGGTGGTGTGCTTTGGATGCCAGGATTTCATGGCAGACTGTCTGAGTCGCGGTTTTTTTCGCGCTTTACTAAACATGAGTAAATACGGAAAAAAATCTTGCAACAGCCGTCCGAAATCAGTGCGCGAGTATGGGCGCGGAAGCACGTGGAAGGTTTCGCGGAAGGCATCTCTCGCGGAAGCTCTGTGACTTCTGTTACGTAAGAATCCGGAATCCTTCCAAAATGGGCCCCAGAGCGTAGGGCCTGGTTGCTCCCAAATCTGAAACATTGCTGTACAATGCTCGAATCACGGGATCGGGGGTTGCGGAGGCACCGCTACAAACGCTCCTTTCAAAGGCCACCTCGCCGCTGCTCTTTTCATCTTTAGCCTCATTGCTTCGATTCAACGTGTCCGCTCTTCGGTAGGCGACTGTTCCTGCTGCAGCTGCTATGCCGCCTGCCCTTGAGGCGCTTCAATTTCCTAGAAGTTTGAAGACTTGGAAGGTGGTGCCAGGTGGTGTGCTTTGGATGCCAGGATTTCATGGCAGACTATCTGTCATTCCAGCTCACGGAGGAGCAGGCTGAGTTGTCATTCCAAAGAGTCCTCGAGGCAGGGTCAAGCAGTGCAAGCAGCAGGCCTCATGGGAGCATGATGCTTGGGATGCCCGCGAGGAACTTTCGAGCGATCGGATTCTTGAGACATTCACATTCCTGAAGGAGGCACAGCCATATTGAGACAAATTTTCCACCATCGTAGTCAATCTTATCCAGGAGGATTTCTGAAAGCTGTGCTTGTGTCGATTGAGGCTGTGGCACAACCCGACATTCACGATTCTTTCATACGATCGCTCTTTTCAAAGGCCACCTCGCTGCTGCTCTTTTCATCTTTAGCCTCATTGCTTCGATTCAACGTGTTCGCTCTTCGGTAGGCGACTGTTCCTGCTGCAGCTGCTATGCCGCCTGCCCTTGAGGCGCTTCAATTTCCTAGAAGTTTGAAGACTTGGAAGGTGGTGTCAGGTGGTGTGCTTTGGATGCCAGGATTTCATGGCAGACTATCTGTCATTCCAGCTCACGGAGGAGCAGGCTGAGTTGTCATTCCAAAGAGTCCTCGAGGCAGGGTCAAGCAGTGCAAGCAGCAGGCCTCATGGGAGCATGATGCTTGGGATGCCCGCGAGGAACTTTCGAGCGAGCAGATTCTTCAGACATTCACATTCCTGAAGGAGGCACAGCCATATTGAGACAAATTTTCCAGCATCGTAGTCAATCATATCCAGGAGGATGTCTGAAAACTGTGTTTGTGTCGCTTGAGGCTGTGGCACAACCCGACATGCACGATTCTTTCATACAATCGCTCTTTTCAAAGGCCACCTCGCCGCTGCTCTTTTCATCTTTAGCCTCATTGCTTCGATTCAACGTGTCCGCTCTTCGGTAGGCGACTGTTCCTGCTGCAGCTGTCATGCCGCCTGCCC
Source organism: Symbiodinium sp. CCMP2592 (assembly GCA_905221615.1). Taxonomy (NCBI): domain Eukaryota; class Dinophyceae; order Suessiales; family Symbiodiniaceae; genus Symbiodinium; species Symbiodinium sp. CCMP2592. Next base: position 149,159 of record CAJNDT010000330.1, read on the forward strand.
TTGAGGCGCTTCAATTTCCTAGAAGTTTGAAGACTTGGAAGGTGGTGTCAGGTGGTGTGCTTTGGATGCCAGGATTTCATGGCAGACTATCTGTCATTCCAGCTCACGGAGGAGCAGGCTGAGTTGTCATTCCAAAGAGTCCTCGAGGCAGGGTCAAGCAGCGCAAGCAGCAGGCCTCATGGGAGCATGATGTTTGGGATGCCCGCGAGGACCTTTCGAGCGATCAGATTCTTGAGACATTCACATTCCTGAAGGAGGCACAGCCATATTGAGACAAATTTTCCACCATCGTAGTCAATCTTATCCAGGAGGATTTCTGAAAGCTGTGCTTGTGTCGCTTGAGGCTGTGGCACAACCCGACATGCACGATTCTTTCATACAATCGCTCTTTTCAAAGGCCACCTCGCTGCTGCTCTTTTCATCTTTAGCCTCATTGCTTCGATTCAACGTGTTCGCTCTTCGGTAGGCGACTGTTCCTGCTGCAGCTGCTATGCCGCCTGCCCTTGAGGCGCTTGAAGAATTTGAAGGGGGTGTCAAGTGGTGTGCTTTGGATGCCAGGATTTCATGGCAGACTCTTTGTCATTCCAACAGGAGCAGGCTGAGTTTTCATTCCAAAGAGTCCTCGAGGCAGGGTCAAGCAGTGCAAGCAGTAGGCCTCTTGGGAGCATGATGTTTGGGATGCCCGCGAGGAACTTTCGAGCGATCGGATTCTTGAGACATTCACATCCTGAAGGAGGCACAGCCATATTGAGACAGATTTTCCACCATCGTAGTCAATCTTATCCAGGAGGATTTCTGAAAACTGTATTTGTGTCGCTTGAGGCTGTGGCACAACCCCGACATGCACGATTCTTTCCTACAATCGCTCTTTTCAAAGGCCACTTCGCCGCTGCTCTTTTCATCGTTGCTTCGATTCAATGTGTCCACTCTTCGGTAGGCAACTGTTTCTGCTGCAGCCGTGATGCGGTTGGCGCAAGGAGGAGGAATGGAAACCTGGACCACGTTTGGCAGGCCGATGCGTGACTGCAGGGTGCTGCCGCCGAAAAATCGGGTCGCTTGAGGTCAAATGGCCTGAAACCTGCGGAAGGAGGCTGCAATGTCTTGCCTTTTTTGGCGAAGAGTTGACGTTCGCGGGCAAAAAGAGCAGAGTGTGCGATGAATGTTCTTGGCAGAACCGCCTCCTGGTACAGAGTGTTGAGATCGCTGGTGTGTAGAGGTTCAGCATAGGGCGCAAGTTGAATGCCATTGCTCGTGATAGAAGCCAGTCGGCCCGCGCGAAATTGCCATGGCTCGGCATGTGAATACACAAGAACGAAGCACAGCGAAGCCGCATTGTATTTCGGTGACAATGAGCGCCTTTGTAATCACTAGACCCTGCAATCTTTTGTTGTAGCTTGTAACCAGTTTGTAACCATTTCATCCAGCAGTATCGTTCGCATGGCCCTTTGGCTTCTCCTCGTGGCAAGCTGGCGCAGTGCTGTGGCGGGAGTGCCGCTACCGTGGATAGGTTTAGGCCTCGACAATGGCTGTATGGGCTGCTTCCTGTTTCTTTTTTCGGGTCCCAGATGATGTTTCAGGGTTTGGAGGGTCGGTTTTGTGGCAGCGATGCACAGGACAAGCTGCTCTTGGAGTTCCAGCTTCACTTCAGCAAAAAACAGTAGCGCAGTAGTGCAAGATCATGCTGACGGTAGCACAAGGAGAAAACATCTGACAACGATCGGCCAAATTCTTGTTGCAGGCCTGGCTGGCAACTTAGACCACGACCCGGTCGGAGTCGCCGCTGCCGTGGAGGACTGTCTGCTTTCCCTGTGCCGAGTAAGCCCCGAAGTTTTGCAGCTTACAAGCATGTGTATTTTGAGCTTTGAATATTGAGACCATAGTCAAGCCGCAGCCCCACACATCGAAACGCTGAATCCTAACACCAGCACATAAACCCTAAACTCCAGGCTTCATAAACCCGAAAAGCCGTGTGCTGAGCCTTAACCCATCTTCATAAAGCAGACACGCAAGTTTCGGAGGCATGGCTTCGGCTCGGGGGGCGAGCTGTCGACACGGCGCTCATGCACCCAGTTTAGTGTGTAGAGGTCCTTGGTTCTTTGTGGATGTCAAGAATTAGGAGGTTTGGGTGTGGAGGTTGCGGTACTTTTGCGGCCCCGAAATACGATGCTAAATAAACCCTTAAAACCAGCCACCACTTTGCGATGCTGCAAGGTATGGCCACGACCAAGGTTTGCGGGAGGGTCTCAAGAAGAGCGGCGTGCCACCAAAAGAGGTGGGAGATTTCTCGCTGGTCTGTGCTGTGAATGATGCAGATTTGGGGCAGAGCTAGAGCTTGCCTATGTTGGCGGCGTTCAACTCCAAAGTCCGGCGTTGTGATTCATTCTCGAGGGTGCTTGTCCACTGCTGCAGCTGGGCACCACAAACTCTTGGTTTGCCGAGCCCTGCAGTCGGCGGGAGATCATTTCCCTGCTTCCCTATTTTTCTTGCCTCTCCTGCTGCACAGATTGGCAGATTGGTTTGCAGTATTCGGTGGCCACGACGTAGTCGAAGCTGCTTTTGCGATGTGGGGGTACGTGTCTCTCCCTGTTTTTGTCCGCCTTCCCTGGCTTTTTCCACAGCCAAGCACTAGCCCGGAGCCGGGAGGAAAGAAACCCTACGCGACAGGTTTACATCACCTCCAAGATTCCTCCCGAGCGCATGGGTTTCGACGAGACGCTGGCAGCCGCTGCCGAGGCGCGGAGGATGATCGGGCGGCCAGTGGATTGCTTGCTGCTTGGGCTTTATCCAGTTAGAGGTTTCAATGTTTCGCACCATATTTGAGGTGGGGCCAATGGTCAGGAATCACGACTTAGGTCTTCTGCCAGTACCTGTTCTTCATCTTTGATCACCATTGCTGAGAACAAGCGCTTGGTTTTTCATAGAAACAACAGGACTTACTTTGTTATTGCTGCGGCTGTCAGTAAGATTAAGCATGTCCCGATGCCGCAGATAGGATCCGTCTGGCAACATTCTCAGTTAATGCTCGCACAGCGTCTCAGAGCACTTCTGCAATAGTTCGATTATTATGGCCACTAACTTCTGCACACCTGTGTTTGCGGAATGTGCTATGTGACTTACTTGCACTGTTTGCTCATCTGATCAGCCTGAAATGATATTGCTGTTGTTTCTCACGTCCCCGTGCTGCGCTGCTTTTGTCGTGGTCGTGGTGGGTCTCATGTTTTGCCAACGTGCGGTGGTCATTTGTCATACGGTGTGGTTCGGTGTTTGGCATTTCTGATGCTGTAACTCCGTTTGTGGGGGTCAGGCGACGCTATCCCTTGCGTACTTATAGGTTGATTGAGCACAGGGAAGCTTTGCTACTGCTTTCACGGCCCGCTCATCAGGCCTTTGAGTTTCAAGACTACTCGTTTTACCCTTTGTCATCATGCTGCCGCTGCTGCTGCTGAGACTGCCTACGCATGCTACACATGATATGGAGGGCCAATCGCTCAGATCCGGAAGCTCGAACCGAAGTACGTGCGCGGTTGTGGATCGCAGTATCAACAATCCAGCAAAGCCTGCACTCCAGTCCTGAAGGCAGAGAGCTCTAATCAGGTTTCAGCAAACGAGCCAAGGATGATCCACTGGCCGGGTCGGGCCTGGCCCAAGCGGAGCTCCGACCCAGACTGCGTTCGAGGCAAGGGAGCCGAGCTCCCGGGCGTGCCTGGGCTTGGGGCTTCCAGGGCTTAGGGCTTACGGGTTCGTGGATAAAGGCTTTCGTCTGAAATACGCTAACCCTGTGAACCTAGACCCTAAATGCTGACCCCAGCTCATCCTGGTGGCAGCTGCTCTGTTTCGAAGATGTACAGTACTGTATATGTACAGCTGATGAACTCAGCTGCACAGTGCTGCGATGTGCCTGCAGCTGCCACTTGCCACGAGTTCTTTGGGTATACATTTCCCAGTTCCCTACGTTGTTGAGCTTGGTACTATTTGGTCTCTCTGCAATCTTTACTCTAGCCCATTATGCACGTGACTGGGTTTCCTTGAGGTTCAGGCCCCAGTTTCTCACTTCGTTTGGCGCAGCTGCATATAGCACCATAAGGCCACAGCCACGAAATCCCTAAACCCTAAATCCTAAACCCTAAACCCTATTTGCCCCAAACCCAAGAAAAGCCCCAGCGACCTTAAAAGTCAAACTCAGGGCCCCAAAACCAAGAGACCGTCCCGAAACCCAGAATGGCTGAACCCAATACCTAAACCCCAAACCCAAAAACACCCCAACCATGAACCTCCACTCCTTTTAGAATCGCCACAGAACCCCTTTAGGTGCCTTTGTATGGGAACCCTCATGGGGGCCCTTCATTGATTTTCACAACCCTAGGACTGGTCAGAGTGCCGGCGCGGGACGTGGGAGGCCCTTCAGTCCCTGAAGCGCGCCGGAGAAGTCCGTCACATCGGTGTCTCCAACTATGCGCCTGGGTTTTGAGGTGTTTAAGGATGTTTAAGGTCGGGGTTTGGGTTCAAGGTTCAGTTTTCAAGGATTCATAAGGGGTGTTCGTAGGGATTCAAGTTTATGCGGTTTTGCCGTTCTCACTATGTCACCCTTACCGTTTCTCAGAAGTCTCCGATTCATCTCGCATTTAGGAATGCTACTAGGAAGTACTCCTTTTCTTCTTCTGCTACAGTGTGCACGCAGCGCAAGATTGAGTTTTGCTTTACTTCGAAGGTCGGAACGAGGCAATTCTTCCGAATGGTCGTCTTATCTGTTGCTGGCATTGTTCTCGCACTTCTGCACTTTTGTAATGTTCGAGCATTTGGGGCTGTTGCACTTGTTGGTTGCATGGGCCGATGCGTGGAACCCTTTGCGACTGTAGGCAAAGAAGGAGCCGACTTCAATTCAAAGTCAGCAAAGGAGTTGCCCCATTTGGCGGAGCTGGAGATGCACTCGCTCGATGTCTTACAGATCGAGTTCCACCCCTGGCCGGGTCCGAGTTGGGGGGATACCTGCTTGCCATGGGAGGAAGATTCGATGTGCATGACATTCAGTGGGTTCTAGGTTCTGGACAACACGGAGTTGAGAGACCCTGAAGACAACTTTGGTTGCAGCCTTCATCGCAACTTCTGGTCCGTCGCAGTCATCACCCTAATCAACCTCAGTCTAGAGTACCCCTTTGGAGCCCGATCGGAAAATGGGGACCACTTGGAACTTTGCTGCAAGGCGCGGTCCAAACACCTGGCTCAAAAAACAGCGCCGATTTATTGCCATTGTTTGAATTCTGTGTCTGTCCCGGTGGTTCTTGTCTGGAGGCAGAGGGTGGCAAAGGCCCCCTTGTCAAGGCCTAAGGCCTCAGGGTTGTTTTCCGACTGTGTGGGCCCAAAGCTCGACGAGAACGACTAGAAAAATGAGAGTAGTCTCCACTTGGGCTTCGATTGGTGGGCATTGACCAGCATGGTGTCCCATTGGAGGGATTGATGACGCTTCGAGCAACGTCACAGCACCGACTCGTCCCTTACACGACGGGAGAACCGATCCACCCCAGCCCTGAGATCTCACGCAGCTCGCGAAATCAGGGCTGTCAGCAGACCCAACAACAGCACCATGGGGTCGTATTCTGCAGCGGATGAGAACAGCGAAGTATGCTTGCCCCGCGCGTAGCGCTCTGGAATCTGAGACTGGGCGTGGTATGTCTGCTTTATATGTGAGTTTGCTCAACATTCAATGTGTTTTCTCGTCGGGCGAAACTTGCAGGGACAGCAGCCTCTGTTGCATCTGTTGTCGCAACGGCACATGCGGAGACGGCGCTGTGGCAACCGTGTACAGCAGCATTTCCAGCATACAGAAAGAAGAATAGCCAAGAATCGCAGCGAAAAAGTCCGTAAAGGGCCCGTCAATGGTGCAAGCAGGTGGCGCAGGGCGGACCTCCTCGCCTGGTCCAAGGAGCACGGTGTGCAGCTGGTGGCCTACGGCAGTTTGGGAGGCTCAGATGGGACTGTGGGTCCTTGGTTCAGGGTTGAGTGGGTTTTGTGCTTGGGTGTTTCTGCTGGTCTTCTGGGGTTGGAATCCAGAGCTTTACGGTCTTAAGGTTTCAGTTTTCTTTCTTGCCGTGTGTTGTTGCTTTGGCTGCTGCGGGGAAGGAGACCATTGATCGTGCAGGTGCCGAGACGACATCTACACTGCTGGAACTGCAACCCTGTGTCCTAAGGTATCGTAGTTCTCAGCGCCCGCTTAGGCTGTAGCCGTAGACTCCCGAACAACTGGAAAAGCGCTGAGCCCTGCCGCAGCCAGAGCATGCCTGCCGTATGGTGTAATTGGGGGCTTTGGATTAAAATTAAAGTTACAGTTCGGCGGAACTTGTGGTGATGCGGAAGGTACTTCTGTGTGCTCCATGAACTGGAAGTCCCTCATGCTTATATGTTCGAAGCGCTAAATTATATACCTGTCAAGCTCCTCAGATACAGGAAGTGTAGCTCCCGCAGCATCGTGATTGTCACCCGCTTGAGTTCCCATCAAAGATCTAGACATTGGTATTTGCAATCATACTCATGCCCTCCTATTTACATATGTAATGACATCAGTAGCAAGCATCAAGACACGTTTATATGTGTGCGACGACGCGACGACCACGACGCGCTACTATCTCCGCTGCTACTGCTGTTGCTACTGCTGTCGCTGCTGCGACTGCTGCTGTTGGAATTGCTACTGCTACTATTGCTACGTCGAGTACGACCGGTAGTGCAATGGTACAGATGGCAGCGGGTGGATTCGTTATTTCTTGGCAGTCCTGGACCGCAATGCCTATTTCTAACCCGTGAACGCCGTAAACCCAGCTCCAAGCTTCAGATCCCTACGCTCTTGGGAGACCGCTCGGAGGAGTTGCCTCCGATTGGTTGGGCGACGGTGCGCTCGCAAATCTGGGGAAGGACCAAGGCTGGGCGGCTGGGAGGGACTGATATCTGTTTTCGGCAAGATGCCTCTGTAAGTCTGCGATATCAAGAACATCCTGATGATCTCTAATCATGTGCATGTCCGCATATATATATATATACATACATGTATACATATACTTAAACTGGATCACTAACCAACGAACTAACCAACTAACTAACTAGGAAATCAGCTAACTTGCTAAGTAAATTCACCGAACAGAAAGTAGCCTGACCTAGGCTGCCTACCTACCTACCTACCTACCTACTGGAGTAACTGCCCTAACTACCTACCTTTTGCTACCCTAACTAGCCTACGTAGTCTGGCTGAACTGACTGACCTAACTAAGCTAATCCATCTAAGCTAAGCCATGTAAGCTGACTAACGTAATCTTATCAAAGCTGCTAAAGTAGCCAAACTCACTAAGCTAACAAAACTATCTAAACTACTTATAAGCCCAGCAGACGAAACAACCTAAGTTAGCAAAACTAGCCAAACCAACTAAACTAACTCGACTATCTAACTCACTAAGCAAACTCAACGGCCACCTATCCAACCAAGGAACAAATTGACGAATGACCGAACGAACGAATGAACGAACGAACCAACGAACGAGATCAAGAACTAACGAACTCACCAAGTAGCAGAGAAGCAGAACTAAACTCAACAGCTAACCAAATAACCAAATAACCACAAAACCAACTAGCCAACTAACCAACCAATCAACCAAGTGACCAAGCGACCAAGCTTCCAAGCGACTAAGCAACCAAGCAACCAAGCAACCAAAGCAACCCAAGCAACATAACCTACCCAACCTACCCAACCTACCCAACCTACCCAGCCAACCCAGCCAACCCAACCAACCCAACCAACCCAACCAACCCAACCAACCCAACCACCCCAACCACCCCAACCCAACCAACCCAACCAACCCAACCAACCCAACCAACCCAACCAACCCAACCAACCCAACCAACCCAACCAACCAACCAACCCAGCCAACCCAACCAACCCAACCAACCCAACCAACCCAACCAACCCAACCAACCCAACCAACCCAACCAACCAACCCAACCAACCCAACCAACCCAACCAACCCAACCAACCCAACCAACCCAACCAACCCAACCAACCCAACCAACCAACCAACCCAGCAACCCACCAACCCACCAACCCACCAACCCACCAACCCACCAACCCACCCACCCACCCACCAACCAACCAACCCACCCACTCACCCACCCACCCACCAGCCCACCAGCCCACCAGCCCACTAGCCCACCAACCCACCAACCCACCAACCCACCAACCCACCAACCCACCAACCCACCACCCACCAACCCACCAGCCCACCCCGCCCCCCCTTCTCACAGATTTCACATTGCTGTACCGGAATGGTGCTTATCATTGAAGGTTCGGGCGTTAGCGATCCATGCAGCATTTCCTTACCAGTAAGGACTCCTTTGAGCTCGGCTACTAGCCGTCAAAACAATCAGTTTTGTTGGAGCTCCCCTTGGCACATCTTCGACGTGCAAGCCATGCCCTCCCCACCTTCGAGCTGCCCGCCACCGTGATCGCCGTCATAATTCTCGCAGCCCCCCCCCCGTGGCCGGCTTAAACAGGATATAGTCGCCAGCTGAAACTGTGGGTTTTCATTGCATACTATAGACGTAGGTATATCGCGATTGTACTGGACCGACGTCTCTCTATACATACTCAATACAAGTATAGAATCTTTCGTCTCGCCTCATCGACATTGGTGGGGCTCCTTGGAATGTAGACAGACGGATCAAGAAAGGGTGGAGATTCCCCCCAACCCTCAACGAAAACACGGAGAAAGTCCCTCCAAATCATTCAGCTGATTCCTAGCAGCGAGCTCCTCTACCTCCCTGTAAGTCTCCATCTCCTCTGACGATAAATGAAGGGAGCTCGCTGCTTCGTCATCCGCAAGTCCGCAAGAAATGAGCTTCTTATCCCCAAAAGGGTAAGGAAGAGGTCCCTTGGCACATCCTCTACCGCAGCATCTCAAAGGAGCAGAGAACCCTTCCAACTTACGGGAAAAAAAGAACTCCGGCTGCCTCTCAGTCGACAAGAAGAGAGAGGAGCTCCTTGTCGTCCCCTCTTCCTCCTCAAGGGATAGAAGAGAGATAGCTTTCAAGAAGTGAGGACTGAGCTGTCCGGGTTTCGTGTGCGATGCTGAAATGTCGTGGCTGAGCCCGCGCTAAGGCCAACGCGGCCGCCGATCGTTCTGATCGATATGCGGCTTCCAGGCCAGCGCTTCGAGCGAGAAGTCGCCGGCAGACTCTTCGGCGGCTTGGTCTCAATCTTCACAAGAAGAGTCTGATCCTCCCCCTAGCCTTCAATAAGACATGAGCAGCCCTCTACCCCATCCTCTGAACTAGCTTCCAAAAAAATCCTCTGCCTCATCCTCGACAAGAAGAGACTAAGAGCAATCTAAAGGGGCAGAAGAAAGCGCCATCTCAACAAAGCAAACAGGCCGCTCCAACTTCACGAGAAAGAAGAGGGCTCCGTTTACCCCTCGGCAAGAAGAGACCTCCTTTCTTTCTTGAAAAGGGGAGGACGCTCAAGAAGAAAGGGTGGAGCTCCCCCAATTTTCAAGTAGAGACATCTGGTCATCCCTCAGCATTTAAAAGGAAAAGACCTCATGCTCCAAAACACAAGAAGGGAGTCCCAAGGTGATTTGTGGCAACAGAAGAGAGCATCCTTCTTACCTCTTGGTATGTCGCCTTTTCGTCTTAAGAAGATTGAGGAGACCTCGCTCCTAGCAAGAAAGGATAGAGCTCCCCTAGCTTCCAAAAAAAAGATTTTCTACCTCATCCTCCACAAGAAATCACTGAGAGCTTCCTCCCACCATCTCCTCTGACGATAAATGAAGGGAGCTCGCTGCTTCGTCATCCGCAAGAAATGAGCTTCTTTTCCCCAAAAGGGTAAGGAAGAGATCCCTTGGCACATCCTCTACCGCAGCATTCAAATGAGCAGAGAACCCTTCCAACTTCACGGGAAAAAAAGAACTCCGGCTGCCTCTCAGTCGACAAGAAGAGAGAGGAGCTCCTTGTCGTCCCCTCTTCCTCCTCAAGGGATAGAAGAGAGATAGCTTTCAAGAAGTGAGGACTGAGCTGTCTCAATCTTCAAAAGAAGAGTCTGATCCTCCCCTTAGCCTTCAATAAGACATGAGCAGCCCTCTACCCCATCCTCTGAATTAGCTTCCAAAAAAATCCTCTGCCTCGAGGATTCGACAAGAAGAGACTAAGAGCTTCCTCCAAACTAATGGGCAAAAGAAAGCGCCATCTCAACAAAGCAAACAGGCCGCTCCAACTTCACGAGAAAGAAGAGGGCTCCGTTTACCCCTCGGCAAGAAGAGACCTCCTTTCTTTCTTGAAAAGGGGAGGACGCTCAAGAAGAAAGGGTGGAGCTCCCCCAATTTTCAAGTAGAGACATCTGGTCATCCCTCAGCATTTAAAAGGAAAAGACATCATGCTCCAAAACAAGAAGGGAGTCCCCAGGTGATTTGTGGTAGCAGAAGAGAGCATCCTTCTTACCTCTTGGTATGTCGCCTTTTTGTCTTAAGAAGATTGAGGAGACCTCGCTCCTAGCAAGAAAGGACAGAGCTCCCCTAGCTTCCAAAAAGAAAGATTTTCTACCTCATCCTCCACAAGAAATCACTGAGAGCTTCCTCCCACCATCTCCTCTGACGATAAATGAAGGGAGCTCGCTGCTTCGTCATCCGCAAGAAATGAGCTTCTTTTCCCCAAAAAGGTAAGGAAGAGATCCCTTGGCACATCCTCTACCGCAGCATCTCAAATGAGCAGAGAACCCTTCCAACTTCACGGGAAAAAAAGAACTCCGGCTGCCTCTCAGTCGACAAGAAGAGAGAGGAGCTCCTTGTCGTCCCCTCTTCCTCCTCAAGGGATAGAAGAGAGATAGCTTTCAAGAAGTGAGGACTGAGCTGTCTCAATCTTCAAAAGAAGAGTCTGATCCTCCCCTTAGCCTTCAATAAGACATGAGCAGCCCTCTACCCCATCCTCTGAATTAGCTTCCAAAAAAATCCTCTGCCTCATCCTCGACAAGAAGAGACTAAGAGCAATCTAAGGCGGCAGAAGAAAGCGCCATCTCAACATAGCAAACAGGCCGCTCCAACTTCACAAAAAAGAAGAGGGCCCCGTTTACCCCTCGGCAAGAAGAGACCTCCATTCTTTCTTGAAAAGGGGAGGACGCTCAAGAAGAAAGGGTGGAGCTCCCCCAATTTTCAAGTAGAGACATCTGGTCATCCCTCAGCATTTAAACGGAAAAAGCCTCATGCTCCAAAACAAGAAGGCAGTCCCCAGGTGATTTGTGGCAGCAGAAGAGAGCATCCTTCTTACCTCTTGGTATGTCGCCTTTTCGTCTTAAGAAGACTGAAGAGACCTCGCTCCTAGCAAGAAAGGACAGAGCTCCCCTAGCTTCCAAAAAGAAAGATTTTCTACCTCATCCTCCACAAGAAATCACTGAGAGCTTCCTCCCATGTAATGAGACGCAAGAGAGCTTCATCTCAGCCCAGCAGACAGGCCCCTCCAACTTCACGAGAATTCAAGGTCTCCGTTTACCCATCGGTCGGAAAGAAGATAACTCCTTTCTCTCTTCATAAGGGGTTGGATCTTGAGCATTTCTTTTACCTTTTCAAAAGATGGAGAACAGCATACGCACAAGAAGAAGAAACCTCCTTTCTCTCTTGGCAGTGGAAAGAGATCCTGATTACTTCCCTTACCTTTTCAAAAGATGGAAAAGGGCATACGCTCAAGAAGAAAGGGCGGCGATGCCCCACCCCTCAACGAAAACACGGAGAGAGTCCCTCCAAGTCATTCAGCTGATTTCTAGCAGCGAGCTCCTCTCTCTCTTGGTAGGTCTCCATCTCCTCTGAAGAGAATTGAAGGGAGCTCGCTTCTAGTCGAAGAAGACAAGGCTCAACGCATCTCCAGTTTCAATAAGAACTGCGGCTGCCTCTTCGTCGACAAGAAGAGAGAGGAGCTCCTTGTCGTCCCCTCTTCCTCTTCAAGGGATAGAAGAGGGATAGCTTTCAAGAAGTGAGGACAGAGCTCGCTCAATCTTCAAAAGAAAAGTCTGATCCTCCCCTCACCCTTCAACAAGACATGAGCAGCCCTCTACCCCATGCTCTGAATTAGCTTCCAAAAAGACAAATCCTCTGCCTCATCCTCGACAAGAAGAGACTGAGAGCGTCCTCCAAACTAATGGTACAAAAGAAAGCGCCATCTCAACAAAGCAAACAGGCCGCTCTAATTTCATGAGAAAGAAGAGGGCACCGTTTACCCTTCGGCAAGAAGAGACCTCCTTTCTTTCCTGATATGGGGAGGGGGTCCTGATTGTTTCCGTCGCCGTTTTAAAGATGGAAGAGAGCATACACTCAAGAAGAAAGGGTGGAGCTCCCCCCAACTCAAGAAGAAAGGGTGGAGCTCCCCCCAATTTTCAAATAGAGACATCTGGTCGTCCCTCAGCATTTAAAAGGAAAAGACCTCATGCTCCAAAACACAAGAAGGCAGTCCCCAGGTGATTTGTGGCAGCAGAAGAGAGCATCCTTCTTACCTCTTGGTATGTCGCCTTTTCGTCTTAAGAAGACTGAAGAGACCTCGCTCCTAGCAAGAAAGGACAGAGCTCCCCTAGCTTCCAAAAAGAAAGATTTTCTACCTCATCCTCCACAAGAAATCACTGAGAGCTTCCTCCCATGTAATGAGACGCAAGAGAGCTTCATCTCAGCCCAGCAGACAGGCCCCTCCAACTTCACGAGAATTCAAAGGTCTCCGTTTACCCATCGGCCGGAAAGAAGATAACTCCTTTCTCTCTTCATAAGGGGTTGGATCTTGAGCATTTCTTTTACCTTTTCAAAAGATGGAGAACAGCATACGCACAAGAAGAAGAAACCTCCTTTCTCTCTTGGCAGTGGAAAGAGATCCTGATTACTTCCCTTACCTTTTCAAAAGATGGAAAAGGGCAACGCACAAGAAGAAGAAACCACCTTTCTCTCTTGGCAGTGGAAAGAGATCCTGTAATTTTCTTGACGCTCAAGAAGAAACGGTAGGGATTCCCCCAACCCTCAACGAAAACACGGAGAGAGTCCCTCCAAGTCATTCAGCTGATTTCTAGCAGCGAGCCCCTCTACCTCTTGGTAGGTCTCCATCTCCTCTGAAGAGAATTGAAGGGAGCTCGCTTCTAGTCGAAGAAGACAGGGCTCAAAGCATCTCCAGTTTCAATAAGAACTGCGGCTGCCTCTTCGTCGACAAGAAGAGAGAGGAGCTCCTTGTCGTCCCCTCTTCCTCCTCAAGGGATAGAAGAGAGATAGCTCTCAAGAAGTGAGGACAGAGCTCTCTCAATCGACAAAAGAAGAGTCCGATCCTCCCCTCAGCCTTCAACAAGACATGAGCAGCCCTCTCCCACCCTCTGAATCAAGAAAGAAACCCTTCTAACTTCTCCATGTCGCCACCACTTCCTCTCCAAGGGATAGAAGAGAGATATCTCTCAAGAGGTGAGGACAGAGCGTTCTCATTCCTAGTTATTCTTGGCAAGAGCAGATTTCTCTAGAGGAGATTTCTTATACCTTTCTCAGTCGCCAGCCTTCAAAAGAAAAGACCTCATGCTCCAAAGCAAGAAAACAGTCCCCAAAGGTTGTTCGTGGCAAAAGAACAACGCATCACGAGAAAGAAGGGAGCTCCGACTGCCTCTCTGGCGATAAGAAGAAAACTTCTTTCTCTGTTCGTCAGGAGCGACAGCTCCTGAACATCTCCTCCTCGAGAAAAAAACTTGGAAGGGAGCTTACGATCAGGAAGGAAGGATAGAGCTTTTCCAAATTTCAAACTTTGACAAGAGAAAAGCCAGTCCTCCCCGTGGCCTTCAAAACGAAACGAGAAGCCCAAGCCCTCTACCTTACCCTGCTGTGAAGCAGGAAGAGAACTCACTCCAAGATATTTTGGTAAGCGACGAGAGCTTTATTTGAGCAGAGAGAGACTTTACCTCTTGGTAAGTCGCTTTTATCTTAAGAAGATTGAAGAGACTTCGCTCCTAGCAAGAGAAGCCAGGGCTCCCCTTGCTTCCAAAAAGAAAAGTCTTCTACTTCATCCTCCACAAGAAATGATTGAGAGCTTCCTCCCATGTAATGAGACGGGAGAGAGGTCCATCTCAGCACAGCAGACAGGCCCCTTCAACTTCACCAAAGACAAGAGAGCTCCATCTACCCCTGCGTCGGCAAGAAATCTTTTTCCTTGAAGTTCTGCAAAAACACAGATAAAATCACAGCTCACAAGGGTGTCGCCCCAAGATTTGTACAGACTCAGATCCCAAAAACCCAGATCGCAAGGGATATCCCCCTAAGGGTTCGTTGAAACAACAAGTTCCAAAACAATAAATCGCAAGGGGTGTTTCCCTAAAGCTTTTTATAACAAATGAATTCCAACGCCACAAATCGCAAGGGGTGTCCCCCCCAAGGTTTTGTAAGAACTCAGATCCCGAAATCACAGATCGCAAGGGGTGTCTCCCTAAGGTTTTGTGAAAACTCAGAACCGAAAACCACAGATCGCAAGTGGTGTCCCCCTAAAGGTTGTTATAACAAATAAGTTCCAAAATCACAAATCGCAAGGGGTGTCCTCCTAATCCCTGCGAGCAGAAAGCCTGTAAATACCGCGTTAAAACTACGGCCAGGGATCCCACACATCTGCGGGCAAAATCTGGCGGAAGTGATCCGCCACCGAGCCAAAAGCCTGTAAATACCGCATTAAACAAAGGGCCACGGATTTCGCACATCTGTTGGCAAATTCTGGCGGAAGTACCGACTGCTCACTTCCGCCAGATTTTGCCAACAGATGTGCGAAATCCCTGGCCCTTTGTTTAATGCGGTATTGACAGGCTTTTTGCTCGGTGGCGGATCACTTCCGCCAGATTTTGCCCGCAGATGTGTGGGATCCCTAGCCCTTGAAGTGGTGGGTGAGAGGGTGGTGGGAGGGTGTTTGGGAGGTAGGGTGGGCAGGAGGTGGAGGGAAGGTTGTGTAAGAACTCAGATCACAAAATCACAGATCGCAAGGGGTGTCCCCCTAAGGTCTTGTGAAAACTCAGATCAGAAAACCGAAGAGCGCAAGGGGTGTCCCCCTAATCCCTGCGAGCCGCGACCGAGCAGAAAGCCTGTAAATACCGCGTTAAAACAACGGCCAGGGATCCCACACATCTGCGGGCAAAATCTGGCGGAAGTGATCAGCCACCGAGCAAAAAGCCTGTAAATATCGCATTAAACAAAGGGCCAGGGATTTCGCACATCTGTTGGCAAATTTTGGCGGAAGTACCGACTGCTCACTTCCGCCAGATTTTGCCAACAGATGTGCG
Organism: Symbiodinium sp. CCMP2592; assembly: GCA_905221615.1. NCBI lineage: Eukaryota > Dinophyceae > Suessiales > Symbiodiniaceae > Symbiodinium > Symbiodinium sp. CCMP2592. Next base: position 164,445 of record CAJNDT010000330.1, read on the forward strand.
AAATCCCTGGCCCTGTCTTTAATGCGGTATTTACAGGCTTTTTGCTCGGTGGCGGATCACTTCCGCCAGATTTTGCCCGCAGATGTGTGGGATCCCTAGCCCTTGAAGTGGTGGGTGAGAGGGTTGTGGGAGGGTGTTTGGGAGGTAGGGTGGGCAGGAGGTGGAGGGAAGGTGTGTAAGAACTCAGATCCCAAAATCACAGATCGCAAGTCGTGGTGTTCCCCCTAAAGGTTGTTATAACAAATAAGTTCCAAAATCACAAATCGCAAGGGGTGTCCCCTAATCCCTGCGAGCCGCGACCGAGCAGAAAGCCTGTAAATACCGCGTTAAAACAACGGCCAGGGACCCCACACATCTGCGGGCAAAATCTGGCGGAAGTGATCCGCCACCGAGCAAAAAGCCTGTAAATACCGCATTAAACAAAGGGCCACGGATTTCGCACATCTGTTGGTTTACAGGCTTTTTGCTCGGTGGCGGATCACTTCCGCCAGATTTTGCCCGCAGATGTGTGGGATCCCTAGCCCTTGAAGTGGTGGGTGAGAGGGTGGTGGGAGGGTGTTTGGGAGGTAGGGTGGGCAGCAGGTGGAGGGAGTGTGAAGTGGGAGAAAGGGGGGGTGGGGGTTGGGACGCTGGGTGGGCGCTGAGGGTCGGTGGGTGGCAGGGATGGGTGAGGGAGGGTAGGTGGGGTTTTACTTCCCGGCCCCATTTAAGTAATTTAAATAATTTAAATCCTGGAAAAGGGCCGGGACCCCCGGAATTAATTAATTTAAATCCAGGGGGTTCCCCCATATTTAAATTATTTAACTCCCTGCCCCGGACCCCGCCCACACCCCCTCCCCCAGGATTTAAAATATTTAAATTATTTAAATTATTTAAATTATTTAAATTATTTAAACTATTTAATTCCCGGCCCCAATTAAATAATGTAAATAATTTAAATATGGGGGAGGCCCCCGGATTTAAATTATTTAAATTATTTAATTCCCGGCCCCAATTAAATAATTTAAATAATTTAAATAATTTAAATAATTTAAATCCTGGGGGAGGGTCCCGGGGCCCCGGAACCCCCCCCAGACCCCCTCCCCAGGATTTAAATTATTTAAATTATTTAAATTATTTAATCCCCGGCCCCAATTAAATAATTTAAATAATAATTTAAATAATTTAAATCCTGGGGGAGGGTCCCGGGGCCCCGGAACCCCCCCCAGACCCCCTCCCCAGGATTTAAATTATTTAAATTATTTAAATTGTTTAAATTAATTAAATTATTTAAATTATTTAATTCCCGGCCCCAATTAAATAATTTAAATAATTTAAATAATTTAAATAATTTAAATCCTGGGGGAGGGTCCCGGGGCCCCGGAACCCCCCCCAGACCCCCTCCCCAGGATTTAAATTATTTAAATTATTTAAATTATTTAATTCCCGGCCCCAATTAAATAAGTTAATTTTAAATTATTTAATTCCCGGCCCCAATTAAATAAATTAAATAATTTAAATAATTTAAATAATTTAAATCCTGGGGAGGGGGTCTGGGGGGGGTTCCGGGGCCCCGGGACCCTCCCCCAGGGGGTGGCCGGCTTAAACAGGATATAGTCGCCAGCTGAAACTGTGGGTTTTCATTGCATACTATAGACGTAGGTATATCGCGATTGTACTGGACCGACGTCTCTCTATACATACTCAATACAAGTATAGAATCTTTCGTCTCGCCTCATCGACATTGGTGGGGCTCCTTGGAATGTAGACAGACGGATCAAGAAAGGGTGGAGATTCCCCCAACCCTCAACGAAAACACGGAGAAAGTCCCTCCAAATCATTCAGCTGATTCCTAGCAGCGAGCTCCTCTACCTCCCTGTAAGTCTCCATCTCCTCTGACGATAAATGAAGGGAGCTCGCTGCTTCGTCATCCGCAAGTCCGCAAGAAATGAGCTTCTTATCCCCAAAAGGGTAAGGAAGAGGTCCCTTGGCACATCCTCTACCGCAGCATCTCAAAGGAGCAGAGAACCCTTCCAACTTACGGGAAAAAAAGAACTCCGGCTGCCTCTCAGTCGACAAGAAGAGAGAGGAGCTCCTTGTCGTCCCCTCTTCCTCCTCAAGGGATAGAAGAGAGATAGCTTTCAAGAAGTGAGGACTGAGCTGTCCGGGTTTCGTGTGCGATGCTGAAATGTCGTGGCTGAGCCCGCGCTAAGGCCAACGCGGCCGCCGATCGTTCTGATCGATATGCGGCTTCCAGGCCAGCGCTTCGAGCGAGAAGTCGCCGGCAGACTCTTCGGCGGCTTGGTCTCAATCTTCACAAGAAGAGTCTGATCCTCCCCCTAGCCTTCAATAAGACATGAGCAGCCCTCTACCCCATCCTCTGAACTAGCTTCCAAAAAAATCCTCTGCCTCATCCTCGACAAGAAGAGACTAAGAGCAATCTAAAGGGGCAGAAGAAAGCGCCATCTCAACAAAGCAAACAGGCCGCTCCAACTTCACGAGAAAGAAGAGGGCTCCGTTTACCCCTCGGCAAGAAGAGACCTCCTTTCTTTCTTGAAAAGGGGAGGACGCTCAAGAAGAAAGGGTGGAGCTCCCCCAATTTTCAAGTAGAGACATCTGGTCATCACTCAGCATTTAAAAGGAAAAGACCTCATGCTCCAAAACACAAGAAGGGAGTCCCAAGGTGATTTGTGGCAACAGAAGAGAGCATCCTTCTTACCTCTTGGTATGTCGCCTTTTCGTCTTAAGAAGATTGAGGAGACCTCGCTCCTAGCAAGAAAGGATAGAGCTCCCCTAGCTTCCAAAAAAAAGATTTTCTACCTCATCCTCCACAAGAAATCACTGAGAGCTTCCTCCCACCATCTCCTCTGACGATAAATGAAGGGAGCTCGCTGCTTCGTCATCCGCAAGAAATGAGCTTCTTTTCCCCAAAAGGGTAAGGAAGAGATCCCTTGGCACATCCTCTACCGCAGCATCTCAAATGAGCAGAGAACCCTTCCAACTTCACGGGAAAAAAAGAACTCCGGCTGCCTCTCAGTCGACAAGAAGAGAGAGGAGCTCCTTGTCGTCCCCTCTTCCTCCTCAAGGGATAGAAGAGAGATAGCTTTCAAGAAGTGAGGACTGAGCTGTCTCAATCTTCAAAAGAAGAGTCTGATCCTCCCCTTAGCCTTCAATAAGACATGAGCAGCCCTCTACCCCATCCTCTGAATTAGCTTCCAAAAAAATCCTCTGCCTCGAGGATTCGACAAGAAGAGACTAAGAGCAATCTAAAGGGGCAGAAGAAAGCGCCATCTCAACAAAGCAAACAGGCCGCTCCAACTTCACGAGAAAGAAGAGGGCTCCGTTTACCCCTCGGCAAGAAGAGACCTCCTTTCTTTCTTGAAAAGGGGAGGACGCTCAAGAAGAAAGGGTGGAGCTCCCCCAATTTTCAAGTAGAGACATCTGGTCATCCCTCAGCATTTAAAAGGAAAAGACATCATGCTCCAAAACAAGAAGGGAGTCCCCAGGTGATTTGTGGTAGCAGAAGAGAGCATCCTTCTTACCTCTTGGTATGTCGCCTTTTTGTCTTAAGAAGATTGAGGAGACATCGCTCCTAGCAAGAAAGGACAGAGCTCCCCTAGCTTCCAAAAAGAAAGATTTTCTACCTCATCCTCCACAAGAAATCACTGAGAGCTTCCTCCCACCATCTCCTCTGACGATAAATGAAGGGAGCTCGCTGCTTCGTCATCCGCAAGAAATGAGCTTCTTTCCCCCAAAAAGGTAAGGAAGAGATCCCTTGGCACATCCTCTACCGCAGCATCTCAAATGAGCAGAGAAGCCTTCCAACTTCACGGGAAAAAAAGAACTCCGGCTGCCTCTCAGTCGACAAGAAGAGAGAGGAGCTCCTTGTCGTCCCCTCTTCCTCCTCAAGGGAGAGAAGAGAGATAGCTTTCAAGAAGTGAGGACTGAGCTGTCTCAATCTTCAAAAGAAGAGTCTGATCCTCCCCTTAGCCTTCAATAAGACATGAGCAGCCCTCTACCACATCCTCTGAATTAGCTTCCAAAAAAATCCTCTGCCTCATCCTCGACAAGAAGAGACTAAGAGCAATCTAAGGCGGCAGAAGAAAGCGCCATCTCAACATAGCAAACAGGCCGCTCCAAATTCACAAAAAAGAAGAGGGCCCCGTTTACCCCTCGGCAAGAAGAGACCTCCATTCTTTCTTGAAAAGGGGAGGACGCTCAAGAAGAAAGGGTGGAGCTCCCACAATTTTCAAGTAGAGACATCTGGTCATCCCTCAGCATTTAAACGGAAAAAGCCTCATGCTCCAAAACAAGAAGGCAGTCCCCAGGTGATTTGTGGCAGCAGAAGAGAGCATCCTTTTTACCTCTTGGTATGTCGCCTTTTCGTCTTAAGAAGACTGAGGAGACCTCGCTCCTAGCAAGAAAGGACAGAGCTCCCCTAGCTTCCAAAAAGAAAGATTTTCTACCTCATCCTCCACAAGAAATCACTGAGAGCTTCCTCCCATGTAATGAGACGCAAGAGAGCTTCATCTCAGCCCAGCAGACAGGCCCCTCCAACTTCACGAGAATTCAAGGTCTCCGTTTACCAATCGGTCGGAAAGAAGATAACTCCTTTCTCTCTTCATAAGGGGTTGGATCTTGAGCATTTCTTTTACCTTTTCAAAAGATGGAGAACAGCATACGCACAAGAAGACGAAACCTCCTTTCTCTCTTGGCAGTGGAAAGAGATCCTGATTACTTCCCTTACCTTTTCAAAAGATGGAAAAGGGCATACGCTCAAGAAGAAAGGGCGGCGATGCCCCACCCCTCAACGAAAACACGGAGCGAGTCCCTCCAAGTCATTCAGCTGATTTCTAGCAGCGAGCTCCTCTCTCTCTTGGTAGGTCTCCATCTCCTCTGAAGAGAATTGAAGGGAGCTCGCTTCTAGTCGAAGAAGACAAGGCTCAACGCATCTCCAGTTTCAATAAGAACTGCGGCTGCCTCTTCGTCGACAAGAAGAGAGAGGAGCTCCTTGTCGTCCCCTCTTCCTCTTCAAGGGATAGAAGAGGGATAGCTCTCAAGAAGTGAGGCCAGAGCTCGCTCAATCTTCAAAAGAAAAGTCTGATCCTCCCCTCACCCTTCAACAAGACATGAGCAGCCCTCTACCCCATGCTCTGAATTAGCTTCCAAAAAGACAAATCCTCTGCCTCATCCTCGACAAGAAGAGACTGAGAGCGTCCTCCAAACTAATGGTACAAAAGAAAGCGCCATCCCAACAAAGCAAACAGGCCGCTCTAATTTCATGAGAAAGAAGAGGGCACCGTTTACCCTTCGGCAAGAAGAGACCTCCTTTCTTTCCTGATCTGGGGAGGGGGTCCTGATTGTTTCCGTCGCCGTTTTAAAGATGGAAGAGAGCATACACTCAAGAAGAAAGGGTGGAGCTCCCCCCAACTCAAGAAGAAAAGGTGGAGCTCCCCCCAAGTTTCAAATAGAGACATCTGGTCGTCCCTCAGCATTTAAAAGGAAAAGACCTCATGCTCCAAAACACAAGACGGCAGTCCCCAGGTGATTTGTGGCAGCAGAAGAGAGCATCCTTCTTACCTCTTGGTATGTCGCCTTTTCGTCTTAAGAAGACTGAAGAGACCTCGCTCCTAGCAAGAAAGGACAGAGCTCCCCTAGCTTCCAAAAAGAAAGATTTTCTACCTCATCCTCCCCAAGAAATCACTGAGAGCTTCCTCCCATGTAATGAGACGCAAGAGAGCTTCATCTCAGCCCAGCAGACAGGCCCCTCCAAGTTCA